>VZRH01005668.1:1390333-1567529 GCA_013397555.1 Urocynchramus pylzowi | reverse complement strand
AAAAAAGCTTGAACTTGTTGGTTTTCTGCATGATCTACACTTTGTCTACATGATGGGAAACAATCAGGCGTGGGAAAACTGCAGAAAGCCTGCTGGCTGGATTTATGCCAGCTAGTGGGTGGAAGGCAGTAGCAATTTGGTTCATTTGGAGTTTTGTAGATTAAAATCTCAGAAGAACTTTAGCATAAATGTGGGTTGCTTGATGATGGTAGCAGTGCAGGCAGTAGTAAGCAGTACGGCTAGTTGTGGGCATACAGCACTACAAGAGTTCCCCCATCTTGTGATCCTTCCAGTTCCCTGTAGTAAATACAAACATCTCGATCCTACTGGGCTAGTTCTGAGTTACAGGTTTTTTCTTCCTTACAACAAATATTACCAAACTTGTAATTAGTTTTACATACACATGTGGTATGTGTACATGTTTTCATAACAATTGAACTGAGGCTGAATATGGGCAAAGAGGAGAAATTTTGTAATGCCTTTCTTCTTATGTCCATCCCCAAGAAGCCCAAAAAATTCTAAACTTGATCAGTGCTTTTATTCCACCATCCTCCACTTTTAATTATTGCAGCTCTTGATGTTGAGGAAAGTCTGGTCTCATGGGTAGGCAGCTGTTTCTCACAGTAGTTATTCAGGCTAACAGAGTAGGAATTTGGGGACGCACGTTTGGGTATAGCTTGTGGGATTTGTTCTTTTCCCTTCATTTTCAGAAACAGGCTCAAATGAGTGCTGTCATCTGTCTTAATTCAGTAACTAGATTATCACTTTTTTACTGAATTGAGAGTTCTGTTGCAAGTAAATTGTGGGGAGAGGCATGCTCAACAGGCCAATAAGCCAGTAAGAGGTGAGAAAGGGAAAAAATAAATGGCCTTTTTCCTGCCACCTCAAACCTTGAAATAAAACATCTGAGTGCTCCAAATGTCCTGCATGCCTGTAACTGTTTTATTTAGAGTGAATACATGTATTCATGGGGGAGAAGATTGGGAAACATTTTGGTGACTAAGTTCTTGTCATATGCTTGCTCGTAAAATCTGTAGGCTTTTGATTCCTTTTGTCTTTATGTTGTCTAATCTAGTGCCCAGTATAGAGCAAATTATGTAACTTCTTCTATTCACTCAAGGATGTGGAGGTTCTGTATTATTTTTCAGCTCTACAAATACTAAATGATAAATAGTAAGGGAAATAACTTTCCCTGGTAACTTCCATTCCTTCCACTCTTTTTTTTTAGAGTACCTAACCAGGTACACTAGCATTTCTAAAATTTAAAAAGGAAAAAAAAAAGCTGACAAGATGGATTAATAAATAACCTATAATGTTGTTTTGTTATTCAGAGACTGCTTTTAAACAGGTCTTTTTGGCCCTGTCTGGGAAGCCAACAAACTTTAGGTGGACATGCTGTGGACACATTGTAGCTCTCACTGGTCCTTGGCTATTCTCTATTCCCTCCTTTTCCCCAGTCAATCAGCAGCAGAGGGTGACCTGTTAGAATTACATTTCTCTATGTTGTGTGTCCTGGTGCTGAGGGAAAGACCTTAATTGGGAGCAGTGCTGAAGGAAGGATCACAGAGCCCAAGAGTAGTTTGTGCTACTTCTGCTGCTGCTAGTCAGTCTGCACAAGTGTAATTTTGAGCCAGCCACAGCATGAGTCTTCTGTTCTTCACTGATTGTTGGAGAAGGGTGGTTGGAAATGAATGCTGTGGTAAGGAAAACCTGGGTTTTGTGGCATAGCAGTAGCAATGGGGTGTGTTTACTGAAGTAGTAGAAAACATTGGGACAGAAAGCTAAAGGCCATTCATATTTGAAATACAGGGGTGTGTTAGTTCTGTTTCTCAGAGGATTTATTTGCCCAAACATTGAATCATATTTGTCATTCTGTCTTGCTGCCTTTGTTCTTTTAAATATTCTTATGATGCACACCTATGAACTGGATTACCTTGCATATTGTATTCAGCATCAGATTTGTTAATGTTTGATGTGCTCTGTTACTTGTTAATTAACTCTTAACCCACCAGAGGATTTTGGAAGTGCTTCCCCAGCTCCTTGCAGCAGCACTGCCATTGCAGCTTCCAGTGGCCAGCTAGCTATTTTCTGTGATTCTGTTTGAGAGAGCAAGTTTGAGGTTTTCACTAGGCTTAACATTATGTAATCTGATCAGTATGGCATGAGCAAAATTACAGTTTTAAGGGAGTACATGTGACAAAAGTATTTTCTTGCTATATAAAGCTCAAACAGCTCCTCAATGAGATTACTTTGTGTCTGTTAACACCAGCATGCAGAAGTGTCAATTTTCACAGCATCTTAGAATGGTTTGGGTTGGAAGGTATCTGAAAGAACATCAATTATTAACTCCCCTTCCAAAAGCAGGGACACGTTCTACTAGACCAGGTTGCTCAAAGCCCCTTACAGCCTGGCCCTGAACACTTCCAGGGAGAGGATATCCACAGGTTTTCTGGACAACTCATTCCAGTGCCTCATCAACCTCACAGTAAAGAATTTCTTCCTAACATCTTATCTAAACCTGTTTCAGCTTAAGGCCATTCTCCCTTATTCTATCACTACATGCCCTTGTAAAAAGTCCCTCTCCACCTTTTTTGTAGGACCCCTTTTGGTACTGGAAGGCTGGTAGAAGGTCTCCATGGGGCTCACTCCAGGCTGAATCAACCCCAGCTCTTTCAGCCTGTCTTCATGATGAGCTGCTGCAGCTTTTTCTATATTCTAGTACCTATTTGGAGGTCTTTTGCATGATGGCATTCATCTCAGCTGAGTTTTAGCACTGTTTGTAGGTCAGCAAGGCATCTGAAGCTTGCACAGACAAGCTGTGTGAGTATTTTCTCACTAGTTTGTTATCATATCTCTCTGTGACCTGCTGACATGTTCTAAGGCTGAAGTGTGCCATCAGGCCACTTAAGAGCAGGTGACCATCAGTGGTAAATCAAACTAATCCAATTTACTTTGTATTGGATCAACCTGAATGTACTTACAAAGGGTGAGAAAAACATACTGTTTGTGGGAGCAGTATATCCCTTTAAATCCTTCAGTGGGAATGGAAGATCACATCTTCTTGCTTTGATTGTCCTGCTGGATAAACAAACCTGTGCTGAATATACTGGGTTCTATTCCTGGTTTAGGTTTGTTGGCTAGTAAGAATAGCTTACAGCCATGTGCTGTTTCCTCAGCAGATTTTTCTGGGTGTGTTGCTATCTTTACCAATGTGTTGCATTTGGAAGGCTATTTGCTGTTTTCTCAATGCAAATTAGAGGATCTGCTTTTGCTCCAGAATACTTGCATCCTTTTTGCAGTATATTTAGAGAATCACAATCCAGAGCTGACTTTCTGGACCACAAACTTCCTGTTGGTTTTCATTGCTTTTATGAAATAAAATTTGCTGTACACTTGAAAAACAAAACTTGAAAGAAGACCTGCCACTGTCTTGGGTTCTTTAAGATGGCAGTAGTGGGAAAGTTGCTTAGAAAAGAGGGAAGTTATTTTCCTGGTTAAGATACTGTATTTCTCCCCCCTCTTTTTTTTTCCCTCACAGAAAGAAAGTATTTTGTCTTGAAAAAATGATAGCATGAACTAGCTTGAATTAGAACTGTATTTCTAGTGACCTTTTAAATCTCTTAATCAGTTTTATCTTGGAAACACTGATGACTATTTAATTCTAAACTTAATAATTGCAGATGATGCAAGCATGTGTCTGTTTTTCCAGTACTGTAATCACACATCCTTGGTTTCCTAAAGGCATCTGTTCTGTTGTCAGTGGCTTCTATTTGAGTGGAAAGTGTTCTCCAAGTGATTAAGTAACACATGTAGTGAATTCTGAATTGCAATGCACAGTGTTCTGGAGAAAATATTACAGAGGTGTAAGAGGCTCTTTGCATGATGGAGTTCTGATATTATAAGGAGTATAATGGAAATTCAGATTTCTAATTTGTGAATAAATCTGCCTTCTACAGACAGTGGAATCCATGACAATTAAAATATTAATTGGTCTGTAATACAGACATTTTTCAATAAGCAGAAAAAAATCAGAACAACTGTGAAATAAAGCAAGCAATTAAACAAAACTTCAGTTTTATCACTGTGTTGCACATGATTTTAACTGGTTGTTAGCATGAACTGTTCTGATTTAGATACTTAAAAACAGTCTTTTAAAAAAAGCTGGATCTGCTAATTGTTGCACTTGTTAAATTGCTCCAGATCCATGCAGTGAAAAGTTCAAAGAGTTTCACTGTTACACCTGTTTTTATGTGAAATGAGTTACTTCTTCAAATCCCAGATGCTGGAAGGGAACTTAACTGCTCTTCAGTAGCTGTCACACTGATAACTAAGAATTTTTTTAGTTTTGTATCATGTCTGGGAGCTTTGTCATTTTGAGGGTCTGATACCTATGGAAGGATACCAAGGTATCTGTGTATGTGATATCTATAAACTGCCCAGTGAGGTGGATAATCAGTTGTCACCTCCCTCATTTAAGTACTTGAATGTGAAACTTCAAAGCCAGTGGCTAAGGAGGTGACTGATACTGTACTGGCAGTTTTTATGAATAACTTCTGTATGAACTTGGTTCAGTATTTTCTTGAAGAGATAGAACATGATGATAGGAAATAATTCAGAGTTGTGTTGGTAACCAAAGGAAGCTCTTTTGTGAAAATCAGACCAAAATCCACTCAAATCCCTACCCAAAACCTAACAATAAACCCTGCCATCACTCCATCATTCTTGGTATTCCTTAATGTGAAAAAGATTCCAGGTTCTCTTCCACCAGTGTTTTTTTGTTGTTCTTTCTGACTGGCTTTTACTTAGCCCCATGTTGGCATTGCAGTGTTTGGCAGCTGCTTGCTGGCCAGAGTAGGCAATGGGAACAGTTTATTGACTCACTAAGCCAAATGCCTGATGGTGACTTTGTTCTTGTGTGTGTTGGTGAAACAGTGGAATTTTTGTGATTGTGTTATAAACATTCCATGTGAACCCCAGGTCCTTAGTTTGGTCCAGGTTTTATACATCTGTGGTCTTTTGATATGTTTGTTTTGATTTCCATAAATCACTTGAGCACTAATTTTATTCAGATGGATTTGCTGTTGCAGTTATGCATCGTCGTTTGCTTGACACCCTGTCTCCCCTCTTCAGACATAATTTTCTCAGAATAGCATCTGGCCATCACACTACAGTGGGACTAGATCATCCAATCTACTGCTATTACAAAGAAAAATGAGGCTTGACATATTCGTGTCAATTTGGCAAGATGCCTGAATCATTATGCTCAATGAAATATGTGACATTTCAAGTGGGAATGTAACCTGCAAGAATGCTTGCCAGAGAAACTTGAGGCTGTGCAAAGAAAATGCCACCCTTACTTGGGCTGGCAGGTTCAGATACTGGCAGAAGCCACCTGATCAGTACCCATCACAAGATTGTGGTTTAATCCATTAAGATATTTAATTTTGTTAAAAATTTTTCAAGATCTAGAATTTGATGATCCTGGGAAAATTTAAAGAACCTTTTGAGTTTAAAAGAAAAAAAAAAATCCAAGGAAACCTCTATGGAACTTCTTTTCATAGAGTTACAAGTGAACCAACTAGCAACTAGCTCAAACTCCAAAGCAGTGTATGTAAGTTTTGAGTCAGTTGTAATTACTTGCTGTTCTTTGGCTCTCTAGCAAATTTGTTTTGGACCTTCATGGATTCATAGTGTGGAATTTCTAGGAAAAAAGCAGGCTGTAATATTGTCTAGTGTTTTAGTAACTAGAAAATATATGGAAGCATAAAAAAATTTAAGTATTCCTTAAATGTGATACTTAAAAAATTCATTTTTTTGTGTCTGAATTCTTTTAAGATGGAAAAGTTCCTGGAGCCTGTACAGACTGTAAGTAGAGTTCTTCCAAGCTGTCTTGAAAAAATTGCCTTAGACTCCATCAGCCATAACCTTGCTCTTTCTAGTTTTAAAGCGTATTCAGTAATGCTTAAAATAGAATGTCTTTTGAGATTTAGAAACTCTTATATTTACATCAAACTGTTCAAACACATTTGTGGCAGATGGTTTTTGGTTTTGTGTTTTATTTTCAGTTTCTGCTCTACCTTTCCTTTTCATAGAATTGTTCACTTATTTTTAGCAATTTGACCCTACTGCTTTCAGTTCAGTGCTCAACAGTTGAAATAACACAGGGCAGTGAAGTGGCAAGGGCTGTGCAGTAGCTCTCTAGTCCAGAACTTCTAAAACAGCATCATCATCTTCTATGCTCTCTAGAGATGGAAAAGCTGGGAAGGGAGGAAAGGATGGGAAGAGTTGGGTTGAAGTGTAACCCAGAAATTTTTTTTGTATTCCTTTGTACCAATGTCCTGGGGTGACTTTGTGATGCTGAATTGTATCCCCATTCATCTATTTAGCCCAGAAGTAAGTTTTGGACCTTTAAAACTAGATCTGAGGGTGAAGGGAGGGAGAAGGAGAAGCGGTGGAATGCCCGAGGTGGGAGGTGGCTGCATTCAAAAACGTGTGGGTTAGAGCATCAGCCTGCTCTCTCAGGGATGGTCTTGTCTGCAGCATGGACAGCGGGAGGGAGCTCTCCTTTACTTATAGTTAGTTTTTTTGCTAGCTGAGGCAGAGGATTTCCCCAGTCTGTGGCTTTTCTTTTTCTTGGAACTGATGACACTGAGAACTCATGCCTGTGCCCGCCAGGGCCTGGGACACAGCATTTTCCAGCACTGGGGGGACAGATAAGAGACTGAGCAGGCTGAGCCACACCACATGAAAAGGACTTTCTGAATTTGCCATCTCTTCAGAATAACAAGAAGTTCCATTGTTTAATATTATTAATTTTTCCATGTTTGCAGTACTTTGCTTGCTAAATAAACAGGTTTTTTTCTGTTTTTCTCAAAGGAAATTTTTGTCCCACAAACCGGGTGAGAGAGGGGCCGCTTGAATTTGCTTTCTAGAGGGACCCCTTTGGAGGTTTGCTCCCTTATTTTGCCCTAAACCAGGGCAGCTATGCTGTTTTTCACATCACAGCCTTTGCCCCAGCCTTTTTCCTACAAAGGCTTGGTGTGGTCCTGAAATGTGTTATAGTGATGGATGGGTAATACTGTCTCTTTTAACCTGTTGATAATGACTGAACTTTAACCTCTTAGAAGAAGGAATGAGTAAAAGTCTCTAAAACTAAAGAAATCATCAAGAAAGGAAGTTACATTAGGCTTTGACTGCTGTCTTAAATAGCATGTTTTGTATTATTGATTTTGCCCCATGCCTTATTTCTGCAATCCAAAATGGTGACTAATGGTGACATAATATTTATTGGGGAGGGAATAAAACTTCTGTTTCCTAGTCTGAGTGCTTAATTTTGCAGTGTCTTTACTTTAGGGTTGGAAAGAGCTTCCAGCTAATATTATCTTCCATGCAGGACACTGGCTGCAAGGACATGACCTTTTGCCACACCATTAGTCTTGAGAAATGGAGTCTGTGTTTAAAATTGCCATGGGTGGGTGTTCGGCATCTTCTGCCATGCATGGAGGTTCTCCAAGCAGGAGATATGCAGCAATTATTTACTGGCTCATGCAGAGAGCCTAGCCAGTTAGGCAATTTACTGTGGATTAATGTGCTTACCAGCTCAGAGTCCCTGCTGGCCTAGAAGGTATAAGGTAGGAAAATACCAGCCTCCTTTGATCTTGGAGTGGGTTGATTCTTGAGCTTGCTGAGTCAACATGTTCCAGCTCCACTTTTTTCTCAGCTTTTATGCCTCTTTTAGTCAATATTTTTCTCTTGAATTAAGTTAATGTCTCATCAGTTACACTCTTTCTTACCTTTTGTGGCTTACAGCAATGAGAGAATCCTCTTATAAGGTACCAGTTTATTTTTGGTGGAGCTCAGCCCAAGCTCACACTGGATTTTTGGGTAGTAAAAGAGTACAATTCTTGGTTTGGTGGTCTTGGGACTGCGTGCTTGTTTGCTCTGGACCAGTGTATTTGAAACTATTAGATCTGAACTCAAACATGACTTTGTTGCCTACAGCCAGTGAAATGAAGGGTTGTGGGTCTTTTTCCATTTCCAGAACTTTCATTAGTCAAATTGACAGTGTTATCCTGCTTGAGTCATCTCTTTCTTAATTATGTGCTGTTATAGTGTGGATGTATTTGTTAGTGAAATGAACTCTTTTTCATGAATGAGGTAAGGACCTTGCCATAATAATTTTACGTAATTAAACAGATTTTAATTTAATCTTGAAGGAACCAAACATGTAACTACAACTATCCATGAACTGCACTTTGTTGTTGGGAATTCAGGAAGTTGTATGTGGTGGTGGTAGAGGAGGAAGAAATTAGACTTTACATGCTGGATGCATATATTATTTTATTCTGCAAATGAACAGAGGAAGACAATGCTGTGTACAATGTACTGTTTCTAAAGCTCTCTGAAAAACCTGAGATTCTATTGTTGAAGACAATTCAAAGATCAAATCACTGAGGCATTTTATATCCCCAGCTCTCCCATTGTTCTAGATTCATGTTTTGGGCTGTGGTACTTCTATGTATTTTCTGCTTCGGTCATGTCAAAAGTAGTTTGTGTCCAGCTCATCTGCTGCTGCATACTTCTAAAGCCTGTATATGTAGCTTGTAAAACTTGTTAGTATTAAAAGTATTTCACTGATACTGGAAATAGCACTGATAGCTTTAAATCAGCATTTCATTGCATTAGCTTAATCTGTTAATATGATGATTGGCTTGTGAAAAGCACACATGGTAGTTCTAAATGTACATACTGCTGAAACATTGCTCATTTGCTGTATTTTCTGTTTCACTTCTTGTGTCCTGACAATATTTTGATTGCAGATATACATTAACAAAGATTTGCTCAGCAATTCCTGAAGAATGCCAGGTCATCTTCGGCTGAATTATTTGTAATGTGTTAAGAGTAGTTTACACATTATAGTACTTCTCTTGTACTTTTTCTTTTTTGCATTCTGTGGTGTTTACTGTCATGATGCTACCCACCATTCTTACCTTGTTTATGGGTCAGTGATTCCTTAGACTTCATCCTGGATTTTGCAAACTGAGATGGCTGTCAACAGTGTTGTTTACTCAGTTGGGAAGACATTTCAATTGGGAAGGTGTCTTTTGCAGAGTGAAGCTTATCATTCATATTTTGTGCAGTTTGCTCATGGAATGGAGCAAATGAGCAAACTCCTGCATAATTTGTGGCAAGGATATCTTTATTCTTGAAAATATTCGGAAGCTATCTGGATGTGATCCTGGGCAAACACCTCTAGATGACCCTGCTTGAGCAGTGGGGTTGGATCAGATGACCTCCAGAGACCCTTTTCCCCCTCAACCTTTCTGTCATTCTGTGATGAAGACTGTGTTCTCATCTGACATGCAAATACCTTCTTTCCATATTCATAGATGTACTGAGTAGTCTGAGCCTTGCACTGTTAGTTTTTTTTTGGATGGGGAGTTAGTAACCTAGTGTTGCTTTTCTGGCCTTTTTGAAAAGGTGAAAAACCAACATCCACTTATCTGTCTCCTGAATCAAAATTGCATGTTTTATTAGCAGTAGGGATTATTGTCATGTGGAAACTTATTAAAAGCACCTGGAAGGCTAAATAATTTGTCATGTAGTTGTCTCTTATCCTCTGCTTTACTGACAAGATTAAAGAACTTTGGGAGTAACGAGATAGAGTTTTGCTCTGTGGAAACAGTGCAGATTAGGCTGTATGTCATGATTTCCAGGTATTTTGTTGCTCTATCTTTAGTTACTGTTTTGGCTGATTTGCTAAGTGGAGGGGTATAAAGCTTTGGTGTTCTTTCCTTCTGACTAGTCCCAGTGGTGCTGAATGGGAGGAGAATTTACATTTCTGTTTTAGTTAATGCAGCATTACTGTTAAGTAGATCCTCACTGCAGCCTGTGTCATTTTATATGAAAACCTTTTGAATCACAGTGTATGTACTATATGTGTGTATGTATTTCCACCCTGAAACAAGGACAACTTTGTTTAACAGCAGAACATTGCCTGCAGCTCCTGTCCTGTCAGAGCTTTTCTCACGACATGTCACATAATACCTTCTGGAAACTATTGCTATTTGGAGACTGAGTTCAAACTAATTTTTTTTTGTTTGTTTGTTTGGTTTTTTTTTTTGTTACTGTTGTTGCCCATTAATTCATCCAGTTTCTGCAGAGCAGGGCTATGCTTTAAACTGCTGCCATGTAGATGGAAGGGAGTGATCCTGCCAATCTTGCACTGCAAAGCTCTGTGTCTTTCAGACAAATCCAGTGGTGCTGCTGTGCCACAGCAAGGTGAATTGAGTAGCACTGATGCTGTGTGAGCCAGGAGGGCTGTGCATAGTGGTGTGGCAAGAGGAACAAGTCAGGAGAAATTGTTCTAGGCCTGTGTTTGGACAGAGCTGCACACCCCTAGTAGTGTTGATTCCCCATAATGAAGAGCTTGTCTCACTTTCCTATGGGAGATCCTAGGATAGTCACCCTCCTCTTTCTCTTCTAGCTCTGCCATATAACATTTCAGTGCAGGACTTATGACACCATGCATGTTGAGTACTGTTCTGATTTTAAACACATTGATAGACAGGTGTAAATTTACCATATAGACAATTATTGGTACAGGAGAAAGAGAACTCTGAGCAATTTGTGTGAACTTCCAATCAGATATTTAAAGCAGTGTTGCTTGTGGGATGTGCAAGGCAGCTTTGGCTGGATGATTAAAATAGCATTATGGAAATGTGGTAGCTTGAGTTGACAGAACATCTGTGTGAGGGTAGTCACTTCCTTAGAGCTCTGTAGGACCTGCCAGAGGGTTTCCCATGCAGAGAAGCCTGGTACCATCTGCTTACCTGAAAGTTTGCCATCTCTGAGTCTGCATTATATGCCACTTGCTACTTTTACTTTGTAAACCATTCTCAATTTATGTGTTTTTTGCTATTTATTAAGTATTTGAACAATTAAGAACTTACTAAGACCATACTAATGTCATGGCTATTGCTTTAAATTGCTAACTTTCTCCAGCTGTTTTTCTTCTGTTGGTTAGAGTTTTGGTGCTTACTCCTAGAGATCAGGCTACCAAGGAGACTCAGAGTGTGAAAGGAGAGAGCTATCTTATTTACTGTGGTACCCCTTTTGAACACAGACATCAGGAGGAGGATATTCCTTCAGTTAATACAGTTCTCATTTTCCAAGTATAGGGGGTGGGAAAAGGGAAGGAAGTACCTGATTAGGAATGGGAACCTGGAGGGCAGGAGTGAGATTGAGCCAGGGCTTGCAGAGGACCTTGGTGGTGGTGAGGACAGGAGTATATTTCTTTGAAAGCTGGAGATGAAACTGCACTTGGAGCAAAATAGATGAGGGTAGGATAACTCTGAAATACTGCTTTTTGGTTTCCTTCCCTTTTTCCCTAAGTAGAAAAAGATTATTGTTGTCTGAAGTGTAAGAAGAGGCAGGCATTGGCTGAATGAGATACCAGAGACTAATCAGAGGCCTTGGGGAGAGGAGACATTTGGAGGAAGTTGATAGTCAGGAAGGCATAAATAAAATTTAAGATGGTAGGGAGTGACTCTTGCTGATGGAAGAAGGGGTATTAGTGGGGTAAACTAGAGAAGAGGAAACTGTATGGCTGAGTGATGGAATAGATAGAATTGATAGTAGGGAATGGCCGTGGATGGTAGTGGTTAATGGCCATGTGAATTTGTGTGCAGAAAACATGCTACTTGTACTTTGGGCTTTAGTTTAACACCCCTGAACATGTAGATCTAAAACACTTTGAAGCTCATTTCCTGTTCTGCTGTGTCCCCAGACATTTAATCTTGACTATATTCTAGCCCCAACATCAGTGTTTGGGCAGTCAGCCAGTTAGGAGACCTGATTTGGCCTGAAATGATCCATAATTTTTCAGCTGGCTCAGCTCACCACTGGCTGAATGGCTTGTTGCCCAGTCTCCTGAGTACCAGCATAAGGAGTAGGGGAGCTTGCTTTTACAGGGCCACTAAAACCCTGAGAAAAGAATGATTTGCACAGAGATGCTGACCAATATAAGGAATATAGGGTTATAACATCCTTTATCTGTAAACCAATATTTCAGCTGTTACAGTTGATCATTCTAGTAATGCTGCAGTCACACACAATCAGTCTTTAACCTACTAAATCAGCAGCATGTATGGGCATCCAAGCATCCTTACGTGCCACTTCTTGTTTCTGCAGAAGTGCTAGTTTTGTAGCCATGGGTGGCTGGCTGTGACAATGCCAGGGAAGCTGTGTTCTGGGCTTTGGCTGACTGGTGATCAGCAGAGGGGGAACCCATGCTGATGGTGTGCAGCTCTTACTTTCCCAGGGATATCTTCTTACCACACAGGTTAACTTCTCAATCTCAGGTGTGCAGTGAAGGCAGTGTTGTTACTTCTGCAGCTGGAAGTTGGGTCTGCAGATGGGTCCCCTCTGAGTTTGTCAGAGAAGAGCTTCCCAAAGCTTAACCTGCCAAGGCTTGTGCACACACCAGTGATCTGTGCTCTAGGTGTTGTTTCAGTTGTCCAGTTATCATTTATCTCACCATGTTTTTATCCAATAGTCCTCAGTTTCCAGCAGATCCTTGCCTTATTGCTGTTGGAACCTTTCACTTGTCAGTAGCTAGGTATTAATTAGCTTAAATATAATGTGCAACTGTAACTGGAGTCTTTTATTTTTGCTGTGAGCTGAGATGTGTGAAACCCTGTCAAGGTATTTTCTCTTCCTCTGTTATTTACATAGATGGAGGATGACAGCCTCCTGCTACTAGCTCAAATGGTGGATTCTCTTAATGACAGAAAGCTCCAGGATTTTCGTTTTGAAACACAAGAATATTAAAATGATTGTCATAATTTTTAGTGATTGCTGCTTCTTAATTTTATTAAAAAACACACCCTTACCCCCAACTGCAATTCTGTGTGACAAATGTATTTTGTCAGCCTATTTTCTGTTGTCTTAGGTTCTGTTCTTAAGGTTGCTTGCTTGATACTTTTAGAAGTCAGTAAGATATTGCTGCTCACAGTTGGTATCTAACTTTTCTGGTTATTATTTGAAACTAAATGAAGTTTTCAAACCCTGTTCTTAACAAAAGAAAATAAAAAAAAGGAGGTTGATAGAGGTGTTGGCTTGTTAACTGTGTTGCTTGAAAAGTTTTATTGGTCTGTGGTATGATTTGCTTGGTCTTTTATCAAAAACATCAGTAGACCAGGAGTTTTCTTCTTTCTGCTGTTCATCCTGGAATCACAAGTTTAGTGTGGCTTTTTTTTGACAAATTGTTTTCAAGTATGTCCCCTCTTGTTCCTTCTTTTTAGAACAAGCTTATAATGTCTGTGTAGAATGTCACAGAAACATCTGTCCTGCCACATGTGGAGAATGAGGCTGTCCTGTTCTATTACGTATTTAAAGCGTTTGTATTAAGCACTTCTCATTGCAAGGAATTAATGCAGCTTCCACTGTGATAATCTTACACAGTGATTGCAGCAAGCTTTGGATACCTGCTGAATGCAAGTTTTCAAGCTACAATTTTATGAAGGTAACAGGCAAAATCCTGTTTCTCTTTTGCTTGAAGATTCTCATACATTGTTTCTGTATGTCAGGTGAAATGTTTGAAAACTCTTTATAGCTTATGAGGCAGACAAATATCATTCTCTTATTGGGCTGAACAACCTGAACAAAGGCATATGCACATCAATATATGTGCTAAAAATTCCTTTGCTTTAACATGTGTGTGTGCAGAAGCTAAATAAATTTTTTTAACTGGCTAAAGCTCCTACTCAGAACTTCAGTTTCTGGAGGCTATTATTTGGGTCCTTTCCATTACTCCTGAAGATTTTTTGGCATGACTTCAGAAACTTTTTCGTTTCCTCTGGTAGTATGATGTGTAAAATGAGAGATTTATAATTCTGGGGTCAAGGAAGATCAGAAAAAGAGGGAGGGCAAGATACTGTATGTAACACACGTGTATGATTGCAGTTCCTTTGTTGTCACTTTGTTCTTGTGTTTGTCCCCATATCCTCACAAAATTCCTGTACAAATCTGAGGTTTTCAACCCAGCATCCTGTCTTGGCACAATTCTTAGGCAATGTGGGTGGTACAGAGGGTGAAGGAGTAGCAAGTCAGTACTGTAGTGCTGAACATGTAATTCAAGCTTCTCTAGAGCATACATTAAAACAGTTGCTGGTGGTGTACAAAATGGAACCCATGATTCATTTTCCTTGGTAAAAAATATTTAAGAATAGTGTTTCTGAAAAGTCAAAAACTTCTCACTCCAGAGAATATTAAAATGTGTAGAATAGTATTTGCACATGCAACTTGTGGGTCTGCATGTGCTTGAAGCCGCAAAAATTAAGGTGTAGCAGAAACCAGGGATATTCTTGGGGTTTAGATGTTTGAATCTGTTTTTTTTTAAATCTAAAATTAGCTAAGTCTAGCTAATTTTAGGATTCTGTTTAATGTTGGGTAGCTAAGTTAGCAGCTTTTTCTCTGAAAAAACTTCTATCAAAGCAGCTTTGTATATTGTAGAGAAAAACTTGAGTTTACAAATACTCAGTTTTGTATAGAATAAAGAAAAATAAGTAATGCTTGTGAAGATTGTAGCATGGTGACCTCTGTGAAAGATGAGCTTTGAGTGATATGGAAAATCCAGTAATGCTTCAGACTCTGCAGCAATTTTTGTGATATATGCCAATTCATAGAATGTAGCACTCTTATTTTCCTTTGTCTTGTGTTGATGGATTTAAATATTTGGGGATTTTTCCTATTGGAAACTTAGTTTTGGGCAATAGTAGTAGACTAGAAATAATATTAAAGAGCTTATTGCTGTATGTGGGAGTACTCTGGTTCCTTTTAGCTCTGCTTGAGCATATGCTTCAGTATCTGATCTGTGCCATCAACATCAGTGGGTCTGCCTTGTGCTATATGTAAATGTGCTTATTTATAAAAATTCCTTCTTTAATAGGAAGCAGAGATGATCCATTGGTCTTGCATGAGAACTCAGTTCATTATTTCCTCAGTGTCACACAACCAGCTATGTATTATTCTGCCTTCATCAAACTGTTCTTTGTGTTGATAAATGATACAGTATGCAAGTGTTGGTCTATGCTGTCTTAGACTTAACTGTAGTGAGTAGAGTGTAAATACATTGTTATAGACACGATTAAATTTGTGTAACAGCAGTGTTTCCAGTGACTTAGAGTGATTTGTAGTAGAAAGTACTGTGGTTTGACATGGTTAATTGTAATGGGCTTCTGAAATTAATCCTGAATTAATATAATCCTACTGGTTTTTGGTGGATTGAAACCCACATCAAAATCAACCTTATATATCCAAATAGAGAATTCTTAACTTTTTATACTACCCAATTCTCTTGTTCAGTATTGATTTCTTTTTCTGTTTCTTACTCCCATGGTCTATATGTATTTTCCACTCCCATTTCTTTCATCTTTATTACTTTAAAAGTTCTTTCATCTTTATTACTTTAAAAAAATGAAGTCTGTCTCACTTGGGTGCTAGTTGGAAAGGAAGAGCTGATGCTCCAGTCTGTATGGGGCTAGGACAGGAAGATGTTTAAAACAGTTTTATACAGGGCAAGCTACCACCATTCTTCTCATTCAGTTTTCTTGAAGAAACAGGAAGAGATCCTAAATTTCCTGAACTTTTAGTAGAATTTTTAATCATTTTTTAGGCATAAGATTGATTTCTAAAAGATCTATTTTCCCCCTCTATATTAGCATTGTAAGTGCTTGGACCAGATTTAAGACCTTGTTCTGCAGACGCTTAATATTCTGCACAGAGGTAATTAGTTGCAGATTAACTCAAGTTCCTTTAATCATCAAAAAATCTGAAATAATGCCTATTTTTGATTGTATTAGTGCATTGAGGCAAATTTGGTTGTATTCTCTTTTACACAGGAGGAGCAGAAGAGATACAAAAAGAGGTGGTTTTGATAGGGCTGTAGTGATTGAAAACTCTATGTTGTTGAACTTTGTGCAACTACTGCTTTTTCTAAAGAAGTGGTTTTGTACCCAAATGATATTAAGACACTAAAAACTAAATGAGTTTGCTTATATCTAGTTGAAAATGTGTAATTTTGTTTGCTCATCACTAGCGAACATTGCATTAATTGCTGTTGGAGTCTTAAAAAGTATTATTTTTCTTCCTGAAATGGTTCATCTGATTCTTCTGAAAAATCTGTTTCAGCTGATACTGTAAATTGTTTTGCAAGACAAAGAAGTTTCATGTAATCTTAAAATGTTTACACAGTCTCTAGTGACCCTTCTTAGTGTTGACAAATGTCTATCTGCTCATGTAAGTGCAAGTGTGGGAGTGTTTGTAGAAAACAACTACTATTCATCTCTAGTAAAACTTGAGCTCGCTGTACCAGCTATAGCAGTGCTTCTTGAGCTTGGCACCCTTGTCCTTTTTTAAGTTGTTTTTTGGGATTACATGGCTGCTGTAGACAGAGGTGAGGAACAAATGCCTTTGCTAATGGTCATAACACTTGACAGATTATCAAAATAAGTTTTACCAATTCTGTTCATGTAAATATTCATAATATAGGAAGCAAATAATTCCCAAAGGATGATCCCTTACCTGTATATCTTTTTTTCCTTCTTCCTTCAAAGGCTATACATGTTCCACATTTGATAGTGTTAGCTGTAATGTTTTGTTCTTTACTGGAAGGTATGTTTTGTTCTTTTTATTATGGTTGTAAAGAAACCCTATGAGTTGTCTTTTATGTTAACATTCTTAATTAATAAATTATTAGCATACGTAGATTCATGAAGGTCCTGGCTGTGTTCCAAAATACTATACAAGGTACCAAGGAATACTCAGTATTGCTTATTTTGTAGAGGACTTCATGCATAAGGGATGTGCTTTAACTCTGCACTTCCTTCTGCAAGTTCTGTGTGCCCATTCAATCTCTGTTTTTGAAATTCTCTCTAAATATATCTCCCCCAGGATTTTGCTTGTCCTCATTCTAGAGCTGTTTCCAAGGCCCATACCTAAATTAGAAGACAAAGGAAAACAATTAGCTAGAGACAGTAAAGGGAAGGCCTCTAATGACTAGCATAGAAATCTGTGAATTTAACATACTGGACTTCTGGAAATAGACATTTTTTTTTGGGTATTTCTAAAAAAATGCATATAATGAATTACAGTTGCAGGGGAAAAAATACAGAAAGGCAGTCTAAGGACGTCAGTAGTTAAGTGGCTTGTCTTCTTGGTGGAATTGCTGGATGAAAGGAGCACAATCAAATTCTGAGGGCTTCTAATGCTATGTGATAAGAAAGACTGAATTTAAAATACTTGGCAACTAAGCAGATAAATTAGGTGTAGTCAGGTTCTAGAAAATGGGAAGAATGCCCAGACACTGGCAATCTGGACAATGGCAAAGTTTCCACTGCTAAACAAAAGATACAGAAGGAAGATTAAAAGTTAAGTTACAGTTTATTTGCCTTGAAGGTGACACCCAGCTATCTACAAAGAAATGTCAAGGGCTAAGGTTTTGGTTTAAACACAAGACCAGATCTGAAACAGGATCCATGAGCTTCTGTCATGGATATGAGAAGTCTTGAGGGCAGTGATGAAGGTGGCTGAAAGGCCAGATTCTTGGTCTGAGATTTGGACTGCAAACAAGATCAATTAGGGGCATCATTTCTTGCAAAGGGATGGAAGGAAATTTTGTTTAGGGAAGGTCTGTGTAGACTTTGCAGGAGTATTTAGGATTCAAGGAGAGTGGCTGTGTCAGTGAATTCTTTCTTCTCCCTAGCATTGTCCAAATTAGTTGAATGATTACAGTGAGGAAGACTGGCATCCAGAGTGGTGGCCATACCCTTGTTGAAGACCAAGGAACCAAGGTAGTGAAGCCTAAGTTGGTGCAAGTAATAGTAAAGGAAGGTAGGAAGTAGGAAGATGAAGGAGGTCAAGAGGAAGTGTCACTGCAAGAGGAAAAAAGCTAAAACTAGATGGAAGGGGATAGGAGTTGAATAAGGATTCCATCTCATCTTCCTTCTGTTTGAGGAACAGTGCTCATATGTAAATCTAACCACTTGCTAGAAATAAATTCTACTGTCATCTTAGACTAAAAGAAACCATTCAGGGAATCTGGGTTCTGGGGTAATTTTCTGGGCAATAAATCACAGAATCATAGAGTATCTTGAGGTGGAAAGGACCCACGATCATTGGGGATCGTGTCCACTGCTGGTACTGAGGGGACAACCCCACAAGTCACACCGTGTGCCTGAGAGTGTTGTCCAAATGCTTCTTGAACTCTGTCAGGCTTGGTGCTGTGACCATTTCTCTGGGGAGCCTGTTCCAGTGCTGAACAGCTGTTCCAGTGCCTGTTCCACCTTCTGGGTGAAGAACCTTTTCTAATATCCAACTCAAATCTGCCCTGACACAACTTCAGGCCATTTCCTCAGGTCCTGTCACGGGTCACCACAAAGAAGGGATCAGTGCCTGCCCCTCCTCTTCCCCTCTGGAGGAAGCTGGAGCCTGCAATGAGCTCTCCCCTCAGTCTCCTCCTCTCCAGGCTGAGCAGACCAAGTGACCTCAGCTGCTCCTCATATGGCTTCCTCTCCAGACTGTTCACCATCAGAGGATGGCTCTCCTTTGGACATTCTCTAATAGCTCAATGTCTTTCTTATACTGTAGCACCCAAAACTGCCCCCAGCTCTCGAGCTGAGGCTGCCCCAGTGCAGAGCAGAGTGGGACAGTCCCCTCCCTTGTCCTGCTGGTGATGCTGTGCCTGATGCAATGTTGGCCCTCCTGGCTGCCAGGGCACTGCTGACTCAGATTCAACTTACAATTGACCAGGATTCCCAGACTGCTTTCCACAGGTTTTCTGTATGTGGAGAAGTTGTTCAACAATAGTTTTTCCATGTGTATTTGATATCAGTATTCAACTCTGACAGAAGAGAACATATCAAATTATGACACAGATGTCATAATGAACTGTTATTAACTCCCTTAGGGAGGAGGGGTTGAAATGGGCAATATTCTGTATTTTCAGCATTTCATTCCCAGGCCGCCACATAGATGCACAAGTAACTGTATAGTGTGTGTATACAGCACATGTAGGTATTGCTGTTTTAAGTAGAACAGTGAGCAGGTAGGATGCTTGCAGATGACTAAAAGCATAATGTTCTTTAGCTGGTTTAGAACATCGACAATAGACAGTTTGAATTAATAGGTTTTTTAAATAACAAAACCTTTTTCCTACTAAGTTATCATCTGTTTACTCTGTCTGTGCTAGAGTTTTGGGCCATGTCCATCTGCAAAGTTGTTTTAAACAAAGGTGAAAATATATTTAGAAACAGTGCTTTGGACAAACACCGTCAGATAGATGATTTGGGGACAAAACATTCGATTGAAAACATGAATAAGATTCTTCTTGAAGTCTGTTTAGAAAATCTTTATAACCAATACTTTGACAGTATTTTTGATACACCAAAGTTACCTTCATGCCTGTAGGATTCATTTATTTTCCAGTAAAAATATTCCTTTCTAACCAGTGATCTCTGACTCAGTTCATTACCTGAAGAAAAAAAAAAAAATCAGTCTAATAAATACAACCTTAACTTGCCTTGAAAGAGAAAACTCTTGCTAAGTAACAGCCTCCCTGTTAATGGTGGAGCTTCCCTCTTCAGCTGTCACAGACACATACAGCCCTGGTATTCCTTCATGAGCCTACTTCTGATGTCTCAGAGCAGCCCAGCAAGTTGGGAGAAAGTGGTAACTTTTGTAGGATGATCATGATGAAAACCAAACATTAGAAAAAAAAAAATCAAGCCTCTTTTTCTTTAGATGCTTGACAGTAGAAAGTAATGCAGCCATCCATACAGGGAGGGTGATCCAGCAAGAACAAAACCCAGCACAATGGCTCTGTTCTTCCAGTTCTTCCTCTTTCAGACTCCAATCATGTGAGGGGCAGTATATGTATCTCCATCCCTCTTGTATGCCATGAATGTATATTCACCATATACTGAGAGAAGGTAATGGGGTTGTGATACATGGGGATATTATAAAACTGTGTATGCTGAAAGATTGGAGTAAAGTCTTGCAGTTAATGTGTGAAATGCTTTTTAGGTGCTGACTCTCAAACTTTTTTGGTTTAATTAGTACCTGTTTTTTTTTTGTTTCATTGTCTCTGAAAGTAGCCTGTGGTTGAAGATCAAGTGTGACCAAAGGGTAAAAGTTCATGATTTCCACACAGGAGGTTATTTCTGAATGACAGGCTTACACAAATATTTATGTCCTCTAACAGTTGTCTATCCATCTGCTGAAAATCCAAATGATAATGAATTGTGTGTCCTTTTGGTTTAGTAAGCCAGTGGCCTACTTTTTAGTGGCAAGAGCAGTTGCTGGTGGCCTTTTTGCTTTTCTTGACTCTGTTCTAATTTTTTTTTCTGTTTTTTAAATCTTGAATCTCACAAAGAAATTTGAACGAATTTTTAGAGGGTATTTTTTTTGCAATTTGCTTTCTAAAGAGCCTGTTGTGTCACAGCAGATAGGAAAGACTTTTGTTAAAAGTCATTGTCTTGACAAGTGAGGCTTGGTAGCTGTTCAGAAGACTCGCTACTGTGTGCATAATTAAAGCACATTAAGTTCCAGTTGGTGATTTGGGTGTCAAGCGTTATAATTTGTGGTCTGCTCTGAATGATATTTAGGCAGCTCGTGGACACTTTGAGAGCATACAGTGTTCCTGCATAGGCAGCTGCAGTGGCTCATTGCACTGATTGTTTAAAAAACTTGCACCTGTTTCTAGTTTCAGATTCTAATTATTAGATCTATTTATGGTTCTTCTTGGCAAAAACAGTCTAATCACAGGTTATTTTAATAACATTGCTTGCTTTAAAGTAGCTACTGCTGTAGTTTCATGGTACTTGAACCTCTCTTGAGACTCTTGAATAAGCTTTTGGGATGACTAGAAGAAAGTAGCTTTCTCTTAGATAAGGTTTTGAAGATTTACTCAACATACTTTAAATTTTAGGAGTTTGCTTCTGTTGCTTGGAAGCGGGGGTTGGATACGGAAACAGTTTGACAGATTTTGGTATACGTGTTTATGCTGGGAGTCTCTCCAATTTTATATTTTTAGATTGATCCTTCTGAGGTCTCTAATTATGAGTATTTTAATATAGTGCTCTCTGCATGTATTAAATTGTTGCTTACTCTTTCCTCTGCTGGCCAGAGAGCTTGTTTGTGACTTGAGGGGGTGTCAGCTGCTCGCACGTAATCAGTCTTCTCATTCTCTTAACTTTAGTCTGTATTTTCACTTAATTCTTGTTGCCTAAGAGCTCAGAAGAAACATGTGGTATTGTTATTTAGGGGTGTGATTTTTCTTCTGTCAGGGTCTTATACTTGAATACATTTATACAATACATTGAATACATTGTCTTCAGCTGACATGTAGAATATGACGTATCATGTAGCTCATGCTGTCCATCATTGGTAATTGCACAGAGAATATGGGTCTGCAGAAGAAGCTCTTGTGCTCTCTCCTGTAAACTCCCTCAAATACCTGTTGACCTTTCTCTTCATCTTTCTGTTTGTTTATCTCAAAATGTCACTTCCTGGAAGATAGGCTTTGAACTGATCATAGAGTTAGCATTGGGATTTTTCATCTCTATTGAGTCTGTTTATTTTCTTCTGAGTGACTGAAGGAAAGCAGACTGTGCCATTCAAACTTTCTTAATGACTCTAACTGGATTATCACGCTCTAGAAATGAACAGCTTTTGTATGTTTATACAGTGGTTCCTGCAGTGTAGACAGATGTGAGTTCAAAACTTGTTTTCCAATTTATGGCTGTTTCATGCAGTTTGAATCTAGAAACAGATGAAGTTTGTAGAGTGACGGAGCTTATATTATGGTTGTTGCATGCAGCACCTGGAACTGAAAACTTAAAAAAGGCAAAAGCAAAATCTTCTTGGCATTTGATATTGATGGTGCAAAGTTGTGAAGGTGCACAAAGCAGTGCACATCAGCAGTGACTCATTTCAGTGAATCAGACCCACTGTAACTACTCAAACTTCATAATTCTTTTTCACACAGGGGGATTGTATTTAGGCACTTCCAAGTTAACCGTGTGTTTTACCAAACATGTTTCTATTTATCAATAAAACAATTAGGTTAATGTAAATATACCTTGACCAGCTTTTTATTAAGGTCTGAGCTACACTCTTACCTTTTCCCTCATAAAAATGCAGTTATTTCAAGGATGGTTGATCCTTTGCAAAAAGTGTTTCAATATCTATCAGCAAAATGTTAGTGAATTTAGTCGTAAAGTAAAGACTGTCACTTGCCTACAGATACTGAATTTTGAATGTGGGAAATGTACCTGCAAAATACATTATTTCCACACTGAAGTATATTGACTCTTAACCATTCAGTAACGTTTCAAATTTCTCATTCTCTGTCAAGCACTCTTTGGCTCCTTTACATCATGCTGTCTCTTGGGGAGAACCTGACTCTGGGAATGATGTCTTGTTCCTGCGACCTCATTCTCATTCTCCCTAGTTGCATCTTATGCAGAGCCCTCTGCTAGCCTAGGAGAAGCTTTCCAAAGCTTCAAATCTTCCAGCTGGTGGAAAGTTTTATCTGCTTTTGTTATTAATATTTGAGCACAATATTGCTGCCACAACAGAGTGTGAGTAGCATTTGCAGGAATACAAGGAAATTTTCTCATATAAGTGGGTCATAGTAGTTATCCTAATGGTATTACTTGTTTTCTCTTTTTAGAATAGTGTTTTGCTGCTTTGAAAGTTATTTCTTTGCTTCTCAGTTAAGGGAGAGAGGCACTGATACCGTTAGACAGTATTAATGGTTTGACAGTCAAATTGTGGAGCGCAGTCCTTTGCTTTTTTATTATTTGGAAGAAATATGGATGTGGTGTGAATCATATTGAGAAAAGTGGCAGAAGAACTTCAGTTTGAAAGTGTTTCCATCAGTGCATCTATTACAATGTTGCTTTGTATTCCTAGTGCTGATATATTGAAGGTAATAATGCTGCTATAATTTATTTTAAATGTGAACCTAATAGCACTTTGGAAAAATATAAGGGCTAATAAAGTACTCTTTGTGTAACAATGCAATTTTTTAACCTAATGCTTGTTTTAAATGCCTGCAACTTTTTTTGGCTTACATTAGTCATTGAGCAACTCTGTTTTTTAAAGAAGCTTGAAAAGGTGGTGCTATATTGAGAGTCTGATGTGTGTCTTTCTGATGCCTTGAAATATTTTAGGGCTGGAATGGGCCATTTTTGTCTATTGTTAGAATAACCTCTTTAAGCCAAGCTTTAGAACAGTACTCTTTGTTCTATATGCAAATCTTAAAGCCTTAACTGATCATTAAAGATCACACTGTAAGATACTGCTTAAAATCAAGATGATGTTGGTCTTGTTGAAAGTAGATTTCAAAATCATGGTTTACTAAAAGCTCTTATGCTCCTAAATGGCTTTATAATTAATTCTGCTTTTAGACTGATGGTTTAAGGACTGTACTGATTGGAACAAAGAGTTGTGAATTGAAGGGAAAACATGCTGCGGTGGGGGTTGTTAATAAAAGAAGTGGTTGTGTTTTTTGGGTTTTTTTTTGTAGTGGTTACTTCAGATCTTGTCCAGTTGTGTATGATTTATTTATTGTGGAGAAAGTGAAGAAAAGCCCTTCTGATTTCTTAAAAAAAGTGTTTTTGAATTATTGCTAGATGTACCTCTGCACACATCCTGTAGTTGAAGTACAATTCTCTAAATTCTTGAGTGGACAAGCGAAGGTGCTAAGACAATCTAAAACTTTCCTGTGATAAATTTTTCTGCAATAGTTTTGTGGACGTGTGTGGTGTTCTTTTCGGGTTCCTGGCAAAAATAGTGTAGGACTGTGCACTAACATAAATCAATACACTTGTCTGAATCATTAGAATTGCTTGGAGAAAACTAGCTTAGGATGTGGCTTCTGTTGAAGCTGCAGTTTGTTTGTAAGCAATATGTTTTTAGTAATGAGATGCTGACTAGCATTTGTGTCTCTAGAGAAGAAGAGGAACGTCTGAGAAATAAGATCCGAGCAGATCATGAAAAGGCTCTGGAAGAGGCTAAGGAGAAATTGAAGAAATCACGGGATGAGATTCAAGCTGAGATTCAGACAGAAAAGAACAAAGTAGTGCAAGAACTGAAAAAGAAAGACAGCAAGCCACTGCCCCCTGTTCCTTTACCAAACCTGATAGGGATAAACAGCGGAGAACCAGCAGACCCGGATATCCGAGAGAAGAGGAACAAAATTAAAGAGGTAAAGGTGATGATGATGTGGTCCTACCTGTTCTTGTGTCTGACAGCAATTATTTATATGGCATTTAGTTGCTGTGATTTATGTTAAAAAAGAAAAACAGGTCTATAAATCACATAGTGAACTAAAAGTGCACAAGTAGTAATTAGCGTCAGCATTATTGCATGCTTTTTTTCCTTGGTGTTGGAGTATTAATTTTCACTGGATAACGACTTAAAAATTATTTTAAGGAATTTCTTCAGCTTAGTGGTATGGATTCAAAGTGAGTTTGTCATTAACACATGGAAGAGTAACAAGAGCATCTTTAAAGTAGAGCATGACATTGTGAGTTTCCTTTCAAAGAATGGGATATCTTACTGTGTCACAGGATATTTTTAGATGTTAAAACATTAGCTCGAAAAGATAAGGAAAAAGAAGACCTGCTGCTAATATTTGAAAATTACCAAATTATCACATACTTTTCAAAATGCATTTTAAATGGTTTTAAAAAATTGAGTAAATTTAAATGGATTGAATGTATTACAGGTAAATGAGACAAACTAAGATATTTGCTTAGGCTTTTGGTTCTGTGGCAACTTATGCTGTGGGAATTGCTGTTTGCGGTCTTAGCAACTCCACTACTGTGTGGAGTGAGATTTATTGCCCCTGTGAGATTTATTGCTCCTTTTTGTCCTGGCAATGCCAATTTCCTATTACTATTGCCAGACATTTCTCTGAGTCTGACCTTCTAACTAGTATGGCAGAAACATTGTACAGCCTCATTGTTCTTTTTCTTTCCTGCACTCTGATGAGTTTTATGCCAAAAAATTGGTTTAGCAAAGCAGGAATGGTTCAGGCCAGATGCAGACAAGCGCTGACTCTGTTACTAAAGAACATCCAGGACAATAGCACTTAGTATTTACATCAGATAAATCTACTTTTAAATTGTAAGCTCAGTTTAGTTAGCTTATAAAACCAAAAAGTAATCGGTCATACACCTGTCCTCATCATAGGAAGGCATTGTAGCTGAATTACATGCCATTCTGTGGGTAGATCATCCAAGCTGGAATTTTACTTTGAATATTAATGATGGCTAGATGAAATCAACTCTTATAAAGTAATGAGCAGCTGCTTATTATACATGAGTGATGCAGTGTGGAGCTGTATCACTATTTGTAGTAGTTACTCCATGTAGAGCCCTGTCACAATCTGCATATCTGAAGTGGCAAATCCTTCCCTGGAAGATGTGCCTGTTAGTGATTATTGCAGAAGTACTTTTGCCTAGGAAGTTGTGTCTGGAATATTGGACCTCCTGGACCCTGCTTGGTTAGGGCTGCTTTCTGAAGGACAGCATTGAATTGTGGATTTGAAAAAGCTCTACTAATTTGTCTGTAAACATTTTGAGTGAGAATATATAAAGCATTTTGCTTTTCTAAATGTTTTTCTAGGGTGAACAGTGAACGGCATGGTCAACACTAATTAATTTTTACTACAGATTACTGTAGCAAAATACCTTTGAGATGGATTTAATGCGTAGAATAAAATTGAATTTACCAAGTAATGCAAAATTACTGAGCACAGCTAACAGTGAAGAACTATCTGGAAGAAATAGTCAACCAAAGTTCTTACAGACCAAGTATGGAATTGGAGGGGGGATTGAAAATTAGTATTTGGATTTCTGAGGTTGTTTAGTCAGATTTTAGATTGAGAGATTATAAACTCTAGGTTATTATAGAATGGCAATTTTCTTGGGTCTCATGAAAAGGTAGTAAAATTTGGACCATTCTTCCTAATCTAAACCTGGAGGTATAGCAAAGTGTAAGGAATTCAGGGTAGTTTGTGAGTAAGAATCACCAGGTGGTGATCCTTAGCTGCAGTTGCCACACACCTCGTGCTGTAAAAGGCTTACTCCTTTTTTTGATGATCAGCCTACGTGTGAGTCACACTGACAAGCTGTTTTTCTATTGCATAACTTGTTGATTACTATTATGGTTTCTGAAGTGTAGCTTTTCATTACCAGACCACAGGTTTTTGTGGGACTGTGTTTTAAGTGGTTAGGTCCTTCAGTTAGGATAATAATGCCTTTGTCTTGAGCAGTTTTCACTTGTGCACACACTGTGCTTGTAGCAGCCCAGGATCACGGGAGCATGACTGAAAATTCTTTGTTATATGAATTGCCTTCATTGACTCAGCAGTGTTAGTACTGTAGCTACCAGGTGATCTCCAGAATTCTTAATTTTTGTTTCATGCAGGGCAGGAGATGGTCACTTCTACAGCTAGATGTGTGAAGAACACTGCAGTGGGAGGTCTCCTAGGGAGAATGGATAAACAGTGATGCTGAGGAACCATTGATGGAACAATGTGTCTGAGATAAAACATGTATTAGTAGTGTCAAACGAATAATATTTTATCTGAAGCCTGTTTTTGACAGCAGCACATGTCTCAGAAAAGACAGCAGCGATTTCAGAGATGTGAAGTACATTTTGAAATATGTTCATTGCTGAGGTCCTCCCTCACTGTTTTATGTAACCAGTGTAGACTAATACAAATAATCTTTGTAGATAGAGATACAGCAGAAAAAATGAACAAGTTCCTGAAGACAATATCTCTATGTAGGTGTATATATCCACGACTGATATATATAAAAATATATATATAATTTTTGACATGTTAGACATTATGATTGCCTGGATTGAGGCCTGAAAAACAGCTCAGGGAAGCTTCTGGCTCTTTGGAGGCTGCATATCTGGCTTCAGAATTGTCCTGGTGATCTCAAGACAGCATTTGACCTGCTTTGGCTTGCTGTGAATTATCCTGATACATATTTGAGGAACTTCACTCTCAAAGAACAGCTTTAGACTGTTCAAATTCACAAAATTAATGATGTTATACAGCCTATTTCACTTCCTATCAAATGGTGAAAACCTGTTTAGAATTGGATGGAATGATGGGGGCTGTTTGTAACACACATGAGTCTTTACATTTGGGAGAAAGGCTGGAAAATTTTCAAATGAGGATTCAGTTTCTATTATTTTTGCAGAAAATATATTACCAGTTTTTCTTTCCAAATAGCAACTTGATGAAGGCTGGTTTTTTAACATCTTTTTATTAGAAGTGTTTTGGCAGTAGTTTAATATTTTAAAAAGGCATATTTTGATTTTAGAGAAAAGTGCATATAAAAGTAAAAAAGGATTTCTGTAATGCTCTTAAGAGAGCTTTGCAAAACATTTGATAGCTTTATATAATAGGAATGTTTGCTGAGCACAGAGAGGGAAGCTTCTTAAGGTCAAGGAATACAACTGGGAGCAGAGTCTGCATCTTACTGGGGGGTTTTGTGTGTGTCATTCGGTTCTGATAATTGTATGTAGTGTTACATTGTATTCTCAGGATTAATTTACAAAATTATATACTCTGTCTACATTGTTCTAAGAAGCTATTAATTATTTCAACAAGGAGAATTTATGAGTTGGCTGATTATTTTAGATGCACAGTGACAATTCTGAGAAGTAAAGGTTTTCCACTTGCTTACCATACATGCTTTATAGCACTTCTCTGGCATATTAGCTTGCTGTTCAGGCTTTTAAAAGATGCTGTGGTGTTTAATTAATTGGTACTTTAAGAACAAATACATTGAAAATTATTCTTAGCTTTGTATCCATATTTTGGCTTTTTGTACTATGTAGAAGAAAAATATTGAAAAGAGAAAATCTTTTTTTTTTAAGATTGTAAGTGCAACTTGTATAATTTTACAGCAAGGCTTTAAGATGTGTCTTTTCATTGTGGTTAATGCAGAGAAATTAAGAACAAATCCTGTCTTTTGGAAGTCATTGGCTTCCTTTCAAAGTTAAATTAGCTATAAATTCTTTGAGCCCTTGGAATTTAGCACAATAATTTCCATTATTGTACTCTTTGAAGGTGTTCAGAGTATTTTTTTTCCTTTCAGTTTCAGTGTAATAATTACATGGTGCTCTGGGGTCTACCGTGACTTTTATTTCCACATGAAGGTAAATTTTACCCAGTCAAATAAGGAAAATTTTGTAGTTCTTTTCACCCTATTCAGAGTTCGTGTTTTTTTTAATTTCAGCCTAAGATGTCACAGTATTATCTTACTGCCAGCACTCAATTAGGATACTTGTTAAAACAGTGTATTTCATCCAATAATGGTTCTAATCCTATGCAGGTGATCCTTCCTCTCTGCTCAGCACTGGTGAGGCCACACCTGGAGTCCTTTGTTCAGTTTTGGACTCCCCAGTATGAGAGAGACAGGAGCATTGTTGGAGAGGGTCCGGTGAGAGACCACAAAGATGCTTAAGGGACTGGAGAGTCTCTCATCTGAGCAAAGGATGAGGCAGCTGGGCTGGACAAGAGAGGGAATGTTGCAAAATACCTGGAGGGAGGATGCAAGGAAGACAGAGCCAGGCTCTTCTCAGTGATTCCCAGTGGCAGGCACGAAGGCACTGGGCATACACTGAAACACAGGAAGGAAGCTGCATCTGAACATCATAAAACATTGTTTATTGCGAGAGTGGCCTAACACTGGAGCTGGTTGCCTACAGAGGTTGTGGAGTCTCCCTCATTGGAAATGACTGGGGATGGAGAGCTTGTTTAAAATGACCCTACTTGAGCGGGGAGGTGAGACCAGATACCCCTCAGAGGTCCCTTCCAGCCTCAACTATTCTGAAGTAAGATGATGTTTGTTGACTAAGCCTGTCAGCTGGAAGACAGCTTCTCCAGAATGTTACATGAGTGCACATGGTAAACTTAACAGCTAAATAATAATGCTGTAGGTTTCAGATAGATTGGGAAATCTGAGTTCTCTGGAGCTTCTGTTCTATTGCTTGTTCTTTGTTGTGATATGCAGTTGTATAATTACACAATGCTAATTGTAAATACACTTTTTTAAAATTGAACTCGGTGGAGGTGTGCTGTCCACAGAGGTAAGGTAGAGTTATGAAGTGGCTGAAGCTGCTGATTCCTTGTGCAGTTTAAAAGCTCTTATTTTTAATGAGATGGAATGGCAAGGTGGTATCTTTCTAATAAGCTGTTCTCAACACAGCAAAATTCTGGTTCTGTTCCTGTGTGTCACAGTTTTCAGGTAAAAAGAAAAGGTGGAGAAGCCATTTAAACAAAGATTATTGTGAAATGGCCATCCAGGAAGTAGAGGAGCCAGAGTTAAAGGTCATTGAATAATAGAATAGTTTGGGTTGGAAGGGACCTTTAAAGGTCACCTAGTCCAACTTGGAAGTTCATTTGTGACATATGACACCTGTGGAAAGAGTTAAGTTTGGATGCTTTGCACAAGGGAGGAACAAGTCTGTCTGGGAAGCTGAGGATGTTCTGAATTCAGTTTTTTTGCCAGCAAACTTCTCTCAGAAAGTTTTGCTGAGAGAAGTTTGCTGGCAAAAGAACTGAATTTATCCTCTTTTAAAATTAGNTCTGTCTGGGAAGCTGAGGATGTTCTGAATTCAGTTCTTTTGCCAGCAAACTTCTCTCAAAGTTTTGCTGAGAGAAGTTTGCTGGCAAAAGAACTGAATTTATCCTCTTTTAAAATTAGAGTTGTAATATATTGCCTATTTGAAGGGAAGGTAGGAAGTTAATTTATTTAATATTAGTGGAGGCAATGTCAGAAGTACTTACAGATATGTGCCAAGAAGAAAAGTGATTAAAATGTATTTTCATGATGGTCTCTGGATGATACTCAAGAGGCTCCTAATACTGTTGGGAAGTAACAGGCTGTTACATAAGCAGCAAAACTTATGGTTTCCTATGGATTTTTGATCTATATCCCCCTTATACCACCCTCTGCTCATCATGCACTTGTTGCTGTGAATATCCTCTTACCTTCCTGTTTGACTGCATGAATTGCAGTGTGTTCTGTGCCTTCTTTAGAGCTACTGGTGTGCTAAATGTTGCCCCCCTGAATGAATAAAGGGTTGAATTATAACTGCTTTTGTCTCAGTCAGGGTACCAGTTTGTGTTGGTCTGCCTTATCTAGCCACAGATATTTTTTCTTTTCCTCAACACAAAAAAGTAGAGTATCTGGTTCCTCCAGCTCTTTAAAATCAAGTGTGAAATTAGAGAATGGATTGAAAGGCTACTGTAAATGTATGTGTCAAATGATGGATGTACAGACAGCAAGATTGCATAAGCCTCATTCTTTTAAGAAATTGGGCTAAAAATAGTAAATGTCCCTTTACCTGAGTTCTAATTTGTGTGCTTATTGAGAAAAGAGCTGTGTAGAAGAAACAATAACTTAATCATCCAGAGATCTTTTCATGCTGCCTAAGTCCTCTTTTCATAGTTACTATTCATACAACTTTCAGAGCTAATCTCATTTATTGTTTCTAATTGCAGTGTTTCTGATCAGCCAAATAGGCTGCCTTCTGTGATTGGGGGACGTTTTTTTAATATCTAAAACCAATTTAGAAGAATTTCATTATTGCTGACACTTTACAGTCTTTGTTTCCCTGGTCAAATTTATTTGGACTTGTAGTTGGTTGCAACATCAGTTTGCAATAATCCATGCCTGTGAAGGGTTTTGCATTGTATTTTGTAGCTCACTGCTCCTGACTTTCATTCCTTCAGTTATTTCCTGAAACTGAAGGACATAATTATCATCACCCAACTTTTTCAGTATTTAAGGTAACATTCCCTGCAGTGTGAATATTTGCATAAAATCCATACTCACTCATGTTATGTGTAAGTGTGTGTGTATAAAAATCTCTTTGCATTTATACACATGTATACACACATTATTTGTTAGTTGGTTTTGTCTGCACACTGTTTGGATTCTGTGTTCTGGGTTTTCCAAAGTAATTTGACAAGTTGTGAACAGGTAAGTTGGTTTTCAGTTAGTTAGTTTCGCTACACTCCTTTAAAGCTTATCTTAATTTTACTGAATTAGTGAAATCTGTAAATTAAGAATAAAATCTTTTTGATTGAGCATGTTGGTAAACTAGTTTTCCATTTACATATTAGAGTGAATATTGTTCAGTTGGCACTTTAGCCAGTACAGGCATGTTAGGAGTGGTCTTGAACAAAGCTGTGCCCCAGCTTGTTGGAATTATTTTATGAAGAACTCATTTTACATTTGTTAAATCAATCATTTATGTCTGTGAGAAGTTTTGCAGCTCGGTGTATTTATTTTACTGGAGTAGAAGAATGGAAATAAAACTCCTAGTGTGCAGCTTCATTTGCAATATTTCTGCTGTACATCCTGGTTGATTTGATTCGTAACTTAAAATGTGCTACTCATGAAGAATGCAAGTTTTTGTTTGAGGGTATTTTAAAAATGAATCAATTTAGTCAAGTTGTAGAAATTACAGAATTCTCCAGCGCCCGTGCAGTATTGGAAGCATGTTAAAAATTCAGGAAGGTTTTCATTATTAAAGATGTCTTTTTTCCAGACCATTGTGAGAAGAACCTGTCTTTCAACAATGAATTAGCACATTTGCAGTATTTAAAACTCATAAATGCAAATTAAAATCAAAGAAATACTGAAATATTTCACTTACCTGATATTATCAGCCAAACAGAAATGAGCAAAACTCCAGGTAAATTTCTTATCTTCAGAACTGGGTAAATCAAATAACTCCATGAAATCTAGTTGCCCTTACTGCTATTTTCTTTTTAAATTTTGTATTTTTATGTCATTTATTCCTGTGAAACAGAAATGCTGGTAGCAAAAATAATGAATTACAGCTAGATTGAAGAGATCTCTTTTTTAAATTACACACCATCTGTTATACAAGTGACAATAGGTGTGTTTTCAGCTATGGAGACTTTGATTGGAAAGCCAGAGCATCCTGTTATGTTCTTGTTAGTCATCTTTACATAATTTCTCCTGTAGTCCCCTCTGTGTTTGCTGGAGCAGCTCCATAGAATATATGCCAATGTGTTCTTAACTTGCAGTTTTCCTGATGATGCTAGCTCTCAATATTGATAGTAATGATGTCATTGATACATGGTGTGGGCTACTGGTAGTTGATGTGTGACCTCTCACAGTGCATTCCATTAAGACAGAGACCATCTGCATACAATACTGAACTACCTGAAACTCTCTACACTTCACTCTTAATTAGTTTGCTCTGAGGTTTGGATTCCTGATTTGCATCGCTGGCATCTATTCTTATTTTCTGCTTTGTTACCAGAGGAATAGTGGCTAACAAGGCATCAGTTTTGGAAAGGGATTCAAGGGGAAACCAAAGCACTGCAGAACCCTGTGCCTGCTGAATTAACTGCAGGTTACCAGAAACCTGAACAGGGAATAGAATCGCTGAGCATACAGATGTGTAAGATGTCCCGCTCTATTCCAAAGCCATAGAAGATCCCCAGAAGAGTCAAGAAACACGTCAACAAGGGAGAGATGGTTGGATACATAGTTTTTAAAAAAATATTTGGCAAGGTTCACTGCTAATACGTGTTGAACTAAGCAGCCATGGGATGGAGGATAATTTCTGTGTTTGCTTATAGAAGCTGGTTAGAAGGCAGGAATTGGAGAGTACAGATAAATAATGCTGGAGGCCACAGAGGACATGTGCTAGGGATCCATGCTCTAAATTATACAAATGAATTATTTAGAGTTTAAAAATGGATGAGTAGTGGTATGACAACTTAGCTGCCAACGTGAAGAATTGCAGAAAAACCTTATGGGACTGAGTGATAATCTCTTTTTTAATTTCTCAGCTAAATGTAAAATGATGCATATTGGGGCTGGAGATGGAGAGATTCCAACTTCATGCTAAGTATGAAAAGCTGTGAGGTGACTTAGTACACTTGAGAATGAGAAATTGTGGTTTTTATAGTTCCTTGGAAATGTCACTGTAGTGCTTAACAGCAGACAGTGAGCAGATATTCAGCATTTCAGAGAAGAAGAGGTTTTTTACCTGAGCCTGTGAAGCTCAGTGCTACTGCATCTTGTAAGCTTCGTGTAGTTCTAGTCTTTCAGCTTCAAAAAGGGTAGGGTAAAACTGGCAGGGGTGCAGGGCTAAGCAGATGATGGCTCAGCTTAGACTGATGCCTAAAAGGACAAGGCTGGAAGAAAGGAGAGCTATAGGAACTTCTCTCTCCTGGCTACTGTACAGTTGTGGTTGTTCACAAAGATGATCCGAGAGACTCTACTTTTCTAAAAAACACAGCACCATTCAGTCTTGTGAATACCATATTCACTTGAAACCATGATGATGCCCAAGGTCAAAAATACCTGCATGATTAAAAATAAAAATTGAATTTTAATTGGATTAAAAATATTTGGCTTTCTTGAACATTTTTGAGCAAGATTCACTGCTGCAAACTCTCTAAATTTAGGCTCTTTACATCTCCCATTCCAGTTCTCACCAATCTGAAGGATTTTCCTATGTAATTTCATCAGGCATCTAAGGCTTCAAGTATTTAATGCTAACAAAAAGATTTTCTCACTTTGCATCCATTTTATAAATGTTTTTGTTTTATTAATGGATTTGTTACCAGATTTGACAGTAAAAGAAAACCCAGTGTTCTGTGTGTGTTAGGAACATATTCCAAACAGACTTTTTCAGTGACAATGTTTAAAAATGCATGACAGAGGCATGAACTGATGCCTGAAATAATTTCTCTTGAGATAGAGCTCCCAGAAAAATAAAAAAAAGTATGAGTTTTACAAGTTTCATCAAAAACCTGAGTATACAAGGAAAAGATAATTTTTTAAATTAACGTCCAAAAAGTACTCTTTGCAGACAGTAGGAAAATCACTATTAATTTTTAATCTGCCAATTGAGCAGTAATTTTGTCTAGCAAGTCCTTGGTTAATTTTAAAACAGAGTTTGAAGGTGGTTTATATAAATCTCTCAAAATTGTACCCTTAAACAGAATATATTGCTTTGAAAGCAAAACCTATTTGCTGTCTGTTATGCATGTTCCTGATGGAATGGCAGGAACCAGTAAATACAGCAATTTGCCAGAGAATTGGTTCTTTTGCTTGTTTCTCAGGAAACTTCTTCTCCTACTTTCTGTTTGCCAGTTGCCTGTCCTGTTTTTAAGACTGGAAAGGGGTTTTTGAACCAATCCATAGCTTGAATTACTGTTTCTGACATGCTGCTGTAGTGGTAGAACATCCTTACAAATATCTTCCTAATAATTGCAGCCTCCTTTTATTGTTTGCCCAAAGACATCATTGCCACTCTATCTTTATAAAAGTTCTTTATAAAAATCTGATTTCCCAGTGACTGTAGAGGATTAGATCCCATGAACATGTTCTAAAGTCAGCAAAACCAACTAGATAATGGTGTACCTACAAAAGCAGTTTCATTTGGCATGTCCTGCTCTTGCTTTTCTGTCTGTCTTGCAGCAAAGTCCAAATTAGTCTTTTTTGTAGAGTTACCAAGTTGTATTTGCAGCAGCATCTTGCTGGTTGTTATTTCTCTGCATCCCATAATAAACATTTTCAAGATTAGAATGCAACAGACCAATACCCTATGAATGATTTTGCTTTCAGAAGCAAGATCTGTCATTAATGGTGTCAGTAAAAAGTCCATTGCCAAAACTGCTTGTTCTCTGGTGGATAGATTGCAAGATCTATATATGACATGCCCAAGCTCCAGTCCTTTCCTGTGACAAACTGCTATCTGGGATGGAAATTTCAGCCATGGAAATGTGTGTCTTGCGTTTTTCACACTCATTGATCCATGCTTGTAATTTTCAGTCTACTGAGCCTGAGGTACCTGTCTTGAGTTCTTTAAGGGCTGGGTACATTTGTTTTGCAGATAGTTTTACCTTCTTGCTATTATCTGTAGTGCTGATGTTCCAGTCAGTTCTGAGACTTTGCTCTCCTCTTAAAGACAGAGCTTTGTTTTAGGAGTAGCATGTCTATCCCTTCAGCTGTTCTTCAGCATTTCCAATTTGAACTATGCAACCACTACCTAGCGCACCTATAGAAATAACTTTGTTTTTCCAATCAGGAGTTCATGTTGTTTGTACTTTCTGAGCCAAAATGCCATCCTCAGTTAAATTTTGTAGCTGTCAGAGGCATCTGTCTTCTTGTGTCTCTCCAAAGCTTTTGTGTGCACAACTGCTCCCAATAGTATAGATGTTCTGTCTGTAGTATAACATGCTACCTGTTCTGGCAGCAACAGAAACCTCCATGTTGTTACAAGATCTCTTGGCATATCACCCTTACAAAACTTAATACTGTATGCAAGAGCTCTGGGGCTTCTCACTTGCGTGTAATGTGCAGCTCTCTGCTAACATGATATCATGAAGTCTGCTTGCTTTGTGGTGGAGGAAAGCAGCGAGTTGAGTGCCAGAGTAACAGTCAGCATTCATCTGGAAAAAATCCAAATTATCTAAAAAAATCCACTAAGTTGGCTACTTAGTGTAATAAATTATTCTCGAGGACTTAAAAACCAATATTGTTAGTGTTTGGGGCAGGCAGAGGGGCAGGACAGACGTGTTTGTGGTTATCAAAGTAGCTTAGTCTCCTCAAAATACGATTTCTTATCTCAGTCTTAGTTGATGCAGTCAACTGTGTCTTAGTCTCTTGTGTTCAAGAGACTTTCAGGTCTCACTAGTGTATTCTTCAATTACTTCTGCATTAATTCATGCATCCATTGAAATGTATTCCTTTGCAGTTTCTATCTTAATAAAATTTTCTTAGGATAAATTATATATATAGAAACATCTTGTGTTATATGTATTCTGTTTTAGCCCTTTGTAATTTGCATACTTTTTTTGGGCTTCTTCAGAACGAAATATTCTGTAGTAAATTATGTACCTTCCCCCTGAAGCACAGCAAATTAGGACAGTGAAATATTCCACAATTAACATTTTGCTGTGAGGAAACAAGTTGTTCTTCTCCTGGACTTAGCTAGTTTTGATCTGTTCTGGTATTTGCTATACCATCAGATTTTTACCAAGCTAGAATGTCAATGGCTATTTGATTCTCCTTCATGAAATATGTATTTGGGACATCCAAAGATCTCAGAAGCCCAGTTTCCCTTATGTGCAAGCCAGTTGGTTGGATTTGCCACGCCATGGTCACATGTTGTTTAGTCATCTGTCTGTTTTCAAACACAGAGAGTGCACTGCTCAGTCTTTAGTTTCATACTCTAGTTCTTTGTAAACCTTTAAGTCTGTTTTCCCAAACAGAGTTTTTAGGACTGGCAGGCTGGGGGTTTGAGCAGGACCCTTCACAGAAACCTTAACTGTCCCCAGTCCTTAAGTTTACCATGACTAGATAAAGCCTAAAGTAGCCCAGAGTGATCCCATAAGTGATCATGCTTTGAGCAGGAGAGGCATCCTGAGGTTCCTTCCCATCTGAATGATGCTGTGAGTCTCGATTTCATGATACTAAGTTAATGAACAATTTTATATGGAAAGCTGTAGGTTCATTCTGGATAAAATCAGCGAGAGTTCTCAGAGGAACTTCTGTGCTTACTGCCTGTCACCAGGCTTTTACTGGATTTGTCACACTGCAGTTTTCTTACCTGTCAAGAGAGGATCCCTTTACCTGACTCATCTTGATGTTCCAATAGCCATGAATTGGCCAGTTTGATACGTGCTGTGTAAACACTAAGGAGTTTGTGAATGGTAGGGAAATGGCTTTTCTCTCCTCTTTTAATATATTTGCATCCACTTTTTTTTACACTGCTAGTTCATGACACTAAAAGAAGTTCTAGAGTATTGTGGCCTAATCACAGTGCAAATACTACAAGCAACATGTGAGCTGACAAGCAGTAGGAGTGGGACTTTGGCATCTTGAGAGGGGCAGCTGTGCTTGGGTTGATGCCAGTTTAACACAGAAGTGCTCCCCAGCTTCTTGGGCCTGTGTGTGGGGTTCACAATTTATTGTCTAGGCATGAGTTAACTGAGCCATGGGAAATGTGGAGGGAGTTTACATTTAAAGGAATTACAGCTTTGTAATTTGGATAGGGATCTCTTGATGGTTGTAGGGGGAACAGAGGCTTTGTTTTCCATGTCTCAGCAGGCGGTTTAGATGCAGTTTGAAAGATTTGGGATTCTTGGATGCTGACTTCACTAAATCTTGAATTTCATAGGAGGAGGGATCTGAAATGTAGTTAGAGGAGAGATATGAGGTAGTGCTGGTAAAGCAGCTGGTAAAACTGCACCTCATTTTTTTAGCCAGCATCTGCTTGTTCCCTCATGTTTTCTGTGAATATGGTGACTCTCTGATTAAAATAAGAAAATTACAGTCATGTAAATCATAGTGAAAACAGATTGCCTTGCCTCAGTTTCTTAAAGGGTTAGTATTGTTCTGTTAGTTACATTCATATAGTTTCTCCTTTTGGAAAGCATTTATCAAACTTGTGAAAATTATGATTTTAAGTACTATACATTTTCTTGGAGATTTTGTTTATATGGACACTATTTTAATACCATTTTTAAAAATGAAATATAAAATAAAATATGTATAATATTGTGGATACAGACACATGGCTGTTGTTCTAAAGGTTTTTTCTTACTGTTGTTGTGTCTGGTGTAGTCAGTGTCTTTTGATGTCTAATTTCTTCCTATTACTTGCTTTTATCTGTTTAGGTACTAATAATATTTATTTATTTAAAACTGCATTGGCTTTGCAATTTGGTGGCTGCTGAATTTCCAACAAGTAAGGAGTTTGAAGAGTTTTAGTAAATTCATAAAAGCATTGCTTAGTGGCTGATGTGCACAATTAGTCAGCAAGACCTTTTGGGTTTTTGATGTAATTTTCTTACTAGGTGGTGGAAATATCTATTAAAAAGCTAAATGTTTTGTGTTGTAAATATTAATAACATTATATTGCTTTGTTCATTATGCTTTCTAAAAAGCAAAGCTTTTGGCATTTCTTTTGGTAGAGGCTCTATGATGGTACATCTTCATCAAGTAGGTGTTGCTAATGAGAAATCTGTTATGCCTTTTGCAAAATTGTTGATTCCTACTTGGATGTACCAGTGTAAATAAATCCTTTTTATGCTTCAGGTATCAGTAGATATATTTTTCTTGTAGTTAGCACCTTAAGACATTAGCCAGAGTTTTACAGCAATTCCTTACACTTAAAAGCATTCCTTATGATTACATTCTTAAATGTCTGTGCATATTTTAAAGGAAAAGAAAGAACAAGAAAACTACCTGATGCAGAGCATTAGGTTCTGTAGCTCAAGTCAAATAGACTTGAAATTTTTTCCAAATTTATTCATGCTGTAAAATCTGATTTCTGTAACAGATAGAAGCAGTGACAAAGTAATTAGTCAGTATGTTGGGATGCTTGTGAAAGATGAAGTCTCAAATAAGGAGTAAAATATTGTATTCATAGAGAGTAGCTTTATCATGTAATCAAATCCTATTTTTTTTCTGTTTCTTAGATGATGAAGCATGCCTGGGACAATTATAGGCAATATGGATGGGGACATAATGAGCTCAAACCAATTGCCCGGAAAGGACATTCCACCAACATATTTGGTAGGCTGTGTTTTCTGGTTTGTTTGTGATTTTCTTTTTTTAATATTTCTCTCCATGTATCTTCTTTGAAAGTCTACCCAAACTTTCTAGCAAGCTCTGTTTTAATAAATAATCTTTCAAAGTGTGAGTGACAGAAATGTGTTATTTCAGTGGTATTTCATTGAATTACTTTACTGACCTATCTTTTTGGTAGTAGTATGTTCTTATTGTTGCAGAGGTTAAGCTGTGTCTATGTGTAGTGATGCTTTGTGTCTGTTTATATATAAATGAAAGTCCTGATGCAATGGTGGTTATTTTTTGGTTATATTTTGAGAGGCAATGAATATAAATATGTTTGCTTTTTTTTTTTTTTTTTTTTTTTTTTTTTTAACCCACCTCATGCTATCTAGATATTTGTGCTTAGTTCCATGAGAATCATGGAACAGTTTGAGTTGGGGGGAACATTTTAAAGATGATCTAGTCCATCCCCCTCCCCCTGCCATGGGCTGGAACCTTCCATGAGACCAGGCTGCTCAGAGCCCCATCCAGCCTGCTGTTGAGCATTGCCAGGGACGGGGCACCCACAGCTGCTCTGGGCAAGCTGTGCCAGTGCCTCACCAGTGGTGCTTAGCCCAGTGCAAGCAGAGAGTGTGAGCTGAGGGGAGCACTGGAGCAAAAGCCTGCTTCCATGACAGAAGGGCATTTCTTAGGTGCCAGGGCAGCATTGTGTAGTACTCTTAGATACTTTGTTCTCTTCTACATAGGCGCTGCCTTAAGTTTTGCTAAGAAAATCTCTTCTGCATCTTACTGTGATTTAGTTTTATGTTATGATTAATTGATGGCTTTCCTTTGTATTTTTTACAGCTGATGAAATTGGATTTGACAGGGAAAAATCTTAAATGTTCACCTCTATGATCATGTAGTCTTTGCTACTTGCAATTCTGTTGCTTAATTTGCCATGTGTAATTTTAGATTAGCCTTGGTTTGTAACCCAGACTTTATGAAGTAAATTTTTTTTCCTTCATGTGGCAGAAAGACATTTTTATGATGTTTGTTTTTAATGTGACTGACATGATATTTTGAAGCAGTTATGAATTACAATTTCACTGTAGTCTTTTTTTTCCATTCCTCCTCTGCTTACTTCTAACATGTCTGCTAATGAGTCTGGAGCATTTCTGCTTTTTTTCCTTGGAATGATTATTCTTAGAAGTGCTTATTTTTGAAATTTTGGCATTGCTTTCTGAAAGAAATTACAGGCCTTGTCCATGTTAAAGTTTCTGCTCCTCTTGTTCCAGCTAACTCTAGCAGCCAATGCCCTACATGTTCGTCCTTTTAAAATCCAGATGCTATTTTGTGCCATTTAGTTTTTAGCCAAATCATGTCATGATTGCTCTATTCAAGGCTATTTCATATGAAAAACTTTTCTGAAACACATAATCTTCAGCATATATCAAGTCTAAAATAGAATCAGCTATTGTTCATTTGGTGGATGGGGGGGATGTGTATGTGTGGAAATTGGTCTTTGTCAAGGACTGTCTAGGCTGTATTGTTATCCCAAGCTCTTCACCAATCTCTATTACCCCTATTGCCACGATTCCCAGCAGTATTTGCCTTTATAGAAGGGTTGCTTAATTTTTTTTGAAACCTCATGCTAGTTTTAATAAAAAGATGCTCAGCAAAATCTGTTTTTATTATTCATCTCAAAGATGATTTGATCCAAACTATTTTCAGCCATTACTGCAATCTACTGTGCTCCCATTTCAATTCCTAGCACGTCTGTGAGATCCTGCAAGGAGATGGTATCACTGGGTGAACGGCAGCCCTTTGCATGAATCTTTGGGAAATCAGGTTTGCTGATAACTCCCATGTGAGGTTAAACACGATTCAATTTAGAAGACAAATAAGTCATTAGTCTTCCCCGTTGGACTCCACTTTTGTCTAAAGCAGTGTATATCTATATCTATGCCAAGGAGAAGAAGTGTTTCTAACATTGCAAGATCTAGCAGGTTTCAGTCTGGGGTCAGAGGAGGGGAGAGGAGGAGGCCTGCTTTGCTCTTATAAATCTTAGTTTTAAGTAATTAAAAACATAAAGAAGGATAAACTTTATGAACTTGAAAGCAAGATGCTCTATGCCTCACTGAAGCATGCCAGCAAGGATGTTTATGGGCTTCCTCAATTATTAGTTTGACTTTTATGACAAAACATGGTAGGTTGTTTTAGTTGGCCTGGAGCAAGAAACTCTTGCCATTCTTTTTGAGATGTCTGGCTATAAATTGTAAGGGAGAGTCTGCTAAAAATACAGTCTTTCAAACTGTGTAGTCGGGCAGTATCTTGAATAGCACCTCTTCCACAACTGGGTCACAGCATTAGTAATATGGTACTGCTTTGGAAAAGTATGACTGGGAGTGGGTGAGCTTTTAAAGTTATTTACATTTAGATGATGTATGAAACAAACCTTAATAGGTTCTCTCTTGGTGAAACTGGTGATAACTGCCTTTGAAAAGGCTGGCATTTATTCCTACCCCGTAAAATGAAGTATAAAAGTCAAGGAGAAAGTGCAGCAGAGAGGTGTAAATTTTCTTTCCAGTTTAAATTTTTATTTGCAGCTCTGCTGAAGGTTGTAGCAGCTAAGCTAAAAAAGAAAACTTGGCCTTTTTTGTTGGACTGCTTAAATTGGTGAAAAAATTTGATGGCAACTGCAGGGTCTTGTTGCAGAGGGGGTTTGTGTGGGTCAAGTCCTCATTAGAACACAAAGGGTAAAGAGAAAAGGCTGATGAAAAATGATGCATGTAAGATAATGAGCAAGCACAGCAAACACTGAGCTTGCTACAGCAGGGTTTCTGTGTTTAGCATGATCCAGAGTAGCTGATGGTATTGTTGGATTCTCTCCCTGTAATGAGATCTGGTTGGATTTGCTTTTGAGGATGGGAGTAATCACCTGAAACATGCTGGATGTTTGAAGATGATTTGCCTCTGTGCTTGTTTGATGACCCATAGGTGAACATCTCCTGAAAACACAATTAAAATTATTCAGTCCTGATATTCTTCAGAGTTTTAAGCTGCATGTGTTTGTATCCTGTATCATATGAACTAATTACTGTAGCATAAGCTGTAAGGATACTTTATTGTGAGTTAAACTGAGTAGTTAGTACTAGTTAGTTTGCATCAGTCTTCAATCTCTGTTTTTCTAAAATATGTTTATTTGAGAACCTGAACTACTATAAGGAACAATATAAACAAAATAGACAATGCTTGGGCAATTTGGAGCACTGTCCTCACCAACACTAGAAATTGTGGATTGTCATCTAACCTGATGCTTTCTGAAATGCGACTTCTGACATTTGTGGTGTGTTTTATTTTGTTGTTTTGGGGTTGTTTTTTGGTCTGTTTTGCTAATTTTAATTATCTAAAAATAAAGTTGTGCAGTTTGTCAAGTAATAAGTACATGGCAAAGTATACAACTCTTGCAAAATGGAAAACTTCCCATATTACTAGCAGTGCACTTCTAAACCTTGCATTTGGATGTATTCTGTCTAGAGATGAGCTGCTTTATATGAAGATGATCTGGTAATGCACATAATCCATGGACAGTTATATGTCTAGATGTGTTTTGAAGGGTGTGGAAAGATTTTAATAATGATAATAAGTTTTAAAAGTTTAGAAGTTGTGGATGCTTGCATATACACATGCCTATTCTCATGCACTAAGATTTAATAAAGTCATTATTTTGTATTTTGTCATACTAGAGCTGTCTCATGCACTGATAGTGCTTTCATGCTTTTCCTGTTCTCTCATCTCACATGCCACACAAATACTCAATTTAACCTGAGCTGCCTGCCAGCTCTCTCTTGGGATCCTGTCTTCTAGGGAGGAAGAGAGAATTGTCAGTGAAGTCACATTGTGGTTGCATTTGTGCTACCTGGTAGAGCCCCAAGGCTGCAATGCAGTGCCTTATCTCTTCCTTAATACTTGACCAAATAAATCTGTCCTCTCTTTTATGGGGAATTTTTTGTCTGGCATTTTAAGTGTCATTGGTGAGCGAGAGATGTCCAAGGGAATAACTCAAGGATTCAGATGGGGCAGCTCGTGTGCTGAATATTCCCTAATATACCAGGGGACTACTCGCTTTGTACCACATCACTGAGCATGTCCAGCCTCAGCCCCCTGCTGCCAGTGCCACTGAGGCACCCCTGTGACACGGGAGAAAGTTGCTGAGGGGACTGCCCAGTGCCGCTGCAGTGGAGGAAGCTCCTGCGGCAGCTCCTCGTGTTGCTAAGCAATGGAGATCTGACAGTGCATTTCTCCCGTGCCGGGGAGCAGGAGCAGCAAAACTCCCAAAGAAAATGCATCTGTCACACTGCAAGGATGGGAGGCTGTTGCAAAAAGGAGCTGAGTCAGGCACAGGAGCCTGCTTTTCCAATACCTTTGACAAGTACAGTATACCTTGGGAGAGCAATGCGATTTCTTTGTCCACTTTTTGGTTCCTGATGTGAGAGGTGGAGTATTTCTTCTAAGCGCTCCAAGAAAACACTGTAACAGATTTTTTATTATTACTTACCCTTGGAAATATTCTTTAGTTTGTAAGACATTTTTGTTATCTGTCCTTGTAGCAGTTACTGGGCTGCCTGAGCTGCTCTGACACTATCATCTGCTGTCACCTCATTAGTTGTAATTTACTTTTGAAGTTCACATTAATTGAGTGTCAAGGGTGTCTGATTTAGTAAACCTTTTGTATTTTGTGTTTTGTTCATTTGGTTGGTTTTTAGCTGGCAAAATACCTGTTTATAAACAGTATGGAGACAAACACTTATACTGGAAAGAAAATAGATGATACACTTTAAAGACTGTGGAGTGACCTTTTAAAAATATGATGGAAAACTTCTGGTGTCTTCTTACTATAAAATCCTAATAAAAAGACAGATGGAAAACACAGCTTCTGCTCAACATCCTTTTTCTGTGCATGTGTTCAGCCTCTGTATCCATGTAGAGGATAAATGAGCACAAAAAGAAATATGAGGTATATATTTAAACAAAAATGTTCTTGACTATATGTTATCTTGATAAACAAAAGTCTCCTTAGTGAGCAGTAGTTCTTATCTTTTAACTGTACATGCACAAGTAATTTACTCGTTATTGCCTTTTTCTGTGGCAAATGGAAGGGGAAAGAAAATCCATTCATGCTAACTAGGGAAGAGAGGTAATTTCACAATGCAAATTTCAGCCTAATCTCTGTATTTCAGGTTCAAGTCAATTTTAAAATAAATGGAAATGGCCTTAAGACAGGCCTATGCATCTGTGTCCTCTGCAAACTCCATAATGAGTGATTACAGTGAGATATTGTTAAATATTATATGTCCATTGAATGTGTATTTTTTTGACCATTAAGACAAATTTTGGAAAGATAAAATTTTAAGAAAAAGCATAACTCTTGAGCTGCTGGCTTTACTTGAAACTAGAACAATGTTCTAATATCACAAGAAAAGTTCCTTTGGGTTAGATGATGGATCAAACATGATCGTTGCTCAGTGTTCAAAAACTGCTCACAGCAGGTACCTAGGGAAGACATGTAAGAGCAGGAGGAGCTCCTAGTGAGCTTGTCTCAGAGTACTCCACAGCCTTACAGAAATTTGTGTAGTGCTAGTGCTTCTATGGTCAGAGGCAGCAAGTTTCATTTAATCGCTTCTAGTTTATTTTTTATTTTGTCCAAACTGCTTTGGAATCTGGGCAACTTTAGGAGCAACATAACCCATTACAAGTGGTTCCATCGTTTGATTTGACATTGTGTAGAAAACTTTTGAGTTTTGAAGTCTGCTCCCTGTCCTGGATTACTGGTTTTGGTGTTGGAAAAAAAACTTCGATTATTCATCTCTTGCTTGCCATTCATGAGTTTGTAGAACTGCATATGCCCTCAGTAGTGCCCGTTCTGCATGGAGAGTCTTGGCCTGTAAACTCATTTCTTTTACTTACATTTTTTCATACCTGATATGCTGTTATCGTCTTTCTTTGTATATTTTCAAGGTGGTGGTTTTGGAGTCTTTTTGGGTCCTTGAGAGGAAGACTAAAACTTTGTTCCATTTTCTGTTTTGTTTGCTGTTCCTTTCCTAACAATTGTATTCCCTGTCTTTTAGGGTCCTTGTTGAGTCTACAAACACAGTACAAGGTAGCTTTTCTGCAGTAGCATTCCTTTGGAAATCCTCATCCACTGTATCCAATAATATATTTTATAAATCTAATGTTACAAATATTTTTAATTATTTAATATTTAAGCTTTTGCCCAATCATTCATCCCAGTAGGATCCCATGGTGATTTTACCTCACACTGATGGTTGTTTACACTTATCCCATTTCCCATCTTTTAAACCATCATTCATCTGCATGAGAGCAATTTTCTTTTACCCTGTGGCAGGTCAGTTTTCTTAGAGTTTTTGTTAAGGGGTGGTCTCACATCCCTTCTCTGTGTATGTTCTCTGTCGATATGCAAGTTCACTTCTTAAAACTACTTTAACATTGATGATAGGACAACACTTCCCTGTACAAAATTTCTGACTTTTCCTTCATTTATGTCATTTAAAGCTGTCTTCTGATTGGTGTTGCCAATTGGGCAAATAGTGATTTGTTAACACTGGTTTGCTTCACTGCAAGGCCTATCATGCTCATTCAGAATATAGTTGTTCTCTGAAACTTGCAAATTTGTGCAGACAGGATACAATCTGTCTGTATGTTCCCTCTTAAGTGTTTTACAGTACTGGAGCTGTAGATAAAAACAACTGCTTAGCTAAGAATGTTTTTTGAATGTCACTGATATTTCATCAAACTGTCACAAGTGTGCCTATGCATGTGAGGAAAATTCATCAAGAGCAGCTGTTGTCTTGTTCTTTTTAATAATACAATATTCCTACTGAATTTTTCTTAAATAGTTTGTATTAGTTTGTGTGCAACACAATTAGGGCAGTTGTACTCAGTGACTTTTTTAAGTGTCTGAAGCAGTTATGTTAAATCCTATTCAGAAGATTGAAAATTCTGCTTTAACCAGAAAATCCCACAAAACGAACAAAAGATGCACAACTGCAAAGTGAAATTAGATAAGCACACCTCATTTCTGTAACCTGCCTTGGAGGATAGTGAGGTAAACATCTGCATGAAATGGTAATGAAAAGATTAAGTCATACTAGAGTTCAGGGCTGAGGCTCAGACTGAGAATTTTGATTCTTCCCAATAGCATTCTCTTCTGTTCTTCTCATATAAACCAGATGGCTTGCTCTGAGGAAAAATGATTGTCTCCTGTTGGAAATTGTTTGACTTAACTTTTTTGTGATCTGTGAATTATTTAGGTTGTGGGAATGCTATTCATGAATTGAAACTTTTTTCTTATCCTTTGGAATTGAGAGCAGAGGGTATAATAAGGAAATGAAGATAAGGCTGTGCAGTCTTGTTTTGGACAGTGTTAAAATATGAACAGGCATGACAGCTGAGTAAGAATTAGCATTTTGAGCTCTAAAACTAAATCTGCTGAGGACAACTCCATGGGCATGTGTACAGTGAGGGAGTCAGGTGTGGGTATGCTTTGCTGTCATCTGAAGCCAGCAGATGTAGGAGGCAGCTGGAATTCAGGAGCAGTTCAACCACGTGAGTGGAGCACTGTGCTATGCCTTTTACACTGATACTGTTCACTCAAGTTTTGCACCCTTCTGGTGAAATTCTACGGCCATCCCACTGAAAATCTGCTCCTCTTATGCTGTCCCAAAGAAAATTTAGAACGTGCTTTGGACCAAAATGTGCAGAAGTGGCCCAAATAAAAAGCTAGAAAAGCTTGTGTGCCATGATGGCTCTTAGGTTAGGGTTTTTTGATATGCCTTTTCCTACTTCCTAGCTGACAAAGTAATTTAGCTTACAATTATCTGTGAGAGATTGTATCTTGTCTTGGAAGATCTGTTAGCTTAGCTTGCTTCATACATCAGGTCACACAACTGTACTCAAGTCCAGATAACATCTTGTTCTCTTATTTATTCTCAAATATTAATCTTGCTTTTCTTGCCACGGTGTTTGACTGATTACTGCCAGTGTTTAGGCTCTTCATACTTCCAGGCCATCATTCACAGATACTTTTCCCTTCAGTCTTTCACTTCCTGTTTTCTTAAAATGGGCTATCTTCAGATCTGTATTTTTGGTTAGTTTTGATTGACTGCTTTGTGTGTGCAGCAGATTTGCTGTCACCACTCACTTTTCACACGTTATTCTTGTTTTCCTTCTGATATGCGTCCATGGCCTCCTTTGTACTCAGTGCCATCTTCTCTCCCTCCTTCCTTTCCTACTCTGAAATTCATCCTAGCCTTTCTCTCCTGACATTGTGGCTTCTCAGTTATCACCAGGTCTTAACCTTCCACTAACTCAGATCATAGGTCCAGCATTAATCTTTATTATGGTCTGCACAAAGTCTTCCTACTGTGTACAGTAATTCAGTTTGGTCTTTGTGCTTAAAAATAACAAAAAATATGGAGGAAATGGGATAGAAATGTAGAAAATTGAAATGGTCTGAGGATATTCAGGCTTTATGTAGGGGAACTGCATTCAGCTCTTGCTTGCATGAATTTTGAATTAATTTGAAGGGCCATGTGAGATATAGGGAGCAAAGTAAAGCAATCAAGTGAAGAGCAGTCAAGAGGAAGGTTTATTGCAGTATAGATTCTCAGACAAAGTTTTAAAATTCAGGGCTTAAGACCATAGGTATTCAGGCTGCAGTTTGTTAATTATTAACAAATACCAGCAGGTCCAGTTTTTAATAGGTTCAAAGTCTAGCATACAATTCAGTGTTCTACTCCCATGACTTCCTCATTATGAAATTAAGGAAAGCATTAAAATTGATCATTTAATGTTATTTATATGCTAAAGTACTTTATTGTCTGGTATAAAACATTAAGACCTCCTTTTCATCTTGTCTATTATCAGCAATTTAACAGAACTAAGCAATCAACATGCTTATTTTTTTGTTCTGCTTTTTTAATTAGTCTAAAATGTTGAAGGCAATTGGTTTCTTCATGGACACTTACAGGCTTATTCATTGCATTTTATGACTGAGCTGAAATCATACACTGCAGTTTTGTATGAAATGTGTAGTTTCATTGACTAATTTTGAAGCACTTGTTTTCGCAGTGAAATTAAACTCTCTTGTTCAAAAGTTTAATTAATTTTCTTAAACGTTATCGTGTTCCTCGTGAGTCATTAAGATATCTTGCAAGTGGTGTGCTTCAGTAGTGGCAGCTTTATTGCCAGACCCTCATTAGAGATACAGAAAACTGTTGATAATTGTTTGCTTTTAATTTTCATGTTACATATTTTCATACCATGTCTCTAATTGTCTGTCACATCAAGAAATCCTGTTGCTACAGTCTGAACACTTGAATTATTTAAATATTTTTGAATAGAAATTGGTATATTTTCTAATATGAATTGCAGTCTTGCCCAGTATGTATTTTTCAGCCATTATGAATCTGGGCAGACAGGAATAACAATAACAAGAATAGTTATTTTCCTTAAGATTGTAATAACTCTGTATTTAATGTCAGGATGAGTTTATCAAAGAAGCATTTTCACTCAGTTGCTGGGAATTAAAAGAACTGCCTAGGTGAAAAGTAACTAAACTTTTACCTTCAGAGTGTGAGAGAGTATATATTTCTCCTCAGGGAGGCTTTACATCTCCCCTTTTGTTTCTGGAATCACTGTGGTGGAAAAGGGAGGATCTGCTCTATGCTTGTGTGCACCCAACCATTGGGTTGCCCTGTCAGTATTGCTGGACCAGTCTGAAGCTGAGGTCGCCTGCTTTAGTGGAAGTTTACATAGAAATTACTGTAAATTATCCCTTGAGGCTTTGGTCCTCTTACATTCCTTTTGCAAGCTGATCCTGCTTCCATCCCCAAGTAGCTACACCAGTAATCAAGCGTGTTCTGCACCAGTAGGAGTAGGTTCAGCCTCCACTAAATGATGTCTGTCCAAGACCCTGCAAAAAAAATAAGTGGATATGAGACAGGCTGAGACCAATAGTATTTCTGGCACTATTTCTGTTTGTATCTTAGGGTTCTGTCAGTCAATATGATCATCCCATTGACCATGGGAAGCTGTTTTGAGAGGGAAAGCTATTTTCTTGCATCTAGGTCTCTAGTCTTTGCACATAACTAACTATGGATTCTAGCTTTTTATTGCTTAGGAAGATAAGTCTGCTTTCTAGAGTATAAAATGATTTATTTTGATTGCAAGGATGTCTTAACACAGAGATACTTGCTGTTTGTGTGATGTAGAGACAGTTGTCTTCAGTAATGGCCCAAATGCTTTTATTGTATCCAACTTCTTGTTCTTCCTCAGTCTTGCCAATTCCCTTAGCTTTCTTCAAAATGTAGCTGCTGCTGATGTCTGCAGGCTGTCCTTGCAAAGGAGAGTAAGAGTCTTTATTAGATTCCTGTGTGATTTTGTCACTGGTTTAGGAAATATAAAAACCCTACCTTGATTATAAACAGACTGATGAGCATCCTGCTTTGGATGTGTCATCTGCTGTCTTTTCTGAGGAAAAGTAAAATGCTTCCTTCTCAGTCACTGCTTGAGGTAGAAGAGTAAGAATGGCTACATTCATCTATTAGGCCTATTTATATGGGTATTTATATGACTTCCTTGGAAGCACAGCAGCCTCAGTAGTTTTCCACTTAGGCTGGTTTCATTGACTTTTTAGCAGCAGCGTACATTTTGGTAATGAGAGATCCATTTGAGTAGGCTGGATTTCCTTCAGGTTTGTTACTCCTCTAGCAAGTCTCTGGGTAAATGCCAAGTGTGTTGTAAGACTCTCACACACTTTTGTGGTACAGAGGTGTTGGAGCACATGCAGGGGGAGAAAGGGTAAGAAGGAAATTCTCTATCCAACCTTATGCCTTCCCCTGACTTACTCACTGTGGGGATGCAGAGGGGCAGGAAAGAGAAAGCCTCAGTGCTGTGCAAGCACTGCTCAGCAATAGTCAAAATTCTGGTGTGTTTCCAACACTGGTTTAGTCACACATCCAAACCCCACAGCAGCATACAAGCTGCTGTGAAGGAAGTGAACTCGCTCCCATGCAGACTCAGTATCCCTGCTCCACCCTCTACTTGGGCCAGTGAAAGCCCCTGTGGAAGTGTTTTTCAGAAGAGGTAATGAGATTTGTGTGTGGTGTATATATGTTAAAGTAAGGAGAAGGTGTGGGTGAGATGTTAAATAATCAGAGTTTCTGTGAAGCACCTATCAGCTTAGTGCTTGGCTTCAGTTTGTTGGTGCAGAGTTTTGTCATCTTGTTCCTTATTTAACTTGTCTATGTCTCGTATCTTTAGTCTTTTCTGTTCATAATTGATCTATGCATAGTTGATCTATTCATATATTTTCTCTAGTACCTCACTGCTGAAAGTCTCTTCTGCTTCCACATAATAAACACACTAAGCAACCTGAGCTGGTATCAGACATTCTAAACCTACACTTTTTCTTATGGTATAATGAAAATGGGCTATTTATTTTCTTCATATTCATTTTGTCGTGGAACACTTGACAACGATCTGTCTCCCTTGTACTTTGATAGTCTCTTGTGAGACTTTCAAATGGTACTAATAAGTCAGTTCTTCATCCAGTGCTTTAGCATACTGAAAGAATTCCAGATAAGAAGACCATTTTTCTTTTAGAGGCCCTGATATTTACACTTAGTCATATGATTTGCTAGAAATTTCAAACTGTAGATTTATGTGTTATCAAGTGAAGAAATTATTTGACTTATCTCAAGAAACTGAAGTCTACCTAACTACAAATCTGAATTACCATTTTGCAGTCCTTTGGAATAATACTTTTGCTTAATGTGAGTGTGCATGATTTTCTTAATAGTTCAGCTATTTCACTGCTAAATTCTTTCCATTAGCTCATGATGGATGTTCTGTTTTATTTAGAAGAATGGGCATTGCATTCATTAGGCAAACTTCATTAAATTTGGAGCTCAATCAACTAGAACTATAATTATATGGAGAGGAAACTTCCTAATCTGACGTTTGTAAAACTGAGCCTTTTTGGAATTGGTTATTATCTTATGCGACTTGACTAGCTGAGCCTTTGTATTGAACAGAGGCAGACCCTGGGAGGAGTGCCTTCAGCTAGCAGAAGTGTTATTTTCTATTATAGTTTAATTGTTTTATAGGCTTTTTTCACCACAATGAGACCTCTATATGTGGAGCAATAATAGACTGCTTGAGGTGGTAGCAAGAAGTGTATACCATAAACTGTTATCTTATCATTTAGGGTTACTTTATGGCGCTTCAAATGATACCTTCTGCAGTTTAATTCCAGGAAGGTTATCCCCTTGTCCTTTTGATCCAAAATTTATGGATCTTGGCATGGCTGTGAAAGGAAAAGAAAGAGCATTCTCTATTATGAATGGAAAATTATTTCACTTTGTGACTTTAGATGAATGGTTTCTATCAGCATCAGTAGGGGCAAGCAACACTGCCTATCCATTTCTGCTTTACCTATAGCAGCACTTGTGACCCTGGTGCAGGTTAGTGATTGGAACAGTTGCTGTTTCTTCCTTCTTCAGTTTTCAGTCGATGCCTTGCTGGAAGTGCAGTACATTTTAAGATGAAGACAGCTAATACAATGTCCTTGCTTGTTTTGGTTAAGCTGTAGATACCAAAGAATTCAGTGGAAGCTCTTACTTTAGAACAAATTAAGAATGACATCCTTTCTACATAGTCCTTGAAGAAAGAAGCTGAGGGCTAATTTTACTCTTTGACCAAACATCATTTAGCCCACAAATGGTTTTAAGTTGTACCTGTCTTGCAGTATGGAGCAGCCAAGGTGTTTCACGTGTATTGTCCTCAGTGTTACATTATGTTCAGTTCTGCCCTGTATTCTTTTAGGCACAAGACTTCTGAGTGTGAATTCTGCATTTTGGACTTTTCCACCTCAATGCCCACGAGGAGGGTATTAGCTTGCTTCCTGCTGCCTGATTGACACTTAAGGAAGAAGACTGGGCAGACAATCTATTGCAAAATTTTGACTTGTCATCTCTTGACCTTTTGGAAACATATTCAGCCAAAAGGATTTGAAAGTGCAAAGGTTGTTCTTCTGAGTCTTCCTCAAGGAAGAAGTATTCGTGTAGAAAAAAGAAAAATAACTCAAATTTGGTTGAAATAGTCTGCTTATATGAAAAAAGAAAAACTAATAATTGATTGTAGGTTGGTATGTATATGCTATCCTTAGGAGATTGGGATAAAAAATAGTTGGGCTCTCACATGGAGTCTAGAAACTATAACCACACTGATTTGTGCCTCAACAACAGGTGCCCATCACTGTTTAGGAAAGGGGCACATGAGAGTAGAATGGGCTTTTCTCAGTAATGTTTTGTTGGACATTGATGGTTCTAGAAAAGATAAACATAAAAAGTGAAAGAAAGGAGTGTAAAGGCAGCTGGAAGGAGGGCTTAAACAAAGTATTATAGTATGGCCCAGACAAAAATCCCAGAGTGGGAGCCTGTGCCTTTAATTGACTCTTAGGGACAAAAAGTGCTGAACAAGCCAGTTTTATTGGGCTGCTTTTTTTTTCTGTGGCTGCAAATAGCACCAAAGGATCTGGTGTGAAGCAGGTTGTAGGCAGCCTTTGGGGGACCACTGGTTTAGGTGAGATCTCTGTATATGGGGTTGAGGGCTCACTTTTAACACAGTGATAGTGAAAGCAAATTTCTTGTCTGTATTTGGCGAAGTCATATTTTTCAGTCATTATGGGATGCACTGGGGAAACTTTGAACACTTTTGATCAGCTCTGGAGAGAGTTCTGTCCTGTTCTCTCTGAATTCATCTATTGGATTTGTGAGGTGGCAAATGTAATGTGCTTTTTGATTTCCATGTCCCTTCTTTTGTGGTTCTGTGCAGAGAGAACTCCGTGAAAAAGGTTGTTAAAATTTGTGTTTTTGAAGATACTTTCTTGACATCTGGCAAGTAGATATTCTTGCCCCCAACATACTGCTCTCCCATGTTGTTGACACTGGAATGTAGTTCTGAGATCTAGAAAACTGTGGAAGATTGTACCGTGGTGTCTGAAGTTCTTTGGAGTAGGTGTGGGGAGGTAGGGTGGCAGATAATGACACACCAGGCCATTTCCATGCAACGTGTTTTCCACATCCCTTGCAAGTTGAAGAATCACAGAATCCAAGAGCTTACTGATCTGATTACCACTGTGTTTAAGTTAAAAAGTTTTTATTTGTTGAAACTACTGCAAGAGGAACTTCCAGGATTTCCCAAGACTTACGTATCCCTATTCGTTCAAACACTGTGTGTATTTGAAAATTTTATCAATGCAGTTTAAATAAAGGAACAGAAATTACTTTGAGCCTGTCATGGAAGCTGTATAACACATTCCAACTTTATGTTAAAAAAAATACCTTGTCAGCTAGTACTGAAAGTAGTCCTTGTGTCATGGTCTTATTTGCATAGTTTTGAAGTGATAAATTAGATAACTGTCACATTATGCTTTTGAGAAGGTGCTAAGTTAAGTGCAGTGCTGTGGCTCTGCTCAAAGCAACTTCCACTTCAGCATAAGCAGTGGAATTTGTCATTTGGCTGAAGGCGTTAAACCTTACAGTGCTTGAGCACCACAGTGAATTCATTTCCTGAGAGTTATAGCTATGGCTGGTGGACAATTTGTCAAAGGATTTGTCTTTTAATTAATCTTTCAAAAGGTAGCGTGTCCCAATTTGTACTTGAATTTTCTTAACAAACACTAATTTTGGCTTTCCAAATCTAGTTGAAATTAATTAAAAGCAATGCATGGCTATTCTTTAAAAATTAGTTGGTGGTTACTTTGTCATGGATACTGTTGAGTTTAATTTTTATTATCTGGGGAAAGAAGTCCCTGAAAATGGAATTAATGGAATTAAGCTTATTCAGTTATTTCACAGGTGTGTGAAAGAAACACAATGGGGATGATGGCTTCATTCAGTTACTGTTATGTTTGAGGGGAAAAAATATAGCTCTAACTATGTGAAAGTCAGAAGTGGATGCATAAAAACTGCCAAGCAGGAACACTGTGATGGAGAGATTCCCATTATGGGTGGAAAGCACATTAAAAGAGCCCTAAAATGGACTTGTCATTAGCGTCATTAAATTGCTAATCAGAGTTTACCAGAGTTTATAAACCAGAGTGCACTGGTTTATAGATTACAGGTATGAACAGTGAAATTTGCCTCTTTGTTGGTGCACAGGAAATTTTAAACACTTCATGAAAACAGATAACTCATGATGATTTTGGTTTCCTCTAGAAACCAAGACCTGTGCCTACTGAGGGCAGCAGCTTGGGTTGGGAGGTCCTAGGGAGACCAGGGCTGTCATGGGCCATGGCTCACCATCTCCTCATCCCTTGCACAGACCGATGAGTCACTCATCAATCAGCTCCAAATTGCTGCTGTTTCATGTGAATGGCATTTTAGCTTAAAGCACCATTGATTTTTATTTGGCTTTCAATGCTCCACTTGAAGTGGTGACAGTTGAGAAATCCATTAGCGCTCACAGCCGCGTCCCCGCGGACGCCGACGGGAGCTCGTGGGACTGCGGCTCCGGCAGTCGCGCCAGGCCAGCGCTTCCCTGCTCATCAGGCCGTGCTTTTCAGTCATTAGCTAGCGTCCATAATTGCGAAACTTTGAATATTTCAGAAGTAAATGTTGGGAAATGCAAGGCACTACTGCAAGCACTGATTGCTTTATCTTACATATGCCTTTTTTTTTTNTTTTTTTTTTTTTTTTTGTGTCAAAGTACGGTTGCTCAAGTTCAAGTTAGAAAAGCAGATGAGAAGGGCTCTTTTTTCTATCTTTAGTATTCTTTTTTCCCCTAAAAACTAAGCTAAACTGTGCCAGAGGATTGATACTTTGAAAGAGAAGTGGGAAATCTCTTATGTACCTGATAATTCCTTGCTCATTTTGATTATTCTTTGTGCTGACACCTTTGTAGTAATTTTGTTTTGCTACTGCTTGGGTTATTTTTTCATGTTTGTGATGTTTAAGAAAAGTAGTGAAATAGTCACTTGTAATAGAAACCCTTCTTTTTTGCATGTAGGAAACTCACAAATGGGTGCTACCATAGTAGATGCATTGGATACTCTTTATATCATGGGCCTTCACGATGAATTCCGAGAAGGACAAGAATGGATTGACAAAAATCTTGATTTCAGTGTGGTGAGTAGAGTCTGCCCTAAATATTTCTCTAGTTCTTTTCAAGGTGTTCATCTTGGGAGTATCCAGAAGAGGTCTTTCAGGTGAAACTTAATAAAAATTACAGATCAAAGTGTCAGATGTAAACTTGTCACAGATGTGACATTCTCTGTGTATCAAACTTTGTTTTAGAAAAAAAAATAGGCCTGACTTTTTCAAAGTTACGATTGTAAGTAGAGATGCACCTATATATTGTATTTTCAAAGTACAAATTATAACTGGATAATGGAAGTAAGGGGAAATGTTTTGTGAGAAACAACCAGGCCTCAAAAATGAAGACAGAAAGATGAGGTTTTATTGGCTGATAGTCGTTGCAAATAGCTGAGCTAAGAAAGACAATTTTCCCCAAAACTACAGTGTATAAATTACTTAAGAATACAATCTCTTCTTCAATTTCTTAAGAGTTTTAACACAGAATATGCCACTTGAATTCTTGAGTTTTCCTACAGGCTCTTAATCTATCACAAGAAATTCCCAGTTGGTCATACAGTATCTGAGATTCTTGAGAAGCATTAAATGGAAGAAATGGCTCTATTTTTGTCTTATTGATTAGTGTTCTTAGTACTAATTTTGGGACTGTCACAGACTCTGTGATGGAATTTGTATTTCAGTCCTTGGATTTGCCCTATGGTTCCAAAAATAATTTTTCATTCAGTAAATGCACATAATGAAATACAGTTGTATACTCAGAATTCAGCAAATGCTTACTGTTGTTTCTATATTTTAACCTACTTTTCAAAAATTGTTTGTTTGGGCTTTTTCCTTTTGATTTATACCTTGACTGTCTGGCAAACATCAAAGAAATTTTACTCTGCTTTTTCAGTTAGTGCCAGATAATTATTCAGTCTAAAACTGAAGATCCTAAATATATCAGAGACAGTGTAGAGATAATGATACCATTATGAGGGTGAACTAAATTGCTTCCATAACTTTTGTCTGATCTAAGGCAATTTCAATATAAATTTGCAATATTAATCTAGGATTTGGATGGAAGAAATTTACATGACCCTCTGGGGTTCAGTTACGTCTTCCTATGTATCAAAAACCATTACTGAAAGTTAGTGAGTTGTCTTGTGTATACACCAAACTTGAGGAATTTCCTTATATGGTTTGGAGTTTATAAATAAATACATAAATTTGATCTTCTTGGACTCTTCTACTGGGAAATGGAAATCATTGGTTTCACTTTACATTGTCCCACTGCATGTGTGATTCATGACTTTAATAGGTATTAAGTGGAATCATGCTGCAGTGGTGTTATTTTTCTTGTATCACCTCTATGTGAAAAGAGAAAGCCTTTTACTAAAAACATTTGGGAGCATTTCAAACTTCAAACTTTTAATCAGTGCTGTTTGAAGAAATCTTTATTCACATAATCTTTCTGAAATATGTAATATGTGCAAAATGAATTTAGTTTTGATCCAAGCACTGCAGGTGCCATAGAAATAGCACGAAAGGAAAGACATACCTGTAAATGTCATTTCAGCTGTGTGCAGATTGGTGAGTCAGCTTGTTCAGTGCACACTGTAGTGACTTTTCTGGATAAAAGGAAAAGTCTTGCCTATCTCAAAATCTCTTAATAAAACTACATTTCTGTGTCTAATAGGTTGAAGAGAAGTTTATGGGGGAGACAGATGGAGTGTATGTGGAAAATTAGCTGAATGGGGCACAGAGGGAATCAGTTGTTAAAACTATCTGGTTCCTCTTAATTTTTTGTGGGTTAAATGAGTCAAAAGATACTGTTGAATTTAACCTAAGGATAATAATGTGGAAGAAGGCAATAAAATAGTTTATTCTCTTGAATTTCTCAGCGGTCCTGCAGTACTATTTGTCGTAACATAAAAGGCTATTCCAAGACAAAGATTATGTTAAAATAGAGTTCTGAATTTGAGTTTAGTAATTTAGGTTAAAAAAGTGCATTATGGGAATTCTCTAATTATTATTTTGCTTTTTCTTTTAAACCTAGAAGGTTTGGTGCTATGCTGAAGCATAAGAGAGAAGATACTGAATTATAGAAATGTGCAGTCCTTGCCTTCTTTTCTTTCCCACCAGCCCCAAATTACTGTAGTTGTACTTTGTGGTGATAAAATGGTTAGAGGGCAGGAGAAAAACTAATTTGATTTTAATAAAGTCGGTTGAAGCTGTAACTAGAATTGTCATTTGGTGTCACAAAGATGTGCACGAGAATTTCAGTTTGGATCTAGAGACTGCAACAGTACAGACCCTTGCATGTGGATTGCCTTAGGATATGTGCTTTCTTTTGCCTTGACAATTCTTTTTCTTCCTTCATTAAGGAGTTGGTTAATTATTTATTAATGCATTCTTTCTGTTCTAGAATTCTGAAGTGTCTGTTTTTGAGGTCAATATTCGCTTCATTGGCGGTCTTCTAGCAGCATACTACCTTTCAGGACAAGAGGTAAGGAGATTGGAAGGTGTCTCAAATTCAATGTGTTCTAGCAAATGTGGCATATGGAGACTTTTGTAGAATCTTGATTTCTCAGTAGCTTGCATACTAATTTCACAGCAGTGAGTTGTCCAAAATAACCAAATTCTTAGAGTATGGAATCTTTAAAGTTTGTTTCTGAGTAGGTCTCTTGGCATTTAGGATGCTTGGTTACAGTTCTGAAATGCTTCTTTTATCGAGATGTTTTCAGAAGATATCCACTCAAATAAGCATCAGCTTGAAATGTCAAGTGAAATGTCAACCTTCTCATGCCAACAATAACTTGTTTTGATATTCTGTAACTCCATGAAGGTAGAAATAATAGCTTTGCCACTTGTCCTGCAAGGCTGTGGGTTTGCTTCATCAAAATGCTACTCAATCTTCTTACCATTTTCTCGGTGACAAACTGAGAAATAGCAAGCCAATTTTATACAACTTCTGAAACTTCTGTTAAAGAAGATATAAAGACATGCTTAGATTGACAGGATGCGTGTCCCCAGAGACTAGCAACAGTGGACTTCCTTAGTCCAGCAGTCACAGTTCTGTGACCTCTTACTTCACATACTTTTAACAAGACTAGAGCTTGACCCCCAGCTCTTCACATATCTTAGGAGCTGCATGTCTTTAACCTATTGCCTGTGTCTTTGATTCTTTGGTTTTGTCCTTTATTTTTCATTACCCTTGTGTAGCTCACTACCAGACATATTCATGGCTCTCAGGTGTTCTTAGGTATCTTCTTCCTTTGTTTAGGGAAGCACCACATACATATCAACAAGTTCTCAGGGATTTTAAGACTGCAGCCCTAAAAGTAACCAAGAGAAAACTCATAATTTGTTGTCTCTTTAAGTCTTTGCCATCATCCTGGGATCTCTGAATTTTCTCCTTTATGAGGGTCTTCTCTTAGGAAGAAGAGCTCAGTGGCAAAGCAAAAATCCTGTGTACAGCTTGAAAGAAATGGGTGGTTTATTTTTCATTCAGTGCTCCTGCTTTACCTTCTTCAAACTGGACCATGCTCCTTGGAGGTATCTACTGTGAATATGAAAAACCTCAGAGAAAAAGCGAGGATCACACATTCATAGCTGGATTATTTGTATGTATTGGTACTGCACTTATGCACAAGCCCCTTAAAAATAACTTCTTTCCCACAGTATGCAGATGGGTGCAGCCAAGCACTGCCAAAACATATGCTTTGCCTGCATTTGTAAAGCAGAGTATTCCTTCTTAAATTTGCTTCTAACCTCTTGGTAGAGTCAGAACAAGCTCCTTTGCTTAAATAGCTTTAATTTCTTTCTTTCATAGAAAGCATCTACCCTTTCTTTCCTAAATGTTGGCTGGGCTGAGTCTTTTGTTTTTAAGATTTTTATGGCATCGTTCTCTCCAACAGACTTCAAATGCTTCATGACTTGTGATACAGGATTCCCGTCAAATGTCCATATGTATCATCTTTATTTTCCTAAAGAACTGCTAAAAAAAAGAGCTCAGACTGCACTTCTTTCAAAATAGTGTGGCAGCTAGGATTGCTTTGGCTATCTGAGAGACTGCTTCATTTGCCAAGTTGGATGGGGTTTCTCTGCAATTTGTCGTTGTGGATATGACAAGCAAGGGATTTTGAGGCTCTTCAGCAATTGAGCCCAGGAGAGACACCTGCATCTGGGAGCTCCTTGGAGTTGGAAACAGGTTGCTTGAGATGTGATTTCCAATCTGGTCCTCTCTCTTCCCCAAAAAGAGAACATATTCCTTAGCTGAAGATTGGGGCATGCTTGATTTCTTTATTCACTGCATTCAGGCATGTGGGGAGCCACTTTCTAGCATTGCTAAGACAGACAAGCCTGTTCCCAGCCTTTTAGGTGTTTTACCTGATCAGGTTGTGAATGTGCATGTGGGCTTACACCTTGAAGGCAGTCTCTGTCTCCTGGTAGGTGTCCTTTCTTTGTTCTTCAAGCCATCATTTACTTTATCATATTCACTTAGCACACCTTGTTGATATTCCAGTCACCATCTTCCTACCTCCAAGCCTCTACTTCTGCAAGACTGTTGCTAGATTGGTTTTAGAAGGTTTTCATACTGATTTTCCATACTTTTGCATGTCTTGTTTGATGTATTTTAAAGTAAGGTCCAGTACAATAACCTGCTGCTTTGAATTAATTCTGTTTTTCTCCTTTAAATACAAATTCTGCTTAGGTCTGCAACAGGAGTTACTTCTGTTTGATGATAGTTACAAAAGCTGCTCTTACTTCATTTTGACTCCTATCACTTAGTGTTGATAAAGGTGCTGTAGGGACAACCATAAAACAGTGTCCAAGACTCAACATCAGCTGTGGAACTTTAATCATTTGTAAATGGCCACGTCTGGAGAATTTTAAAGTACTCATGGTGTATCTACAATGCCCTTTGTAGGGAGAGGGTAACTGTGCTTGATAGGATTTTATCTGATTGATTCATAATGGTAGCTATAGACATATAGACTACTGTTTCCAAGTACAACAGATTATTAATTTAGATTAAATAGTTCTTTTTAATGCTTTTATAGAAAACCTGTTTGGTTTTAAAGTTTATTTAGCATGTCTAGTGGCATGACTCTGTGGCTTCCATGCTGTGTATAAACTGTCATGTTACTGCTATTACTTAAAAGGAGCATCAACTGAGATCATGGTTTTAATAATGCTGATTATAGGTAATGGTAGAATTTTAAGCCTTTTTTTGCTAAGATTGTGAGTATGCTCTCCTTTCATTAGTAAGGGCTCCCTCTTACTCACTGCAATGAATGGGTGAATAATGAAATATGTCTCCCATACAACCAAAAATAAAGTTGTTGTTTTTAGCAGCTGACAGCTTGGCTGAAAATGCTGTAGGGCTTGTCCTGTCCAGTGCTGAGTCACAGGCCTTTCTTTGTGAAACATGACGTGTAAATTTTTTAGCAGGCTCAGCCTTTCACATGTGGGAATTTCTGCTGGGATTTCATGAGTGATGAGCATGTAAAGCTAAATCTTGAGAAGGATGATTTTTGATGCAAATGTCATGGCTGTCTTGACACTCTGTACCTGTCTGCTAAAGTAGGGAGACAAAATTGTTTCAAAATTTTGTTAGACAAACCTGTCTAACAGGCAGTTCTCTTGATGTGTGAAAGATCACCATCTTTCTCCATTTTTCCATCTCAGTGTGCCTTTTGACTAGAAGATAATCAAGATACAACTGCAAACCTTAACACAGTGGAAAATTTGCCCATGCATTCTGTTTCAGTCTTCTGAAGTTGAAGCAGCACTGATACCTCTCTGGTGGCAGAGGTTGTAGGTCTGCAGTCTGGGAGGCCGTTGTTTAAATCCTCTGCACAGTATGTTTTTCCTGGCTGATTGTGGACAGGCCATCTGGTGTCTGGCTAGGTGTATGTTACCAGATAAAAGAGTGTTCCTTCTTTGTCTCAGTTCCCACAGAGAAATGAGGTCTCAATCTGTCATCAATTTTGAGATTTTTTGAGGCAATGACTTTTCTCCAGCATACATTATTGAACTATATAATGAATATATGCTACAACTGTGGAATGTAGAATCATAGAGTGGTTTGGGTTGGAAAGGATCTTTAAGATCATCTAGTACAGCCCCCCTGCCATAGGCAGGGACAGCTATCAGCAGACACATTGCTGAGAGCCCTCTGAGCTGGCCTTGAACACTGCCAGGGAAGGTGTGTCCACAGCTTCCCTGGCAGTACAATCTCATTACCCTCATTTTAACAAATGCCTTCCTCATAGGGCCCTGAGAGGTCTTTGAGCAGCCTGATCTGGTGGAAGGTGTCCCTTGCCATGGCAGGGGTTGGAACTAGATGATCTTTAAGGCTCTCTTCCAACCTAAACAATTTTGTGATAATAGCCACTCTAAAATTACCCTCTTTCAGTTTTAAAACAGTTGTCCCTTCTCCTGTCATTAGAGGCCATAGCAGAAAGTCCTCTTCATCTTTCATGGAAGCCAGGCCCCCTTCAGGTGCTGGAAGGTGCTGGAAGGTCCCTCTGGAGCCTTCTCTTCTCCAGGCTGAACAACCTCAACTCTCTTAGCCTGCATTCAAAGGAGATGTGCTTCAGCCCTCGCATCATTTTTGTGATTATCTTCTGGACCCGCTACAACAGATCCACATTCTTCTTTTATTGAGACCCCAGAGCTGCAAATGATATTAGGGTCCTCAGTATAAGTGGGGGGTTTAGTGTATTTCTTTTGAAATTATACGAATGAAAGAGAGAGGAGGTTGGACCAGATGATCCTCTGTGGTCCCTTCCAACCTGATTCTGTGCAACAGAAAGAGGCTCAATAAAAATGAAGGAAAAAAGCATGGTCTCTCCTGGGAGTGCTGTGTGTCATAAAATAATAGAATCATCTAGGTTGGAAAAGACCTTGACAGTAGAGTTCAGCCTCTCCAGGCAGACTCTCTTGTATTTTGCTGTATGCCAGAGATTTCTTCCCAGTTCCAGTAAGCAACCAGTGCAATGTGTTCACTCATTGTTATTCTTTATTAAATGTTATGCTAATTGGTATAATCTCTAAGTACCTAAATAGCTAAATAAGAAATGCAAAATTCATTGTGCCTATATTCAGTAAGGAGCCACTAGTTAAGTATTTTTGAGGTGTAGGGTTTATGAGAACTTCTGAGTAGAATTGTGAGTGACTGGGAGACATACTGTGAAAACTAGGCACTCCTATTTTCTACCCCAGGTTGTGATAGAATTGATAACATGTTTGTATTTTACATTTTTATCAAACAGGATTGTAGTTAAAGTGTGTGAACTGCAAGTTTCCCACCTTCTGAGTTCAGAGGCACCACTGTGCTTCCCCTTTTGCATCTGTCAAATAAAGTTAATAGTCCAAAATAACGTATCGATGGTAAAATATATAATGACTTCTTATCTAAATTGAACCAGACTGTTTCTCAGTAATCCCTGCAACAATCCTTTAATTTCTGTAAGAACTACGTACAGTCTTCATTATGCTTGTGGGTTGGGGATGAGGGACAGCACCATGATACAGCTGATAATGTAACAGAAATAAGTAGAAATTAAATGTTCTATATGTCTAGTTGGGAGTAAACATTGAGCATGGCAGTTTAGGATGAAAACCAGCCTTACATGATTTAAAAAACAAACACACAAACAAAAACCATCAGTAAAATCCCAAAACAAAACAACAGAAAAAGCAACTTCTTTTTTTTCATATGGCTGCATTAAGGTATTTTCTTTCTTTTGTGCATCATACCGGCACAAATATAATTTTTGTCTTTAGTTATGAATCCATGTGGGTTTTTGTAGTTTTCAGTGATGCCTAGCAAGGCACTGTTTAGCATTTTCCCCAGAACAGCAGGCTTCTTTGTTTATTCCAAGTTAATTCCCTAGACTTACCGTATAAGAATGTTTTGTATTCTTTATGATTTTCTTTAACTTAGTATCCAGCACTAATGAAATAAAATATCTTGATATTACTCTGTTGTATGTTACAGCATCAGGATAGAAATGCTTAATGAAGGAGTATCATGTGTACAAGGAGGTTAGAGCAAAATAAAGCTACTTGCATTTCACAAAAAAAAAGAGAAAACGATACTGTTCCAAGTTGTACTCTTATTAGATTGGATGTATCTGTTTATACAGTCTTCTAAAGTCATTTTCCAGGGAGGCTATCTGGAAATGAACCTGTAGTGTATGGCTGGTTTCTGAGGAGGTGCCTCTGGAATTCTTTGATCTCCTATGGTGTCTATCTAGTTCTGCAGTTCAAGATTTTATTTAAGATCAGTCATGTGTGGTGTTTAGTTTTTTTCTGGGTAACATGGGGTTTTTTCTCTTCAGTATGGATGTTGGTATTGATAAATTCTTCTTTTCAACACAATTTATCTAATTGATCTTTATTTGGTATATGATTGATTATATGTTCTTCCACTTCTTCTAGTCACATCAGTGGATCTGGGTCTTTTTGGGCATCAGGGTAGCTGATACTGATTTCTGAGGGAGGATAGGAGCACTGTTTTGTAAAATCACTGCCTGTCCAAAATGCTTTCAACTCCTGGTGCAAAAGAGCAACAAGCAGGCAAACAGTAAGAATGAATGGCACAAAGCAGAAATGAGTTGGCTGATCTCTCTGTGTTAATGCTGAAAGAATGAAACTTGCCAACAGACCACAGCAATACGCTGCTGGAGAATTTACAAAATAGATCCATGATGATTGGGTCTGAATGTAGAATTTGTGAGAGTAAGCTACCAGGAGACCAGGAGTTACAGTGTCCTCGAGGACTAAAACAGTAAAAGGTCTGTTGCAACCTGATGTAGAATATCACACTGGAATCTTCAACAGAAGTTGGATTTTCTTGTGGTGTGCTGCATCACGTGGTCCAAAAGTTGTAATTTCTGCTATGCTGTCCCCAGACCTTGCTAGTGAAGGAGCAGTCAGTACAAGGAAGACTTCACAGATGGCAATGCCAGAAGAAACCAGCTTCAATCCTTCCTATTGGGTGTGTGAACTTCTTTGAGCTCATAAAGGCAGGTGGAGATTCTTACAGCATCCTGCAGGATCCATTGTTCCTCATTTCTGAAACCCATCCAAAAGACAGCAGTGAAGATACTGAACCCTGCTATGAGCAGTATTTTCACTTCCAAGTCTTTGTGAACACGCTGTAAATGAACTTTCTGCTCTCCAAATGGGAATTTGTTCAAGGAGGGAGGGACAGACATCTGCAGAGCCCAAGTGTTGCGTACATGCCGAAGAATCATTCTGTAATTAAACACAGGGAATGATCATTGGAGCAATAAAGCCTAAATAAGACAAAGAACAGCCTTGTACCAGAGATTATTGCTCTGTGTTCAAAATCTGATTTTTTTACCGTTGTATTTGATGAATTGCTGTCAATGCTCCTCTATGGCTCCTGCCCAGTAGCCTCCAGCACTGATGATACCCACTGCTAGAATGAACGTGATTGCCTGCCAAATGTCTGTCCAGCTTCTTGAAAAATAGATAAAGTCCAATTTTTTGAGCAAATGTGCAAAAATAGTAATCTCTTCACAGTGATCCTAGTCACAGGCATGTCTGCTGTCTCTGGATACTGTGACATCTTCCCTAAAGGTTAATAATCCTTGAGTACTATTTCTTCTCCATGCTGTGGGACCACTTCTTGCTTTAAAAAAGTTTGTATTTCCAGAGTGGTTTGGCATACTTACTTCATACACAGCAAGCCCTTGACAAGCAGAAAAGGTCTCCATCCACTGATAATTACAGAGTTATCAGCATCTCCCCAAGAGGCAAGGGAGTCTTCTACATTCTGTATATCAAGTCTACTCCTTCCTGGTGGCTGCAGCCCAGTCCAGGTCTGTGACACTGCATGGCTAACTACAGGCTAGCTGTGGTAGCAAGCCCTCATGACCATGGACCCCTTCTGGGGCTTGGCATCACAGTGATCTCTTAAAACTTGGATTTAACTCTTCTGACTAGTATATGATAGAAAGTCTATAACAAAACCAAACGTTGAGCCCATGGCTTTGGAATTGCTCCCCACAAAAGTTCATCTGCAGCTGTTTGCAGCAGAATTTGAAGGTTGTTTCCAGTTGTTGCATGTGTTCTGGTTTGTAGGAAAGTGACTGAGAATTGGGCTAAGTAAGTGATACTTACATGCTCTGCCAAGAGCTCCTTTGTTAGCAGTCCATAGGAGGTTTGTGGGGTACGCAGCAGTGACCCCATCTTGCCTTTAGAGTAACTAAGCCTTCTCTGGTAGGAGCAGCATTTGTCTGAGGAGAGAGTGCACAAATGACCCATTGACTGCTTGCTTTTTTTCATGAAGTGAAGCTTCACAAATCATTAAAACTTGTGGTGTGACTGGCAGTTGGAAATAAAATATTCCTGCTAGCAGTACTGCATGGAATGACAAAAGCCCAGAGATGGATAGAGAGCTGCTTGTTGCACAGTGTGCACGGCTGTGCTTGAGGAACAGCGTCAAGTAAGGAAAACACAGTGAATATTATTCTAATGTCTCTTGTGTGATAGCAGCAGGAGGACACTTACACCATTATGACAAAGTGTTCTTGTCTGCTGCTGATTTATTAATACAATAAAAAAGGGTAGCTTATTGTTTTATTTTTGTTGAAAAAAGTTATTTACGGTATTTGCAATATATATAAAAAAAAGATTAATAGTTTACTGTGTTTACCCTTGCCAGCTTTAGATATAAAGCAGTTCATTTACATGACTGTCTTTTTCACCTTCTTAAACATCATCAAAATGACATATCTTTCTGGGCAAAATAGTAATATCATTTGTGTGGATAAATCCAACCTCAAATCTCATTTAAAGTAGAGCACAAGGGATGTTAAGTACCTGATACTCTATTAACAGATAATCAAACTAATCCTTTCCAGGAATCTGACAGGCAGCATCTCCTCTGTTCAGGAAAACTCATTAGTCAAATTATGTTATATGTGTCAATGGATATCCCCAACAACCAACCTAAATATATAAAATATAGGTCTTCAATAAGTAAGACAATACTTTGTGTACTGGTTTCACAGGAGTCTTAGCCGTACTGATAAAATTACATAAATTATAGCTTTAAGGCTTATCTAAATTAAGTTTTCAAAGGGTGAAAATCTCAGAAGAGTTAACAGCATTGTGTACATCCTGTTCAATGAAGATGAGATTTGAGCTTGTTGCCAGGAGATGAGCTGCTTATTCATAAGTAGTTGTGACAGCTCACTGGTCTCTTAACAGGACACAGCCTGAAAAAGCCTTTATTTTTCTTTGACTTTTAAAGCATTGTCTCATATTGGGCGTCGCCACTGCTCACTGCAGTGCAGATTGCAATGCTTGTGCAGTTTCTGTTTACCAGGCTTGTAGTAAACATTTTCTTGACTGGCAAAGGACTCTTATTTGTGTCCAGTTTATTGCTGCATCTTGGTGCTACATGACACCTGAAGCAGAGAAAACTCACTTCATTGCGAATTTGTTTCTTCCACTCTGATTTGAAATAGGTTTTTTCTGTTACTATAATATACTTTAAACTGGTGGAAATAAAGGACAATCTGATTTAGCACTAGAAAATAGAATAGGTGTGCAGTGACAGCTACTCTTAAAACTCATTCTTTGGCCATGTTCCTGTGGAGGGCTATAAAAACTAAGGAGTAGGTAATTGGTAACTATTCTTCAGGTGTCATGTGTCTCCTCTTGACCAGGTCTGTTAGTTTTTCTGTCCCTCTTCAGTAGTTTAAGAAATGTATTGCTGTCACTGGTGCTGATGGACACCAGTGACAGCAAGCACAGTATCCTTCCTGTAGTTTTTGCAGACATTTGTTTATTGGTGTTACTCTTGACATAGTAACACATTAGTTTCTACCATGGAGTTTTCCTGTTCTTTCCTCCTGAGGGTTTTCACACTTTATCTGATCCAGAAAGGAAGTATGGCATTGTCTTTTGTCAACTGAAAACACAGTTCTTCCAGCAGGATTTTTTTCACTTTGAAGCAGAGCTAAAATACAACTCTGGACATGATACTACTTTAAAATCGAGCATCTTTGGCTGGCTTTGCCTTTTGGAACTTGTTCTCATTCAGTACAAACTCTTATGTTTTTGTCTTGAAAAGGAATTTGCATGCTAGCTGAGAACAGATATGGTGAGAGAAAAATAAATGCCAGGAATACTACAGTGGCTGCCAAGCAAACCCTCTAGAATCTAGGAAAAATATTAACAAAAAAATATGTTGCCTCTAATGATGTGTGCACCTACCACATGATAAAGATGGTGAACTTTTCTTATCTGTTAGGAATGAAGAGGATGTTGTCTGCAGTAGCATTCTGTTACCATTTATGAATTGGAAAATCAAGAAACATATTTTTAAAGGAATGACCAAGAAGTTCTCTAGCCTTCCAACTCAGCATATTCTGTAATTCCATGTTTGTTGTTTTTTTTTTTTTTAATTCAAACCACAAGATTGAAGATAAGTGCCTATATGAAAATAATGCAACTATGTGCATTTTAAGAAAAGGTCTTTTAAGGTGACCTAGGTAATTGTGAGCCAGATAGTCTGATTTCACTTCTGCCCATCCCAGAAATTTATATAATGGAAAATAAGAGATGATCAGTACGGTAGTGATTTGACAATAAAAGTCTTAACTTAAGAATTTATACCTGACTGTAGGGTTTGCTCTTGTTGAGATGGCAAATAAGTACAAAACTCCTGAGAAATTTAATTGAATGTTCAACTAGGACTGTGTAAATTAAATCCATTTTAGTGTTGCCAAAGGTGCAGACTGGCAGTTAAAAGAAAAATGAACAACTCGTGTTGAACAGACCTACATGGGGACAGAATAAGGGATTGTATTTTGAGTAGTTGTGGCTTTGGAAGAGTGTGTGTAACTCAAAAAAGGCAAGCTGCTCAGCTTGAACCTCTGGTATGAAATCCTCTGGCAAAAGACCTATGAGCATTTGGGTTTATAAATAGGAACTTCAGCTATGAGGAGGAATTTATTTCTGTTGAAGTCATTAATAAGACTTGTAAGACTGCTGTTGGTATGCTGCAAGCTTCTTGGTAATGATGTTCTTAGAAGGATTTGTAGAAGCAGTAGAAAGTTGTGAAAAGTTAGAGGACAGGTAGTTGTGCCTCCTGGCCACATGAATGGTCAGGAAGTGGTACAGGACACAGTCCAGATATCTCTCTGAAGGGAACCTTCCACTTAAGTACTGCTTATTGATGTAACTATAAAGGTATCTCTACACTTACTCCTTATTTTATGCAGATGATCAGACTGTTGCTCTTGAACGTTTTTTATCTTCATTTGTGTGGCGTAAAAGAAAAACATTTTTATCTTATAGTTCTGGTCCTGAGAACTATAAATTATGCTGCAGGAGTCTGGATATTTATCTCACCATTTTGTCAAAACAAATGTCTGGTTTTTCAAGTGCCTTGCAGAATTTATGCAACTATGAAGATTCAGTGCTTACTAATTTATTGCTCATAGGTTTTGCTTGCCAACTAATTTTCTGTCAGAACTCAGTCCATATAAGTATATATAAACTGTAGATAAGCTACATATCTGTTGATTGGGGAAAATAAGCCAGTTCATAAAAAACCAAGAACAAACAAAAAATAACAACCAAACACTATTTACTTTAATCAGGTGCAATGTAATGGGCTTTGCATCTGTCATGTGTCAGGGATATGTTTTTGAAGATGTGAAAGCTGTGTGATTTTTACTTTTTTTTTTTTTCCCCTAGACTGTGATTTTTGCATTGTAATCTGTCACATTGTACCAGTGGGAGAAGGGAGGCTGTGTGTATAATGACTGCACATAGTGTAAAACAATATGTAATTTAATCTCTGTTTAACTTTTCTTTGTAAAGGCAAATACAGCCTAAAAGGGACTGAGTAATTTCTGACAAAGACTAAAGGGGAATAAATTTAAAATGGAAAGCTTGGCAGCGCATTCAAGAGAAATGGGAGACAGAGGAATAACTGAGAAAGAAAGTAGAAATTGAGACAATCTAAGCATAGAGCTTAAAGACAAAAAAGAAAAATGTGTGGGAAATATATTTAATGGAATAAACAAATATGAGAAATAAAGGAGATACTTGTCATGAGTAGAGAAGGTGCTAGGAAAAGGTGTTACCAAAATGAAAACCAGTAAAGCGTCAAGAGAGGTTAATAATCACAGGAAGTGGATAACATCTATTGCACAAAAATGTTTCTAAGAAAACTTGTTAGCTTAGTACAAGCATCTTAATTATTTTATTTCAGAACGATTTCTTAAGGTTTCTAACACAGTTTTTTCTTCTTAAAAACCACAGAGTGACTGAATCATCAGTTGGGTTGTGAACTTCAGGCACATAATGCAGTCTGTAACTCAGCTGAGAACAGCTGGTAGTACCAAAATACCAAAGATCATTGATTAATAGAAAAAAAAAACCAAAAAAAAAAACAACACCCCAAGATTCATTGATACCATTTGCTTTGTCTGGATGTGTTTGGCTACAAAGGCATGTTGAAAGACTGGTATATTAGAGTCAATTCTAGTTCCTAGGAATATGTTTTGGAGATGAGAAAGTGTTTTTCCCCTGTCAGATTCCCTAAGATGTTTCTCATAAGCCTGTTCCTTACAGCTGTACTCTTGGCAGTCCATCCCTTTTATGTCTTACCTTCTTTAGATCTCCATTTGTTCCCTGTCCTTCCTCTTGATGCTTTTGTTTCTCCCCTTCACTGCCTATTTATGCTTCCTTCTTTTACCAGCTTCTCCCTGACACTTCACCTTGTAGGAGGTGGGGGACTGGAAGCCCTGTCCTTTACCACTTCTGCTTCCCCACTGGCAAAGCTCCATGCTGATCTTCTGTCCCTTGATGGCTCTTTTCTTCAATTTCCTGATGGCCTTTCAGATTCATTTTTCTCCTTTCTCTATTCACTTTTTCCACAGTTTAAATCAGTCTTTCTGTGTGCCAGCTACTAGTGGGGGAACATTTAAGCCAGAAGCCAGGCATTGTCCATGCTGTCACATCTGGTTCCCTCTGCTTCTGTAGTAGTTCCCACAGAAAGAGGAGATTATGCTTAGGCATGAGTGTTTGTGGTTGGCGTGTTGTGCAAATTCAAGATTGTTGCTTTTAGTTCAGGGACCATTTTTTTACAAAGGTAACCAAACTGGAAGTTTAATACTGCTTGTGCAGGTAAACTTAGAGTGAAGAAGCCAGAGATATGAAAAGCAGGAAAGATGAAACACAAAAATTGCCTACTACTCTAATAATAATAGGAGAAGAGAAAATTAACTCAAGACTGCCATGGTTTTTGGCTCAGACGGGATGTGAAACAGTGTGCTACATCTTCTGGAATTATCAGATTGAGGAGGAATTTATATGCCAGATTTTCATCACATTTATTCTGAATTTTAAGTCATCTGTGATGTTGACTGACTGGTGTAAAGTGCCTTGGATTTGAAGGCCCTTTAAAAATTGAGAACATGTAACATTTCTACTCAGAAATGCATGAAACTTGTGCCAAGGAAGCTAATACAGCTATTGAAGTAAATGGAAATTATGCAGTTTAATTGAAGTATTATTAGCCAGTGCCAGGTAGTTCAAATATGATTAGCTGGTTGTCCAGTACATGCCAAATTTTTATGTTCAGATATTCTAAAGCAAAAATGTTGAATATTTCTAATAAGCTAATATATGCACAGACTTTCTCATATGGATTTTTCAAAAATATCAGTAGTGTGAAACCAATGAATATTTCATTACATCCTGAGATGCCTCAGTCAACAGTAACTGGATTCCTCATGTCTCTTGTCCAGGAAACCAGCTTTGGAAAACTTTTGAAGAAGATAAAGATAGTATCACTTAAGAATTCTGTTTGCAAATCTTTCCCTGATGATGGTAGAGGATCACCAGAGTATTTATCTTTTATCTAAGAAGCAGCATTTGAATATATAATTGCTAATTTGTAAAATGTAAATAGGGGAAGTTGTAGTCCACCAGACAATATCTGTCTTATCTGCAGTTAACTGATGGAGTTGGATTATTTTTGTGTTTATTTTTCAGCTCATTTGTAGACTGTAGCTGAACAATATGATCAGATAGGCATTTTAATGCTTTTCAATATAACTCTTAACTTAGGAGCCACCAGTAGGATAGTTCTCCTAGATTGTTATGATGGGATAGTTTCTTCCCATCTCTTTTGATAGTCTTTTTCCCTGTATTCATTATTCCAAAAAATCATGACCTGTATTTTCATTTCAAAACAGTCTAGAGCCTCTAGGAAAGAAGCAGCTTGGATGTATGAATGGACCTGTCCAGTCCTGTGGGCTTTACTAAGCTTTTGGTTTCAGAGATAAAGTGCAGAGCATAGTTGCAGCTTTTACCTTGGAAGTCGCCATAATTGTGATATACTGCATTAGAAAATTTTTACAAGCTGAATATCTGGATCTTTAAGCAGAGAAACTAAGGAGAGCCAAGCTTGTGTAGCCATGAAGTTTAGGTTAGGTGTTACGTCACCTAATTTCGTGCGTCATCTGAAACTGGACAGCCTTCCTTGCCTTTCTTGTTGTTCTTTAAAATTGCCAGCAAGAGTGTATCTTTCAGGGAGGAATCTGGTGTGACTTTATTTAATAAAAGTGTTTGTAGAAGTCTTGTTTGTGATTTTGCTGGTTAAAGAAAATGTCAACCTAATCTACATGTTCTGAAAACTAAGGGAGTTTCTTTTTTCCACAAAGAAGGAACATTTCATGAAGCATTTATTGCCTTGTGAAATGAGCAAATCATCAAGTTATGTAATATTTATGGCTTAAGTACTATCTGCTTTATCCTGTTGCTCTTGAGAGACCATAATTCTGATAGCACAGGAGTACTTTGTGGCAGCAGATGTAACCAGTCATGGACTTCCATGAGGGTGAATTTGGCAGTGTTTTAAAATTTTGGAGACTGTTAGAATTAAACAGAGTTTCTTTCCTTTTGCCTGTGTAAACTGCCTGTGTGTAACAGCTGAATGCCTTGCAGAGGTGTAGTAGCTTTGCCACCAAAGGTTTAAGTGGGTATCTTTGGGCACCAGAGCTAATGCACAAGTGAGTGTGATGGCATTGCCCCTGGATCACTCCTACCTTCACAAAGGGCAAGCAGGAGGCTCCAGGGAACTATAGCCTGGCCAGTCTTACCTCTATCCTTGGAAATATGGTGGAGCAACTAATTAAAAAAACTATTCCCCAGAACAACAAGGTGAGTGGGGAACTCATGTTCAGCTGACCCTGATGACCTAGGATGAACTGACTGTATTTCATAAGATCCTCAAAAAGAAGCTGGTGAAGTATGGGCTGGATGAGCAGATAGTGAGGTGGATTGAAAACTGTCTGAGCAGACAAGTTCAGAGGGTGATAATCGGCTGTGCAAAATATAGTTTGAGGACAGTAACTGGTGGCATACCCCAGGTCCTGTCCTGTTCAGTGTCTTTAGGAATGATATGGATGATGATGCAGGTGGCACGCTCAGAAAATTTGCTGATGACACCAAACCAGGAAGAGCAACTGATATGCAGAGGGACCTCAGTAGGATGGAGAAATAAGCTTGACAGGAGCATCATTCAGTTCAGTGAGGGCAAGGGCAAAGTCCCACACCTGGGAAGGAACAAACCCATCCACCATTATCTGTGAGGACCACCCACCTCTGCAGAAAAGTGGTAGACACCAAGTTGACCATGTGCAGCAATGTGCCCTTGCAGTAAAGAAAGTGAATGGTATCCTGGTATGCATTAGGAAATTTGCCAGCATGTCAAGGGAGGTGGTTCTTACCCTTTGCTGTGTCCAGTTCTAGGCTCCATAGTACAAGAGACATGAACATAATGGAGAGAGTCCACCAAAGGACTGACAAAGATAGTTAAAGGACTGGATTATCTCTCATTTGAGGGTATGCTGAAAGAGCTGGGACTGTTCAGCCTGGGAAAAAAAGGCTCAGGAGAGACTCCATCATTGTGTGCAAATATCTGAAGGGAGGAAGTAAAGAAAGTAGAGCAAATTGTCATCATAGCCATTTTAAGTTGTCACCATAGTCCCAATTCAAGTTGGTTCTTGTTTTTTTAACTTTGATCTTAGACTGCTGGGATGGGTTTAGATTTTTCATTTCCATGTAGATTTTTTTCTGTCTCAAAATAATATAAATTCATAGAGCATTCCTTTTGCAGAATAAGTCTTCTCTTGTTTAAAGTGTTTCAGTCTTTTGGAAATGCTGAGTGTTGTTCATCAAGATGTTGTTCATCAATGATTACTTTGGTAATCATTGCAGCTCACCAAGGACAGCAATAGTACCTCAGCTATGGCATTGTCTTTACAGTATCTGCAAATTTTCCCTCCTTGAACATCTGCTACAGCTCAAGAAACCTATAGTGCTGATGAGGTGCTGTTGAATTTATGAATTTCTACATCATTTCACCTCTGTAGGTAGTATAGTTTGTAACTGCCTTGCTAAATTTCACATGAACATGATTTACATTCTCCGGGACCAATTCTAGATGTGGCATACCTCTTCAATCATCACTAACAAACATCTATGAAATATACCTCAAGTGTTCTTCCACTCTCATTTCATACTATGATAGCTGAAATGTTACCAGAATCTTACTGCATCTCCCTCACAAGATGACTTTGTAATTACATCCATGAAAATTACTAGGAGCAGATGTGTAAAGAGGGAGCTGTTTCTTCATTTCTTGGCAGCAAGACGGCCCCCACTGGCAGGGGAGAATGCCTCAGGAACGGTGTGAAACCTGGGAGCCCCCAATCTTTACAGAGGTGGAGTGTGTTGGAAGTTAAGAGCTATTCATCTAGGAACTTAGATCTATTTATCTGTCATGCAGACATCCTTTTTCTTATGCAGTAAGACTTATGTATAGTCATCAAACCTGCAATGCTTATTAAGTTATTTCTGGTTTTCTTAATTTGTTTTTTTGGTGATAATGCTGCTTGATTTTCACTATGAGCCTTTATCTCTACTCATGCAGAGTGTTCTCACAAGATGTTGACCTTTAAATGAGTGTTTAGCCACCAAAAGGCAGTGAGGAGCTGAGCTGACTGCTACAGATTGAAGGTAGAAAGATAACTATTCTTGATTGGGCCAAGGAATGCCACATAGTTTCCTCAAGGGTCTGAGCCTGATATTGCTGTCAGGGGCTCTGGTTTTTCAATCTACATTTAGTAGATTGATAGGTCTCCCCTGTCATCTTCATCCTTAGTGTTCAAAGGAAATGTGTTCAGGATTTGGTACCAATATAGTAGTACTGACAGTGAACCAAGCACTACATTTCTGTGAACTTGTGCAGTATGATGTTTTGTCTGATGTTTTTTGCACTGATTCAAGGCTATCAAGCCTACAGATCCAGCCACATTGCATGGCCATGGATTCTCACTAGTTAATAACCATCAGATTAGAGAGAAGTCTGACTTTTTAATAAGAATGATTCAAAGGCTTCTCTATGCACCTAAATGAAAGAAATTCCTTATTTGTAGAAAAGAGCTATCATCCCTCTCAGAGTTAGGAACAGAGGCCATTTGGTGCTGTTTGCCATTCATAGTGCTGGAAGGGGACACCTAACAGCAGCATTAGCATAATACAGTCTTCTGAGAGCTGCAGCCATGCATCCAGGCAGTCACTGGATACATCAATAAGGCTTTTGAAGAATGGTTGAAATCTTTAAAGCCCTTTTCTGCTGAATGTTTTAATGGCCTTGCTTGGATTAATCAGCTCAGGAGCAAGCTTTCATATTGTGGGGTGGGTGGCAGGTTTGATATGTTAAGCATCAATTTAATGGATGAAAATTATTCAGGCCCTCACAGCTGGTCTGCTGTACATACTAGTTTGTAAATACTGATTGCTGTTTTCATCTTAATGAGGGATCCACTTATCCGATTTGGGGTTTAGATTTTGCTTTTTCTGCCAATTTTCACTCTCTTTCCTTCTAGCTGTATACAGCTTGACTTGTTTTTGAAAGGGGGGGAATTCTTCCATTGGTTTATAGTATTTGCAGAAAGAAGCATTAGGCTAGTAAAGGCCATGTAAATTGATGACTTTAATCTGTTAGATTTTGCCATGTAAAATGGAGACACGTTTCCAAGTCTACAGTAGCTTCTAAAACTTTTCTGAAGAATGTCCATATTTTGGGAGTGGACAGAACAGCTACCTTGGGATTAATACCCATTTACCTAGAACAGTATTTTTGCATCTTCAAAGCAGGATGTCTTGCTGCTGCTGTCTTTAAGAAGATTCTGATCAGTTCTATACTTGTACCTTTGTGCTGACAAACTTGGGGATGGAAGGTCTCCATTATCCATGAAAGGTGCTGTCTGTCTACAGAGTAAATTCCATACTTGAGAGGCAAAACATTTTAATCTTACTTGTACAGACTGTGCACAAGCTGTCTCATACTTGGGAACTGTGGTGGGTTGACCCTGGCTGGATGTGAGGTGCCCACCAAAACTGCTCTGCCTGTCCCCTCTTCAGCTGGACAGGGGAGAGACAAAAAATAAATGCAATGAAAGACTCATGGGTCAAGGTAAGGACAGGGGGAGATCACTTGCCAAGTACTGTCATGGGCAAAACAGACTCGACTAGGGGTAATTAAATGATAATGAGAAATAAAAATTATATATCTTAAAACTCCTTCTCCCCACCCTCTCTTCTTTACAGGCTCAATTTCACTACTGATTTTCTCTACCTCCTCCCCCACAGCAGCACAAGGGATCAGGGAATTGGGTTGCATCAGGTGTTATCTCTGCCCCTCCTTCCTCTTCAAGGGGAGGACTCCTTACACTCTCCCCTGCTCCAGCATGGGGTCCCTCCCACAGGAGACAGCCCTCTATGAACTTCTGCAACATGAGTTCTTCCCACAAGCCACAGTTTTTCACAAACTGCTCGTGGGTGTCCCCCACGGAGTCGTCAGTCCTACCAGCAAANTACCTCCTCCCCCACAGCAGCACAAGGGATCAGGGAATTGGGTTGCATCAGGTGTTATCTCTGCCCCTCCTTCCTCTTCAAGGGGAGGACTCCTTACACTCTCCCCTGCTCCAGCATGGGGTCCCTCCCACAGGAGACAGCCCTCTATGAACTTCTGCAACATGAGTTCTTCCCACAAGCCACAGTTTTTCACAAACTGCTCGTGGGTGTCCCCCACGGAGTCGTCAGTCCTACCAGCAAACTGCTCCAGCGTGGGCTCCTCTCTCCACAGGGTCACAGGTCTGCCAGGACCCTGCTCCTGTGTAGGCTCCCTACAGGGTCACAGCCTCCTTTGGGGATCTACCTGCTCTGATTTGGGACTCCTCCATGGGCTGCAGGTGGATCTCTGCTCCACCATGGGCCTCCATGGTCTGCAGGGGAATCTCTTCTCTGATTCCTGGAGCACCTCCTTTACCTCCTGCACTGACCTTGGTGTCTGCAGGGTTGATTCCATGACATATTCTCACTCCTCTGGCTGCAGTTGCTGTTCTGTGGTTGGTTTTTTTTACCCCATTCTTAACTATGTTATCCCAGAGGCTCTACCACCATCACTGATGGGCTCTGCCTTTACCCTTGGTCAGTCTGTCTTGCAGCCAGCTGGCATTGGCTCAGCCAGACATGGGGAAGCTTCTGGCAGCTTCTCACAGAAGCCACCCTTGTGGCCCCCTACTACCAAAACCTTGCCATGCAAACAAAATGCAGCAACATGGCTGGAAGGATGGTAAGGCAGCTGAATAATTCTCAGTTATTCTTCTGTTCCTTGGCAAAGTTATCTAAGTCTTTGTATGTGTTGTACAGAGCATTTTTAAAAGCTGTAGTGATGACTTTGCAGCAATCATAGTCATGCTGCATTAGTAGTTATTCTTATCACCAAGTGTTTCCTAATAACTAACTTATTTTTCCTGGGTCCATTTTGGTGTTATTTTCTGTTCTCTATGTCCATGGAAAAAAAAAATTATTTCTTTTTACTTGTGTTAGCCTTTTATATACTGAAAAGTCATTATCTTGTCCTCTCTTGAACATCTTATGTCTAGACTAAATAACCCCAATTCTTCTGCTGTTTCCTAATGAACTCTAATTTTAAGGCAGCCATTCATTTTTTGTTCTTTTCTGTTCTTCTTGCCTATGTATTTTTTGAAATGTATTGCCTCTCAACAGGGCTGAAATAGAATCTATGAGTTCAACTCAGATTAAAAAAAATTAAAGTAAAAATATTACATGATAAGTAACTGTGTTGTCTGATACCAGCACATTATTTATAAGCTAGAGCTCAAGGCTTTTACTGTTGTTCTTATGGTAAGTTTGAAACTTGCTAAAGAAGGCACTCTGAGTGCAGCAGAACTCTCAGGATGCATCTGCAGCTTCCCATAAACTGCAGCTTCCCATAAATCTGCAGCTTCCCATAAACTTCCCACCACTGCTTGCTACATTTCTTTTCCCTTCCTCTCTCCAGAAATGCTTTTGTGGTCACTTGGCTCTGATAAAATCCTATGCAGCTGTCTCCCAGTTCTTGCTCCAGCCTGCATAGGTAAACACTGTGCCAAGCACTCAGGGGCTTTTTATGCAGAAGTAGCAGCGAGATCGGACTGAGGTGACAGTAATAGAAAGCAAAGGCAATGCCTTCAACCAATTCTTTGTTTCTGTATGTTTGGTTTTGGGTGAGAGGCATATAGAGAGGGAGTGTTGTACCCTTCTGATGCTAAATCAGTGGTGCTTAAGGGTCCTCAGCCCAATGGAGGTGACAGGAAAGTGCCTTTAATTGCAGCCAGTTTGGGCAGGTACTGCTAACAGCATGACTGTCTGAATTAGCAGTTCCTGCTGATGCTCTGATGCTGAAATGGCTCCATGATTGCCTTGCTTTAACTGTCTTGTCCAGATTCATGCACATTTAGATCAGCTCAACCTTTACTTCATATGCTGGCTAAAAACTCCTTCCTCAGCTACAATACATTTCAAATTGATTAAAAGGTGGATAGCAATGTAAATAGTTAGCCATTAAGAATATTCTTGAGCAAGGATGTTTCTAAGGATGTTCTTCCATTGAATATTCTTACCCTAATGTTTCAGTATCTTTTATTAATGAACAGTATGATAGTGCATAGCACTTTCAGAAAGTGCAAGATACGAAAGCTGAAGACAAGCAAATTCATGTTACAAATGTCTTTCCAGACTATTTACCATTTCACTGGAAGTCATCATTCTGTTCTTGATTAGGTATTGAAGCTTGCCTGCACTGTAGAGGGAGTCCCCCCAGATGACTCCCAGTAGATAGTTCTGTCTGGTCTTGACCCATCTGCTACTTAAAATTCTAAAAGTTCAACATGAATTTTTGACGCTTATTTATAGATTCAGATGAGGTAGTTCTTATGCAACTGGGCCAAGACTGAGGTTTTAGTTCTCTTAAGGGTTTCTTTTTTCCCAGTTACCATAGATTCCACCTGTATTAGATCTCTTTGTTATACTATGCCTTCCTATTCTGAATTGGTCCTTTATTCAAGGTCAAAGTGCTATATGAATTTTACTGCTAAATTTCTGCATGTTTTCTCAAAGACTGTCTCTTGACAGTTTCTTTGCTAAAAATCATTCAAGCCTCTGTATTGCCTCTGTTGCTTCAGAGTTCTATCAAATCATTTTCTCAGGTATATCCTTTTTCAGTTTAGACATATCCCATCTTGCAATTCATATGGAGAACCTCTCTAAAAGTTCTTTATCCTGGCTCATTGCTTTCAGATTCACCTCTGTCTCTCTGTACTACACTGCATCAAGTACAATTAGATGTCATCTTTAATATTTTCTTCTGGTTTATTTCATGTCTCACTAGTCATTTAGTCAAACATTAAGGTATTGATTTTTTTCCTACCTTCATATGAAAAATAAGGATATTCTTGATTGCTTTTTTTTCAGCTTGCTTCTCTAGTGAGCATCTCTTCAGTTTCTTCCCATAGACATTACAAATCAACTGCTGCAGTCCTTAAAGATTTTATTCATTTTGATTGCAGATTACTGGTCAGGTAGTTGGCAATAGAATTGCAGAATATCTCAAGTTAGAAGGACCTTTAAGGACTGGGGAATCCAACCCCCTGCTTCACTCAGGACTAGCTAAAACTGAACCATGTGACCAAGAGCATCATCCACACATTCCTTGAGTTCTGACAGGCTTGGTGCTGTGACCAGGCTCTTAGTGAAGAACATTTTCCCTGTCTGAAATTGCCCTTGTGCATCTTCATTAGATTTCTTCATGTCCTATTGATGGTCACCAAAGAGATGATGTTTCTATGCTGCATCTGTGTTGCATAAGTTATTCTGGGATGTGGTAGCTCTTTTTATAACTGGTGCATGATAAATAACATTATTTCCAAATTAAGGAGATACTTGTCCAGAAATGTAGTGAATACTGAGACTGCATTAATTAAAATGTATGCTAAACAACTAACTGGCAGAAGCAGATTCATACCATGGGGTTATACCAAATATGCCTTTGGAAAACATGCTTGCAGGTAGGCTTAGAAGGAGCTTTCTCCCAATTGCTTGTATTTCTAATAAATGTTGGGCTCTGAGTAAGGCTATTATAGATTTATGTTCTAAAAGTAAGTAGAAATAACACTAGAAATGACTGAGATTTTGGTCTCTCAGTAATTTCTGTGAGGAACCAGACTAGAGTGGGAAGATTAGCCCTGTAATTATTTTTCATATGTATTATTGATGAAGGAAAAACTAGAGGAAACTGCATATCTGGTTCTGCATAGACAAAGTTCATAAAAGAATAGGAACTCTGTCTGCACTAATCTCATTAAAAAGAGGTTGGAAATTTGTAAAAGCTAAAATACTTGGGTAGGAGAGTCGTGTCTTGGTTTTTAACTGAAAAATACAAGGTATGATTTAAAGACTGTTTTAAAAAGCACTTGAAATTCCTAATACCTGTGGAGGGAGGTGGGAGGAGACCTGGTATTCTTCTGTAATAGGAATCTAAGAACTGTTGCTGGAGAGCTTGGAAGAAAAGAAATCAAAATGACAAGTTTGCTTTTCACGTTCAAATCTAACCGAAAGTTATAAAGTGAACAAGTGGCAAAAAATTATAAGTTAATATGTTTTTTACAATGCAAAGCTTTTTTAATACAAAGAGGTAGGTGGGGCAAGGAAATTTCAGTCTTTACAGTTCTTGGAGATAAATCAGACTTTGTAACTATTTGCAATTGATCCTACTATCTTAGGTTTTCAAGATCAAAGCAGTCCAACTGGCAGGAAAACTTCTTCCAGCCTTCAACACACCTACGGGTATACCATGGGCAATGGTGAATCTGAAAAGGTAATGAGTTTTCTTTTGTGAAATGTCTTCCTCCCCCTCCCTCCAACTTAAAATTAATAATGGCATATATCAGTTTTTCTTAATAGTGGAACTGTAGAAAATTGAGACAAATTGTCATTCCTGGCATGTTAGAATAATTTTGATAGAGTTCAGCATATTCTAACTCATTAACTGCAATAAATTTTGATCCTTTTTTTTTTTTATGATTCTGCAATAAGCATTCAATTTGCCATTGGACTACACTTAGTGTATTATTCTGTGTGTTGCTCTAGAGCTTAATAATTGTTTCTTTAGTCATTACAAAATCTGTTAAAAATCAAAATTGTTTGCAGGACATGGTTGAACTTCCTGGGTTTTCTGTACTGTGTGAGCTGTATGTAACCTTTAGAAGATTCCAGCATTTGAGAAGATGATGGGACTCTGAAGTTACTATTTCAGTTTACATTTTAGCTTGGGTATAAGGTCTGACTTGCTGAAGTCAACTGTGATCTGTGCAGATGGAGAGGCTCCTTTAGATGACTGTTCAGATCAGACTGAACTTAGATGGTCTGCATTGCCTCAGGAAGACAACTGCCTTGCCTAATTTATGTTGTATTGCTTGCTCAGTGCTAGGATTTCCCTCAGATTTTGAGAGCATTTTTGATGCAAGTCATTCTTTACATTTTCACTACATCCTCAAACAGTAACTGAATTGGGATGTATATCTAGATTGTGTGTACACTTACTCATAACTGAAATCTTTTATGAGAGGAAGTAGAAGTAATCTTCAGAAATAAGTAGTTTAACTACAGAAATTAAAAGACCCAGTCCTGAAGGGTGGTGAAAACTCCCAGATTAGATTAAACCGGAGGTAATTTAGGAGTTTGGATTAGCAAGATGGTATCACTTTGAGTGCAAAAGGTAGGAGATATGTGACATTTTCTGCTGATTCTTTAGGTGAGCCTGAGGAACTCATATATTGTGCCAACAGTAAACATCCTGTATTCCTATGTAGACACAAGATAGGGGAGCACATGCCACACAAGTAAAAAGAACACAGCAGATCATCAGGACAAGGCAGCAAACACTGGTACCTTCAGAACTTGTCTTATCTTGATTCTTGTTCTTAAGAACATGAAATGAATAAATAACAGCTGTGATTGAGCCCAGTGTTAAGTCATCATATTTGTGTGACTTCATGGTATGATATTATTTAAGCATAGGACTTTTTGTTGATGATGTTATGGTATCTTTATTCCAAAAAGACCCGACCAGTGAACCAACTGACCAATCAAATCACAACTCCTGTAATCTTAAGTGTGGGTGAAAATATTGTTGTTACTTGCTTAATTGGCTGTGGTAGTTGTGCTGTGCAGTAATTCTGAATTTTCTGTTGTTTTCTTCCCTTCTTTATGCATATTTGTTGGAATTCAGTGGTGTTGGTCGAAACTGGGGCTGGGCTTCTGCTGGCAGCAGCATCCTTGCTGAGTTTGGTACTCTGCACATGGAATTTGTCCACCTCAGCTATTTGACAGGGGACCCTGTATATTACAACAAGGTGAGTCTCAAAAATCAATATTTTCATCATACTTCTTATCATAAATTTCATTAAAGGGAAAGTACTTTCTACATTGAATTCTACTTCCAGTCTTGGTAGCAGGTAAATATTTTCATGCTTGTATTTCTGTTACCAAATAGATGTATTTTTCAAGTAGAAATATATGATAACACAGGTTTTTTTATTTGTTTCAGAATACACTTAAAAATCATGATTTTTAAGCATATGTGTGTCAGCAGTCCTTTAAAACCAAAAACATACAAATCTGAAGAAAGCCCTCAAGAAAGCTTGTGGTTCAGATTAATACAATTTGCTACTAAAAATGAAAGAAAAATAAAAAAGATTAGATTTAACTTTGTGCAGAGGGCAGACGAATGTTGTTAGCAGTGAACCTGATTCTTGATTTGATTTAGGTCATGCACATTCGGAAGTTACTTCAAAAAATGGATCGTCCTAATGGACTTTATCCAAATTATTTGAATCCAAGAACAGGCCGGTGGGGTCAGCGTAAGTATTCTTATTTTACTAATTCCTAATTAGAAGTCTACTTCTTTGTTGCTGAGTTGGAGATCAGAAAGTTTATTCTGTAGGGCACAAACAGCATTGCTTGATACGTAAAACACAGAAGGATTGCTTGAACTTGAGATATCCTGATGCAAATCTTTGCCTGTTTCTGTCTGAAGTCACAGAGCTCACTTTTTAGGGTACTTTCTGAAAACAGCTTGCTACTTAATCTGATGCCTAGCCTTATATTTATCAGTCAATGAAATCTTCAGTAATAAAGAATAAGGCTGAAAGTATTTCCTCATTTTGATTCTGTTCCTGGTTTTGTTCTGCAAACCATCTGGTAAGTGGATTATTGTAAGGTGACGTGCATTAATGCATGTTTGTGGTGGTTAAATTGTGTTAGGCACTGACATCTACAAACATAATTCATCTCCTTAGTGGCATGTGAAATGGCATGATGAACCTCCTTATAGATGTAAAAAAAAAAAAAAGCTTTGGAATGAAAAGAAAAAGCAGGCATTGTTGCTGACAACTTAAGAGGAGAGATAAAACATCAAGAGAGAGACACAAACATGATTCCTTTCTTGAAGTGGTTCTTTCAAAAAAAGTTGAGTCGTTTTGTGCTTTGGTAGTGGCAGTGATAAAAGAGAATTTTTTTTCTTCAAGGTTTTATTTCTTTTTCTTTTATAAATGCAGGTCTCTTAGGAAAAACACACAAGATGATCTATTTCTGTCCTGTTTGACATCATTGATAGGTTTTGGGGATTTCAGTGGTTGGCTGTAAATATCCAGCAGAACATGTTCTGGCTTGCAAACTGAGAATCTGCTTCTGACTTTGAATCTGGTATGTGAGGGAGATGAATACAGCTGTCATTGCAGTCATTGTGAAATACTTGTCTAATCCCATCTTTAAAGCCAAAATTCTCTCCAAAGCGTCTTACATCTTTGAGTGAATCATGACACCATCTGAGATGGGCAAATGGATTGATGGAACAAATTCTTCTGATCAATTTAAGTTTAACAACATATTCAGAAATAAGAAAAATGCAAATACAAATACTCAGGCATTATTTATTCAAAAGACAGTTTTGTATTTTTGCTTTGAAACTATTTTTTAATTGATTTTTTTTACTCCTAACCTTTACTCCTAACGTCTGCTTGTGCTGGTTTTATCAAAAGTAGTCTAATGTGATGTGTCATCAGGATTCTTTAGAGGCTGTTTCATAGAATCCTGGAATGGCTTGGGTTGGAAGGGGCAGTAAAGATCATCTAGTTCCAACCTCCCTGCTTTAGGCAGGGGCACCTTCCACTGGATCAGGTTGCTCAAAGCCTCTAACCTGGCCTTGAACACTTCCAGGGATTGGGCATGCTCAACTTCTCTGGGTGACTCACCCCTACAGTAAAGAATTTCTTTCTAATATCTAATTTAAACCTACTCTCTTACATTTTGAATCCATCTCCCCTTGTCCCGTCACTACATGCCCTTGTAAAAAGTCCCTCTCCAGCTTTTTTGTAATTACAATGCACAGAATTAGTATCTCTTGGGAATAAAATACTCCTCATAACTAAAAATAAACTTACAGTGAAAAGTTTAACTTTGCAGAAGTTTGGTGGAACTCAAACATACTTATAAATGGATTTTGCAAGATAATACATTTGGGACTCAAGTTTCAGATTACAAACTGAGACATTCTGAGGATAAAAAGAAATACAAATTCTTAGAGCCTTTAATTTTTCTATGCTGATCATGAGTCATAAAATTATTTCCTGGAATTTGGGGGTTGGGGTTTGGCGGGGGATTTTTTTAGCAAATAATGTTCCAAATACACATTCAGATGTTCTGGTAATACTTCTAGGATTTTCCCAGTGCAATGGCTTGGGATTAGGGTGGCCAACAACAATGTCATGGCTTAGGGTGGTAGTCTCCTATTTAGTAGTTCCCTAAAACAACACCCACTACTCACTCACCCTCTGCCTGCCTCCTGTTGGAAGCACAAAAGATCACTGGTTGAGATAAGAACAATTTACTGGAAATGGTGAGATAAGAAAATGAACAGTAACTTCAACAATATTAATTACAAAAGGTATAAGACAAAGAAATGGTTTACATAGAAGACTTGTTCTTTCCAGCCAATTTCTTCTCCCTGACCAGAAAGGATGCCCTTCTCCTGAGAGGAGTCATTTTCCCTACCTCTGGCAATGACCTGAGATGGCATTGAACAACATTAGAGTCTGGCTATTCCCCCTCCCAGCTACTCTAAAAAATTAATTCTGTCCTAGCTGAAACTAGGACAAACAGCATTTGTAAATCTGATACTGATTTTGTGGGGACTAGATAGCAAGAATCCATAATTCTGCCTTTCTTTTCACAAACCTGGATGGAATTATGAGAAAATGTCTCTGTTGTATCCCTGGTATATCACTCTTTGGTGCATCTACTTGCAAAAATCTAAGAAGTTACAGTAAAGGAGCATGTGGTCTGAAACACTGGGCAGATGGGATGGAGTAGCTGGGGCTTAGGCAGGAATTTCTTTCTCCCTTGCAGAGGTTGTGTCCTGCTGTGCATGAGTGAGTTGAGTAAGGATGATGCCTTCACTCACAACATCCCAATTCACTAGAGGACTCATGTCTAAGTCCCCTGGTTGGTATTATGTGCAGGCAAGGCTTTTATGTTCCCCTCAGAAGGTAATTTCAGAGAGCATTGTATTTGGCTTGTTATATACCTTTGTACTGGAAAGACAGAGACAATGGAAAGAGTATCTAAGCATAACTTTTCTTTTTCCAGCTTCTGGGAAAACTGCCCTTTTCATCTTTGCTGTGACCTTTAGTTTGATGCAGCTTATCTTGTACAAAGTACTTTCTGCAGATAGTTTCTGAGAATTATTTCAGAACACTTTATTTGCCTAGATACAAGTAACTTCACTCTGACCTTTCTAGTGTTGCTTTCCTTTCTTTTTTTCTTTCTTTCTTACTTTCAACAATATTTTCTCTGCTCAGACTTTTTTTGGTTCAATTCTAGTTAGTTTTTTTTTTTTTTTTAATCTGTACAGTATTCCAACTAAGTCACAAGGGTTGTGAAATAGATAAAATAAATCAGCATAAATACATACCTAAATACACTGCTGAAGAACTATGGGATATAGCTGCAATATAGCACCTTTCTAGTGGTGGGTTTATTTTCTATTTCTGTACCCTTCATTCTAGTGGTGAGTATCTTTATTCAAAGTAATAATAACATCAGTGGTAATGGGAACTTAGCAGTCAGACCAATTAATGCCATTACTACCAGTTGATTCTTAGTATTAGACAAAATATATAGTGGAAGAATTAATTTAGGTCAAGTTTTCTCAGCAGTTATATTTTGTCTTTGCCTTTTAATTTATTTTTTTAAAGAAAAAAAATACATTATTTGAATAGAAGAAAAATTGTACCCTTCTAGAAGTATTGCTGTTTTGTTTAATTTTGTTCCAACAAGCTGATAGGTAAACTTGAATATTTAAAGGAAATTCCTGTTGCAAGATTGTGGGAGAAAAGGGAAATATCATTTTCTGTGGCTTTGGTGTGGCCACATAGGGCTGTAACCTGGATCCATCTCTACTTGCAAACAAAATCTTGTGGAAAATTCTTGGTACCTTCTACCTTAATACTTGTTAGAGCATTTTGATACCTTCTCAGAGCTGTTTGCACTAGGAGTCTAGGCACACCTTAACTTTGTGGGTTTTAACCAAAGGTGCATTGGCCCCCCAGTCCTCTTGGCATATCCAGGGCTCATGAATGGTGATGAGCTAGCTTTTGTAAAGGTCTTTTGGGGATCAGCAGTTGTTATGGGGTTTTTCTGTGCCTCAGAATATTTCTCTCTTAGTCTCCACAAATCTTAGGCCATGTTGCTGTGTCTTGCCTTGTTTGAATGTATGCTCAAAATGTGGTCTGGGCTCTTCTTGGGTTAGGAGAAGGGGAGTGCTGTATGTGATGTGCTGTAACCTTGTCGACAGCCTTCCGATGTGAGGGTGCAGCGTCCAGTGAGTCATCTCTGCTGGGGTTTGATTTATCAGAGTGCAGCCCTTTTGATCTCAGTATAAACAGCATGTTCTGCAGTTTCACTGCTGGGAATGATGTGCTGGGGACACTGCCCTGAGACGTGCAGATCTGAGATCTTTGTCACTTGTTTGTCTGCTGGAGCTTACAGAGATGTGCGCTTTCGCTCAGACCGGTCAATGCTTCTCTTACAAATGCCTGAACAGTTATAACCAGTGAAGTAACTTACCAGTCAATTAGTAATAATGATTTCATCAAGAAGGATGTGACCATTGCTTCCAGGTTCTTAACAAGTTATAGAGAAGAGTCAAATCATTATGTCAGTGTGGCATTAATCCATAGGCATGTCTTTGAAGTGATTACAATTTAATTAATATAAAGGTTCATTTGCATTTAATGCACTTGATGTAGCCCTTGAAGAAGGGTGACAGATTGTTTCTTTCTTTTACTGCCTGCCTCAGTGAAGTAGCAGCAGCCAGGGTCTTAAGTCACAGCAGGCAGGACTGAGCAGGGACTACTGCTTCATCCCATAATTTCTTTCCACTTGAATGCTGTAAACCCCAATCCTAAAAACTGCTGGGTGAATGGCTTACTGGTCATTGCTAAATCCCCATCCTTTCCAATGCAAATGCTTTGTAATGCAAATGGACACTTAATGCTGTGTAGCAGCAAGGGGGTTCATTATACCCAGGAGGAGGAAAATGATAGCTAAATATTTGGGGTTAAGCTTATAATGTGCAAGTATTATTGCAGCATGGGGGTCATGACAGCTTTTGAATGCGTTCAGCTCAGTATTTGTCAGCTCACTGGGGCATTTGCTAGAAGGCAGAGCTAGAATGCCTACAGGAATGTTGACAGATTCCATTTTTACTTGTGGGCTAAGGTGATGGTCCAGTAGGAACAAGTTATTTACTTGTTATAATACTTCTGCTTTGGGTTTCAAAGTTTCTGTAAGACTGAAAGGAAAATAGATGACAGGAAGGATTTTCTAACCTCTCCCATTAACCTTTAGTTGACTTTGTTAGCTTTTAGTTTACACATGGTGAGTAGTTGGATTGGTGTGAGCATCAGAACTTCAAATTTAGATTATTTTCAAAAGCAGTAACAGTGCTTTCTAGAGAAGACTCCTAAGCAGATGTAACAGAAAGTTGATTAAAAAGCTGGGATTTCAAAATTGTGGAAATTGATTGGTACTGAAGAATAATGATTTCTTAAAAAATTAAAATATGTTGAAAAAATTTAGTTTGCATTTGCAAACATGTTAGATGAGAATACCAGCTAGAAGGGCAATAACAAAAGAAATGTCAAATCTGCATGTTATTGCAAAGTCAGGGTATGCAAGTTGTGTTTGCACATTCCTGTAAATTGGGCATTCTTCCTTTTTGCTTTACAACACTGAAAATAAACTACTTAAACTACTGCAACATCTCTTGCAGGTAATAATGTTATTGAAGGGGAACTCTAATTACTCTTAATTTCAAATCTCATTTCCTGCATCTGGGCTACCTATGGAGTTACCTAGATTGGTTACTAAGAGAGTTGTCAGTTTAACTAAAGTCGGGGTTTAGGCCAAATATGGCTTCCATATGCAAGAAAATAAGCAGAAATGTCATTCTGTGTTAATGTATGTTTATCTCACCTTAGTGATATGTGGGCACATTGACAAGTTGCTGTGAAGTAAGCTAGCATGTGAATTTACAGTGCATGAGCTGAGTATTGCTATTAGGAATGTAGCAGCAGACACCAAATTTGTCACCACCAAATGCTGATGTGATGAACATTCAGGCTGCAGTCTATTCTCTGCTGCTTTATTCATGTCTCCTTACAGAAAACAAGCCCCTTACTGAGTCTTGCAAGTAGTCCAGGTTAAAAGCCCAGTGTGGGACACTCTGTTGTCATCTTTATAAGGACTCACTGACAGTGTGATACTGATCACATGTGATAAGAGTATTAAATGCACTACATTTAAATGGTGGCTTCCATGTCAAAGTGATAGCTATCCTTTAAAGACAATAAGAAGATTCACACAGGTTATTTAGCCTTTTACACTTCCTTAGCCCCCTCTGGTGATGTTTCCACTTTCTTGCAGCTTCCTGCACCTGTTACTACAGGGTAGGTAGAGGCACAACCTGGTGGCTGAATGGGAGAAGTTTACATCCTCTATTTCCCAGTTGGTTGTGATGTAGACTGGCCTTCAAATAAACTTAAGCAAATATCTTTATGGATGTGCATATTGCATTTTCTTCAGGTGGTCTTCAATTTTCAACAATAACTGCTTAAATTAAAGCAAGCACTTTTAATTTTAAAGTGCTACTTGGAGGACGCATCTGTAGATTTAATTTATTTGTGTGAGATTTACACTTCTTTTAAAATGGTGTAATTTTCAAACATTGGAAAAAAACATTAAATTACTGTCATTAATTCAGTGGAAATACTGGAATATTCCAGGTTTTTTATGCCTGCCTGTACAGCTGGTTTGAGGCTAATGCCCTTGGGCTGAGCAAAGTAATTAAGCAAACTGCTTCATTTAAAGTATTGCAGGTAATAGACAAACCATGAGCAATGCATCCTATCTATTTTCATTTGTGATATGATATTGTATCAAATACACAGCCCCATCTGTCTATATTTATTTTTCGGAATTTAAAGGAACAGTGAAAATAAATCCGATGTTAATGTATATAACATGGTTAAAGGTGGTAAGAAAACCATTATATTTAGTAGACTCCAAAACCTGGGGATTCCTCCTTCCCAGCTCTTGAAGGCCAGCCAGGTCCAGGTATCTCCATCCCTGTCTGATGGATGTGACTGCTGAAGTTCCCATTTGCAGTCAGGACATATTCCAGAGGTGCACACATGCATAAAGAGGACACTGATGCAGCTGCCCACACAGAGAGCCACCAACAGCCCTGCCTTTGCAGCACCCCCATGTAGTCCTGCCACAACTCCTGCAACACACCCACAGGTAGCCAGGTTTTGATCCTCCTCCTCATGTTCACTGTCAAATAGATGCATGGGCTTGCACACTTCCCAAGTATCCTCATGCTCATGGACCCTCCAAATATTAGCAGAGGCTCTCAGTCCAATACCTGTGCTTGCACCCTGGACCTGTGCAGCCATCAGCACAGAGCTTGGGTCTTTTCAGATGCAGGTCTCCTGCTGTCCAGCTGGGAGTTTGCTAATGAACTACACGAGCACTCAGGATTAAATTCACTGGGAGAAAAAACACAGCCAGATATTTTCAGTTGCTGGCATGTAAGCCTAGGGCCCTGGGACCCACCATCAGCTTCTGATCTCTGCCACTCACCTTCCCAGCCCCTATGATCTGCAGACCCATTTTGATGAAGAAGGTGCTGTCACACTCTCCCTGTCCCCTTGTGAGAGTATGAACACTGAGAAAAATCAGCATGTCAGCTGGGTATTGCCCTGACAGTGTGAGCTGTCAGAAGGGTATTGCCCTGACAGTGTGAGCTCTATCTGATCCATAGGGAGAGTGGCTCTCTAAAATGCAAACTTTAAAGGATGCTACAGAGATAGAAATCCAGATCTTGATTTATTTATCAGTTATTGGACCTTTCATTTTTAAAATTAAGCAAGAAACCCTTTCAGTCTTTACACCTGCCTCTGGGAGATGAAAACCCTTGCAGATGGCAAGGTGAAGTGAATAATACTGAATAATGAAGTAGTCTTTGAAAAGATTAAAGAAATACTGCAGATACATGTTTCAGATAAAAATATAATTGTGGAATAAATTAACAGGTTGACAGTGTAGTTAGAGATAGTGCAAAGATGCTAGTATTGGAAAACCTGTCTTTGCCAGCTGAAGCTGCTCATAACCTCCTTTAACAGTGAAGATATTATACATTCTCTCTCTTACCCTTTCAACTGTTTACTACATGCCTTGCTTAGCACAAGGAGGATCTTAAATTATGTCTATTAATACCTGTACCTTCATTAAAGAAACTAGCAATGCCATGAGTCAGGAAAACTAAAACTGTGAAATATAACGTCAAGTTCTGGCAAAACATCCATCACCTAAAAGGAAGCAAAGGGAATTGGGTCAAGTAAGCCTTGTGTATTTCCAAAACTCATCAGATAACTACTTTCTATCTGGACTTGTGAACAATAATTTCTAATACTTTAATTCACAGATGATTACTTTTCCCCTTCAGCATAAGGAAAAGATTTTTTCTCTCTTAAGCAGAGATGGTACAGAAGTAAAATAATTGCATGTTGTAAAAGTACATGTCGAGTAGTTCCCAACCTGACTGCATTTTTGCACATTTATTTGATTTAGCAAGTAAATGTCTTTTTTTAATTTGTGTTTGGAACATCATTTATAGAACTGGAGATAAGTTATCTATGTGATAGTTAGTTTGGACATTGGTGTAAGCATTTATTTATGGAGGTTCTTCTACTTGAAATCTGCTTTCAGTTTATTACATTATGAACAAATAAAATTACCGCATTATTTCTAGGCTTCCAGTAGTAGGCATGCTGTTGCATATGAGGAGGTGGGGGTGGTTCTTTGCAGTTTAATTTCTTTTGCTATCTTTGCAGGTGTCCTTAATTTTACTCTCCAATTTATTTTGTGTTCTGTCCTTAGGAACATGCATGTGTTTTGAATAGAAGATAATCTGTGTAATCTCTGCTGGGGAATTCCCCTTGCACTTTTGCTTTACAACCTTGTACAAATGTAATTAGCTGTGTTCCAAGAAAAAGCTGCATTCAAATTTGTTTATTCATTAGAAGCCAAGAGCAAGATAATCTGTTAAAACTTTATTTTAATGAAATACAGCAGAACTGTGCATTACAGGGAATATGCTTTTGTAAGATGACAAGGTTAAGACGCTTTGCTGGTCTGCTGAGCCAGATGCTGAAAAAGGTGAACAAATAAAAGCTTTGTTTAGTGTGTTAAAGATTCTAGTGTTATTGGAAGGTTAAACATGTATATGAATTATACATTTGAAAAGGAGTGTCTATAAATAATTCCTAAAGAGAGGATTTGGATATGGTATAACTTTGGGTTATGAGAATGCTTGCATACATTGCTAGGCAAAGAGATGAATATTTCATTTTGCTGTACCACCAAGCTATACTTTTAGAGCATGATCTTGGTGGGGAGCGCATCAATATCTAAAATTTGTGATTTGTCCCACAGCAGCTTTTCCATTTGTCTTTCTCATCTTTGTAGTTTACTGTGAATTCAGTAAATTCATCTGTGTTAATGAAGTCTGGCATGTTTAGAGTACCGCCTGATATTTTTGAGAGTTTACACTGATGGCTTTGAAGACAGTAACTTAAAATGACTGGGTAGTAAAAAGTTATCCTTTGACACCTCTGTGAGTTTTTAGAGTTTAATTTCCTGTGGAATCTTATTATTTCTTTGATAATTTTATGCCTAAAGCCACATTTTTGAATCATTCTTGGCTTACTAGTTTCTTAGGGAAAGGGAAGCCTATCAAAGTCCAGTTACAAAAGTGTTACAACCTTATTAAACTTTCTTGGTTTTATTTTATTCCTTCTCGGTAACATGTTGGAGGCTCTGCACTTAAGTGTTTCTATCGATGCTCTCTAGATGATTGGTGAATTTGGATGACACATCTTTTGTCACATCTGACATCTGTTTCTTTTTATTCTGTCTTCAGTATGTGAGACTTCATATTCTGAGTTCTATGTGGAGATGTACCTGTTGGTGGTCATGTGAGAAACTGGTGGTCAGTTTGGTGACATTGCGAAGAGAGGGTCTGTAGTTCTGTTCAGTGAACATTGAATGTATCTTACCAATGGCTTCTTTTAATCCTGAAATTCCACTGGGAGTTGGACTGTCCTTGTAGCACCAAGCTAAAATACTGTCTCAACTTGAAGATCTGTGTGATCTTGCAGATGTGATCCCATATGACATCAAGGAAGAGACAAGGAACATATGACATACATAGTCAAGGAAGAGAGGGGTGGTGATGAATGCAGTCCACATATGGCTGGTAGCTCAGTTTCAGTCACAAAGCATGCACTGATCAAGTCTTATAATCAGCACAATTTCCCAGCACATACAGAGTGATCCAAACTTCAGGTGGCTGCGTGTGCCATTTCAGGCATCTGTCATGAGAAGAAAAATAAGAGTTACATAGACTGAAGTTTAGGAGAAGAAACAGAGTAGCCTGGATTTATATTGGTGTCATCCAGAAGTACATCAAAAACAGGGAGTGTCTTTCCTTGCTCCTCAGAATCACTTTTGACTGCCAGCTTACATGTGGGAGATATATATATACATATATATGTAAATATATAAACTCCCATGTTTTGATACAACTTGAAGGGTGACGTTTTTGACAGTGGTTTTACCAACTGATTTGGTACAGATGAGTGTTGGACTAGATTCAATCTAATAAAGGTTTCCCTCTCCCATGTTCTGGTTTATAATCTTCAAGAGAAGAATCGAGGTCTTCAAGGAAGATTAAGGTGAATAAACTAAAGGGTGTAACAACCTTAAGAACTTGTCAATCCCCCTATATGTGAACTCTTATTCAAAAGGGACTCTTTGGGTTTTGGGTGCATACCTGCAGCAGTATTGTTTGCAGCAGGTGATATTACCCCTTTTAGCTCTTTCACAGCCACCTTGTCAAGTAAAAAAATGTCATTAGAGACAAGCATGCACGTGACTTCCCATCAATCCCCTGCAAATCCCAGAGGCTTTGTTAAAGCTGCCCACACAGTTGGGATTTACAGTGACTCCAAACTTGGCTGAGAGGCAGGTGTGCTTCATTTGGGTGGCTCTGTGGGTGAGTGTAACAACCTTGAAAAGACAATTTCAGGTGATAAAAGGCTTCTCAGTAAACACACTGACATAAGGATTTAACATGTTCCTAATTTTAGCCTGTGGACTTGATGTATTTAGTTGATTGGTGTTTAATTCTTGAACGTGTCTTCTGAGAGATGACCTAAATCTTCCCCGAATTATAAATAATAGCTGGAATGTTTTGATGTTTCAGGAAAGTTTGGATACAAAAAAAAGAGAAAACATTTGTTCCAGCTGTGAATTCCTGAGAGTGAAAGTACAGTCTGTTGTAAGATACCAAATTAGGGTACTCCTTTGACATTACAAAATCATAAATTACATTCAGTCTGAAGAAGTGTTTTGATTCTAAGAACATTAGTTACCTAAATATGTGTATTAGTTGGCTCGTTATACTTGCTGGTCTGTTTCAAAGTATTTCTGTTGTCTTTGGACACTCTTGAATTGTGCAAGTTTAGCTGTTTTTAATCTTTTGTTTGATAGTCCCTACACATCTAGGAAGTAATTTTGCTTAATTTTATGATATGAGTAACTGGTAGCACTTATAATTAAGATGGCTTAATACTTTCCATTAAGTGATTGTGTTTTCAGTTTCTTGTAGCTGCCAGACTTTAGTTCTTCCAACTGGAATATTCTGTCTGCCTCAAGCTGTTCTCTTGGGGTTTCTTAAAAAAACTTTGACAAAAATGCTTTAGTCATCTCTAAATGAAACTAGAAATGGAACGTGATTCTACTCAGATTAAAGTTTGTTTTTTCAAAGAGTACAGTTAAGGAACTTGAGAACCATCCATATTTTTCCAAGCCTTGTTAAAATATTCATATCTAGTTTCTTCATCTGAAGTATTTAGAGTTGAGCTGCTCCATTCCCCAGAGCTGTGTGTGCTGAGCAGGCGTGCTCACCCACCCCCAGGTCAGGAGGAGCTGAGCGAGGTGTTTCATGTTGCTGGATTCTGTTGTGGCACCAGACAGTAGAATGGGAAGCAGTGTCTGTTCAACTACCTCCCAGCTGATAAATGCTTAATTTATATTCTTCAAATGTGATTCTGCTTTATGAGACCCTGCATGTTTTCAGAAAAATTCTCATGCTGGTAATGTGTTCCTTAGTAATACATAGTTTATATTTGACTATAAATTGCACCTCCACCTCCTTTTACCAGGGCTGCCTTTGCTGCAGTTAATTTACAAGTGTTTGCACTTTTAAGCCAATCACTATGGCTTATGACATCCTCAGGTTGAATTTCTGCTGTGAATTGCAGCAGCTGCAATTTCCAGGGCCTCAGCTTTCGGATTAAAGGATTAAAGGGGAGCTTGCACCTATTTAGAACAGCAGAGGAGCAGTAAGTCCAACTACATGAAGTAAAGATGGAACTGAAATTTAATCAGAGCCAGCCTGAAGACAAACAGAAAAATAATTCTTTGGAAGTTTCCTGCACAGAGAAAGAGGGCTCCTGCAGTGCAAGGCCACTTGGTGCAGGCCAGAACAACTAATGGTGGTGGGGTATGTGGGTTTCTTAATGAAAGTCAGTATAAGCTTAATCACTTTGCTACCCCCTCCTGGTCACTTAACTTTTCCACTCTTGAACTCCTTCTCAATAGCACTTTGTTAGTTTGTGATCCTTCAGGAAGATCAGCCTCCCTTTTTATTGCTTCCTTCTTTAGTTGCAAAGTAATTCTGTACTACTGCTCTTGGTTGAAATGAATCAGTGGTTTGTTTATCTTGGCATTTCCAGTCTACTGAGTATAGCATAGGTTTTAGTGAGTTTTGCTTTATTTTAATTTCAAAAGTAATGATTACAGTTCTGAGATTTGAGTTTACAAATAGCCAAATTAGTAATTTTTGCTTGGTTGTTCTCTCTCTGTCTCCAGTTTAAAATATTGAATCAGTGTTGTAGTTACAATTTGGGAATTAAAAATACTCTGAGCATAGTTGGTCCTCATCTCCACCTGTTTGTGCTTCTGCACTGCTCCAGTGTTATCTCACTGTCTTGTTTTCTAGCAGAGCAGCCTGTGCATGCTAAACATACCTCTGCTCAGTATTGTATTTCATCTTTTTTATTCTGTGTGCAGTAAGCCATGCAGAAACTTTCTGCATGGGTGGACGTGCCCTGGGGTCAGGGAGGGGCAGTGGCTCTCCCTTCTAGCAGGAAGCCTCACCCTCAGGTGTTGGGACTGCAGCATCAGTTCTGGCATGAGGTGCTGCCTTTAATACAATGCCTGGCTTCTTTATTTATTCTTGCTCCTTGCCAAGAAATGACAATTGAACAATTAAGGCACAAAGCAGAGAGGGTTTAGCAAATCATGAACTGTTTTTAATTTGCCTCATTAAGCTGCTGTTAACTACTTAAAGCCATCTGCTTAAAAATAATTTGCACATCTTAAGTTTGCTCTAGAGAGCAGGTAGACCTTCATTAGAACAGGCTTCATTATTAATGTTATCTTTAGGGGGCTGTCAGTTGTTGTGGGAAACATGCTATTGCTCACTGAACCAAACTTTCCCTGTAAACAAAAGGAAGTGGCACATGTTAGTAGCTTGCAGTCTGTGGCCATAACTGTGTTCTTGGGAACTGCTGCCGTTCATGTGGAAATTAGCTTGCTGTGGAGGAAGTTATTGACAGATATTAGGTAGGTCTGGGGATGACAAATGAGGATGAGCTGTGTGAATGCATAGTATCCCTGTTATCTACAGCCATCCCCAAAAATTAGTCCTGAAGAGAAAGAGCAGCCAGATCCGTCTCAGTGTCTCACCTGTCACTGAGGAGGGGGAACCTTGTTGCCTATGCCTTGAGGAGCTGTTTGCAGTAAAAACCTGTTTATTTGTCTCCCCAGATTTGTAAAGAAACAGTTTCACTTACAGAGAACAAATCACCTGAGCTCTGCAGACCCTCCCTCCTCTCTGGGGTGAGATGCAGTGGCATTTCAGCGAGCCTCTGTGTGCCCTGTCTGACCTCCTGCCTGGTGCTGTGGTTTACTGCTGTCCTGCTTCTTGTCTGGGAGACTGTGTCAGCAGTGAGCTCATGGGTTGCTGATACCAATAAGATCATTTGGAATGAAACTATCTTTAGGAATATTAGATAATGATGGCATGAGGTTTTAAAAGAAGGTCCCACTCTTACTCTGTGGGAAAGAGGTAGATCTGGTTTTCAGCATATTAGCTGAGACACAATATGTTGCTAAGTACAAATATTTTATCCATACATTAAAAACTCATTAAAGTATTGCTCTGAGATTGATTGGTTTGTTGTTCATTGAGGGTTTTTTGTTTACAGTTGAGTGCTGTTTATTAAGAAGAAAAATGCCAATATTTAACAGGATGAAGATCCTTTGTACCAGCTGAGCAAAAATGTTGCTATGAACTTGAAATATCATTGTCTTTCTATTAAGTTTTATTTGTCTCTTTTTGGTAAGAAGAATTCTTACAAACAGACTAAGTGCACAGGTTTGCACACGATATGCTTTCAAGTGTGACAAACCAGAAAAAATACAGGGTTTCTTGTAATTGCTTTTGGTTGCAAAAGTTGAAGTTATTCTTTCCAACTGCAGTTACTGTGTCTTTCAGTTTGAAAAGAGTTCCAAAGCAATCCTTGACTGGAATCCTTTTATGTTCGCCCAGTCATCTGGGCCTACATTTGAAGAAATGCAAAATGAAAAAATTACCCAAATTTGTCTTGATTTGAAGGAATGAATGTTCTAAAAATATGTACATTGAACAGAACATGTGGCTTCAGCCACATTTGTTGTGCTATCTTGTTCTGTTCTTTTTGCTATATTTGTCTTAATCTGGAATGAATTCTACTTCAGAATTTCACTGTAAAACAGCTCTTCAAAATAAAATCCTTTACATGACAAAGAGCTAATTAAATGATTCTTGTAGATCAAATAGGTGAAAGAACGAATCCATTTTAAAATTTTCAAAATGCTTGTACTTAATGCTTATCCTCTCAGTTGTTTACTGAGAAGTACCCAGTGTCAAGATGCTATTGTAAGCTCTGTTATTCAAATCACAAGTTATTCCTTTTTAGTACTCTGGATTGACATGGAAGGTTAGGGCCAGTGTGAAAACGTCAGGAAATTTTTTGTGGAAAACATTTTTCTGAGCAAAACATTCTGAGTTGAGCTGACTTAAATCTTTGAATCCATCTGAGCTGTAGCTCAAAGAGCAGGAGAAAGTGATAACCACCATGGACCTTCAGATAAGTTTGGATAGGGAGATTTGCTTTTAGGAGAGAATGATATGCGATGACCCAATTCTATAGTCTTCACCAGTTATATATTTGCTAAGGAATCTTGGAAATATTTCTTTAGCATTTCTGCTCTAGGTGAGAGCAAATTGTCAAAGACCCACAATCTGTCACAAACTGTGTTTTAAATAATTTCTACTTATAGTTCTTACAAAATGCAGCAAATTCTGCTTTAGCAGACACTAGCAGAAAAGCTGAAGAAGACCTTGCCAGGGTGCAGTTAATGCAGCTGCAGAAGCTGGAAAACTCACTGTGTTTAAACCTCAGTTCAGCTGCTGCATTGGCCTCTTTTTCACTTCCATCCCCTTTTGGCTATTTTTGTGGATGGGGAGGGGCCAGGACATAAAGACAGCTGCATCTTGATGTGGCCAGCTCCCCTGAAATACCATCATATGTTCCCACCAGAAATATTTCATATGTCCTTCTCCTGCTGCTGAAGAGAAGGAACAGGATCCGTTTGCCTTTTTTGACAGGTCTTCCCTCTGGTCCAGCTGTGAAAGGCATCAGCTGGGGAGTGGAGTAGCCCACTGCTGAATGAGAGAGGAGCCTTGAAAACTCTGGTTTGGTCAGAGCTGGAGTGAGGTATGCATAAAAGGAGCAAGGAAAATGCTGCTGCTGGGAACTGGAAGGCCCTTGGAAGGCCTTCGTTTCTTACCATGTGCTTGTCTACTTCTGAATGGGAGGAGGATCTGAATCTGAGAGGCTTGAGCAGCCCTGTTCTCTGCACGAAGAAGGTGCAAAAAAGGCTGTCTAGGGGATGGCTCTGAGTTCTGTGTCCCCCAGTGCTTCTGGTGCCTGTGTTCCCTATACTCTTGGCTAAGATGAGAAGCAATGTGAAGGAGAAGAGCTGCTGACAGAAGAGAAGGACAGTTCTCAAATGACTGCCTGGAGAAGTAGTCATGAAATGGGACATGTTGCTGATAATTGACTTTTGAAAGACACCTGGAATGTGGATTTCTCTGTTTAGGAAATGAACCTTTTCTGCTCATCTTCCTGCTCTTTCCTGTCCCAATCCCAGCTGGAGCTACTACAGGAATGCTGCTGAGGGTTCAACAGCCTGTCCTTCTTGGGACCTGAGTGCATCTGTCAAGGAAATCTGGCTGAGGATCATCCCTTACTCAAATGACAGAGCTCAGCTGGAGACAAGGCAGCAGCTTAACAGAAGTAGTTTTAAACTGTCTCTTGTGAAGTCAGTCCCTGAGCAGTGCTGACATGAGTTGTAGCTTTGAAGTGTTGGGATAGTTTGTGGGTTTTTTATTTTGTTCCTAAAAACCACAGACCCTTGTTTCTTGTGTCTGCCTAAGAAGGTAATTGTAAATCGAAGGAGTAATTTCTAGCCCTTGCATTTGTGTAAGAAAGTGACTCATGACCTGAATGTTCTCTTATAGCTCAGGGTGAGAAAGCTTATGAAAACTCATAATCACTGAGTAACTGGGTGTGAAAAGGCAGTCAAGGAGATTCTGAGGTATAAGAGAAGGGCATGAAATAATTTGCTTCAAATTCACAACTTGAAACTAAATAGGAAAGCTACAGGCTCTCTACTTGCTCCTTCCTTTGTTTAGAAATCCATTTTTAAGTAGCAGAGGAGCCAAGAGGCAGCTAGAAGAGTTAGGGTAGCAGCATCTACCAGCTCTAACCTCCTACTCACATCTTCAGAGACAAGCAGACATGCTGTGGTAGGGTGGTGCTTGGAGGAAAAAAGAACAGAAGGAGAGCTCAACCTCTCTTTTGCACCTTTATCCCAGAAAAACTGTGAATAATACCACTTTTTGAGGTATTTTGTAAAAGGAAGTGTCATATCTTTTCTTCACCCGGTGGAAGGGTACTTGCATGACTCAACCAGCCATGCTTAGGGCAGTGAATTTCTGGCACTGTGACAATGTTGGTGTTAAACATTTCCCCTGCCTAGTTTCAGGAGTCTAAGGCTGTTCTGGTGCTACTGTTTTGAGAGCTGTAACATGAGGAAAGAGAAGGTTATGTGTATTCTGGTTGGAGTCACTTATTAAATCTCACAGAGTGCTGCTTTTTGAATGAAAGGTGTACTGAGAGAGTGCTTACCCTGGTTGAAGCAGGAGCTGCAAGGGTGCCAGACCATCAGTAGGCTTTTTGTGGGGAAGTATGATAGTTCAGCCAAAGAAAAACATAGATACTTCTCAAGTGGTCTGTTAGCACAGAATAGCAGTGACACTATTTGTGAAAGGTAACCTCTGCAAGGGAAAAAAAGAGAAAAAGGGGAAAAGGGGGACAAAAAAGAAATCTGTGTGTTAGGAGGTTCAGTTTATGTGCTGGTGGATTATAATAGTGAAGCAGCCTTACCCTGTGGCACATGGCACAGCTCTGCATAGCTGCTCAGGCATGGTGGAACAGAGCAGGGCTTGTGTTGCACACTGCAAAGGCACCTTGCTTCCCTTTTGACTGAAATAATTTCAATAAGAACATTTAGTTTAGGGAATTCATTAGTCTGCTGAGTAACTACCCTGTAAGAAATAAAAATTTTGCTGGAAAGCTTGGATTCTGTGTAGTTCATGGATGGCAGCTTGTAGCCAGCCATGGGACAAGGTTACATCCTGGATACAGAGGTCTTAGGAGGTTTTCTACATGCTTTTTTCACATATCCCTTAAAAAACCAAAAATTAAAACCTACAAACACTAGTAGCAAAACAATTTGGTTCTTTAGAACGAAGTAAAAACAGAGGTTAAAGTACATTTTTGGTATGAGGGATAGCCTGTGCAGAGTGGCGAATAGAGAACATGTACAGAAGGGTCTGTGCCTGGGATGTAAGTTTGGAGGGGAAAGAGTGCAGTGCAGCTTTCTAAACAGGCTAAAAATGTTTATGATTCTACAGCAGTAGGCCTTAAAAACATAAGTTTATGTTTTGAATAAATCTAAGGTACTATTACATAACAACTTCAACCTTTTTTTGTTTTCTTCCCTCTTTCCCTTCTACAGATCACACATCCGTGGGCGGGCTGGGAGACAGTTTTTATGAATATTTATTGAAAGCCTGGCTTATGTCAGACAAGATGGACACGGAGGCAAGGAAAATGTACGACGATGCAATTGAGGTGATTATAATTCATTGAGTTTTCCAATACAGTGGAACCATCTTTAATGATTTTAAGGAAATTAAATTAAAAAAGAAACCTAGGCAGAAAAACCACCACCAACCACAGGACTTGTTTTGATTATGTAAGTTTTAAGAAATCAAGTGATGAATAATACTAGCTTTCACTTTGAGTAGTTGAAAAAGTATTATTGTGAAATACATGTAATGCAGATTATTGTGCTAAAAATAATCAGCTTCTCCCAAATGGTACAACGTAAAATCCCAAGGTCTAATTTATTGGAAGGACATCTAGCAACCTTGAGATGTATACAGAACGACCAAGTCACTTTTTTCCATTGTTGAGAATTCATCATTCTAGGACCTGAAGTCCCAAATTGTTTTATTCTTGCATTATTTTCTAGGGCATTTACATGTTGTATTCCATACTTACCTTGTAAAATGTAGTTCATATCTATTCCTGTTTCTATGGTTCTATTGTGCTATGGTCTTACTCCCTGTCACAGACTAAGAAATGCTTGCCCTAGCAGGGCTGTACTGCAGGATGGTTCAGTGGGATTTGAGGGGTGGGTGGAGGCCTTTCTGTGGTGGTTCTGAGCTTTTTGCTGCCCAGCTCTTACTTTCCCAGTTTCCCCATCTTCTCTCAGCAGCCTCTCATAGTGGTTCCCACTGTGCCACCATTCCTCTGCTGCAGTTTGACACGTAAAGAATAACTGAGCTGGTTTGAGTAACGTGAGCTGTGGTACCAGCAGCAGCAGGGGCTGTGTAGCCTTGTCCCAGTGCTGATGTGTGGTTGGTGCCTGATGTGTTCCAGGCTCTGTGCATGCCCTGTTGCTTTCAATGTAAGTTTTTACAGTGTAGTTTTAGTGCAGTTGGTCTTCTAAAGCAAAACACCTGTTCTGGGAGTTCTCAAAATTCACGTTTTAAAAGATATATAGTAAAAGTTCTAGAACAAAATTGCTTTGAAGCTGTAATATGTCTTATTCCTGACCTGAATTTGATTGCATTTGACTTCCAGCTGCTTTGACTTTTTCCTTTTCTACATTGTTTTAAAGGGTTATCTGCACCATATAGTTGGTTACTATGAAATGTACAATAGGCATTCTCTCCTGAAGCAAAAATGCTTTTTTTTTAATTATTTCCTAAGCTTTTTCCTGTGTATTTTCCAGTGTCTTCAGTATGGAGACAGCAATGTGATGATTCTTCTAATGTGATTCTTCTTCTAACTGATTCATTCTTGGTTTTATCCTCTTCATCCAGCCAGAAGCTCTGCTTGTACTCTTAACCTTTGCCTCATACCATCATCCACTTTCCAGTTGCTTTATTCTGAAGCTGGTTATAATCTTTTCGATTTACTGCTTTCCTACCACTGTGATTTACATTCCCGATTCCTCAGTGTTTGACCTTACACTTATCTCTATTGCAACACATTGTTCAGGCAAAACCTATTTTGTCACCTGCTCTCAGTGATTTTACAGAACTGACTTTTTCTTTATCATTATCTATAGTTCCATCAATTTTTGTGTCATCTGCAATTTTTTTCCTAGCATTTTTCTTGGAAATCATTTTTAGAAATACTGCCTGGTGTTGAATAAAGCATCTATGCAGAATCTTCATGGGATAAGGATTTTTTTTATTTTTTTCAAAATTTTTTTTTTTTATTTTGAACTGTTCTAGCAAGCCAGCTTTTAATCCACTTCGTATGTGCTGCCTTGAATTTGTTTAGGACTGATATTTTGTAAAATGCCAAGAAATTCTTGAAACCTCTAATATTTCTAGTATCAGCATACACATATCAATAATTTATTTTTGAAACCACGTCATTAATTTTATATCATTGTTTTATTAACTTTTTTAACTACTGATAAAGCATTGGCTGTTTCCCAGTCCTTTTGAAATTTCTTAGCTTTCCAAGGTTTGTTAAATTCTACATTACTAGTTCAAAACATTACTTGTGTACTTTTAATTGGCTAAAATACAGTTTATGGAGTCCTGTGGGTTTAAAGATGTTTAGCAGTTGATATCTAGCTTCCATTGTGGTTACTGATGAAATATTTTACTCTGATTCTTAAACTGTGAACACTTCAAAATTAGAGGAAATAAACTCTCCAATTCATCTTCTTCACTGTAAACCATCTTGCAAACATTTTATATGGGGGCATCTCTGAATGGAGACAGAGCAAGGCAAATTTGGGACCAGGTGAAAACACTTCTGTGGATAGGAAGGAGGAAAAGCCAAGCTGCTCCTGCTTCATGTGTGGTATGTCCTGCAGTCCAAGTATCAGAGGGTTCCTTCTGCTTTTTCTCAGTTAAATCCACCCTGTACATTTGAATCTTCATGAACTGTACTGATTTATGTGCTGTGGAACATACTCTGTTTCAGGGTTTGTGTCTCTCCCAAGTCCTACTTGATGAAAGACATAGGCAAAGAGTCATTAAGTAGGATTTGCTTTGCATAACTGCAATTTGAATTTTTATTTTAATTTTTTTTAAGAGGCCATTCCCTTACCATTCTTTTGTTCTTGCCTATAATATAAGTCTTCCTCCATAGCTAACACTTCTTATTTGTTTTTCAAAATGTGGAGCAGAAGCTCTTTGCATCATTTGGGCAAGCAGAAGGGGAAAGGTGTAGCATGCATTCCTCCCACTTACAACACAGAGTTGGAAATGTCTCGGCACCCACCAGTCTAAAAGAATGTCCAGCCACACTTCACTCCCTTATCTTATTACAGCAGTGTGAGGTTATGAACAACATAACCTCAGCCCAAAGTCTTGCAGTAGACAGTGATATCTCATTCCTTGGAGCTATCACAGGGAAGAAAAATGCAGCATCTGTTCTTCAGATGTCATGGTTTCTGATCCATGGCATATGAGTCTTATCCAGGTCACCACATACTTCCTAACATGAGTATAAACAAAGTGTATATCCATAACCCCTCTGTATATAACATGGGTGCTGTCTTCCACTGTAAAGGACACTTCATTGCCATGTCCTAGTATGGAAATTCACAGCTGTGATAAAAGCTGAAATTCTGAAACCTGTTGGGAATTTCTTGTGGTGATAAAAATTGAGGATGGACCTCTTAACTTTGCTTTCAACATCATCATGTGGGCCTTCCAGCTAGTCTGGTTTCAAATGTCTTTTTCCTTTTCACATCAGCTGGAGGATAGGTAAGCTTCTTTTTGATCTGCTGCCTTGAGTAGTCTAATCTGTTAGGCTCATAAATTTGATCCTCACTCTTTCTTTCTCCACAGCATTAGGTAGGCAAAAGAGGGATTCAGCAGTGTGCTTGACTGTCACAACATAGCAAGTACTGCTGCAAGACAGCTCAGAAAATGCTATTTTTCGTAGTCATGAAAAGCACATGAACGTGAGGGAACATTCAGGTTTTGCATAGAATCACAGAGTATCTTGAATAACAGGGGACCCTCAGGAATCATTGAGTCCAGCTCCTGGCCCTGCACAGGACACCCCAAGAGTCACACCATGTGCCTGAGAGTGTTATCAAAACACTTCCTGAACTCTGTCAGCCTTGCTGCTGTGACCACTGCCCTGGGGAACCTGTTGCAGTGCCCAACCACCCTCTGGGTGAAGAACCTTTTCTAATATCCAACCTAAACCTCCCCTGACCCAGCTTCAGGCCACTCCCATGGCTCCTGTCACTGGTCTCAAGAGTGAAGAGATCAGTGCCTTTCCCTCCACTGCCCCTCGTGAGGATGTTGAAGGCTGCAATGAGGTCTCCCCTCAGTCTCTTCTCTAGGCTGAACAAACCAAGTGACCTCACCCACCCCTGCTGTTCAGGCATTTCACAGACTAAGGAAGCTCCTTCCATTATTTAATCTCTTAGTTGATGTGAACTAAATCTTCTCTTTGGGAGTTGGGTTATACATGTCCACTCTGGTACGTGTATACTCCTTGTGGTCCAGCTGGATGTCACTGCTTTGCAGTTCTTGCTGGAGTGCTCTGTGGCCTCAGCCATCCAGCCCCAGGACACAAATGCCACACCTATCCCAACTTGCACAAACTTTTCTTATCCCCTGGGCAGTGCTCCCAACAATGCCCAGTTATCCCTTGTTAATTACTGTAAATATCAATCATCATTTTTCTGCAGGTGGGAGGCAGCGGGTTGTTGAACCATAAAGTATTTTGAGAGAGTTGCATTTATATTCTTGAGATGCTTCCTTTGTGACTCTCAGAACCTAACCTAGTTATTAAGTAGCTGATAGAACTTGATTTTCAGATTTCAAAAACTACCCCTTCTACCAGGCAGTTATTTTTAAGTTCAGAAGATGTGTTTTCTGCTCAGAAGAGGAGCATGTTGCACCTAGAACATGCTCTTCAGTCAAACCATGAAAGCAAATCCGTAGTAGATCAGTAGCTTATGGAGAAGTATATCAATTTGGCCTTTGTTGGCTATCCTGGTGGTGACCACAGCAATTTTGTCCCACTGGAAATGTTTCTGCAACCATTTGCTCCTCAACACTTATGAAATTATGGGAAGATACAATTTAAAAGGAAATGTCACTTAGCATTTGGGAAAAAATGCTTTCCTCTAGGAAATAAATAATCCATATGCTTTAGTGCCTTCCTGCTCTTCATAGTTAAAGTGAGCTTTCCTTTAAAGCAGGCTCAACTTTTATGTACCATATGGTCGAAAAACATCTAGAATAATGGAGTCAACAGAGTTAATGCTCTAGATCATGATATCCTTTCCAGTGGCAGTTTTCAGCAGATCCAATATTTCCTGTACCAGTACTTTCAGACCAAATGAGGCTTGTACAGTTAACCACATCAGGCTCCTTAGCAGCAGAAGGCAGTCATCAATGTCAATTTGCATGATGGTTAGACAAGCACCCTGGCAGCTGTCAGAGACTTACTGGTTTCTGCTCTGTCAGTTATTTCTGCCTTTTTCTCTCTGGATCCTGCCATGAGCACAAACTTCAGATCTATCAGTGATATTTTAATTAGTGAAGGAATTAACCCAACAGGAGTGCAGACCAGCACTTCTCTTTCATTACTTTCTCACTGTCTAATGGTAGACATAGTAAATACTGCAGTAGGTTGGTTGGAATTGTGATCCTCCCCGAAAGAGTCTTAAGCAAATGTTGTTCCATCTAGTTTGCAAACTTTGGGAAGCTAGGTCAGATATTTTTCTAGGAGAAGGATAGTCATAAGCATTTAGAAGTCACAAGCAACAACGTATATTGGTACAAATGTGCAAAAAGAAAGCAGCAGTTGCCTCACATATAAAATAAAGGGCTTTTTTTGTGAACAGCTGCTCTAACACCCATCATTTGAGAATGTGCAATCAGAAAGCTGCTATGGAGAATTTAGAAGGTAGCTGGAGCATTCCTGTCACTTCCTATTAAAGACTGACTGAGGGTACAGGTTTCCATATGTTGCTGACCAAAAGTTTCCAACATAGATGTGTTTTCTGAGTATTCACAGAGTGCACAGAGCAACAAATAGGTACTTCCCAGAGTTAACAGTTAGACAAATACTGTTCGAGCCATAAAGTAAGTGTTGAATTCTCAAGTAAAAATACAGTGTTGTCTATGGTGTGATTTTCCTAAGTTAGATGTCATTAGCATTTTTAGCAGTTAGGGGGGTTTTTTTGTGCTTTGAAATTGCATTCTTACAGCTGTCTGTTCCTGTAGTGTTCAGAAGTGAATTTGAAAAAAGAAAGTGATTTTTGTTTTGAAAGCTAGATATTGCCTGATAAAGGAATGTTAATAAGTAAAACTTGCATGTGAAGCAGTATTTGAAAGTTCTCTTAATCTCTTTGTAGGCCATAGAAAAACATCTCATCAGAAAGTCCAATGGAGGACTGACCTTCATTGGGGAGTGGAAGAACGGGCATCTTGAAAGAAAGATGGGCCATTTGACCTGTTTTGCAGGTGGAATGTTTGCCCTTGGAGCAGATGGTTCCAGAGATGATAAAGCTGGACATTATTTGCAGCTTGGAGCTGAAATTGCACATACATGTCATGAGTCATATGACAGGACAAGTAAGAAATATTGTTAATCTAATTATTTCAACAGTTGAAATGCAGTAACTGTTGTAATTATTGTTAGGATTTGTTATGGACCTTGTCTAATATGCACTGGTTTTATACCATTATGAATTTTTAACATATGTGTATTTACTTCTGCTCTACATCATGGTGAGTAAATATAAACCCAGACTTGATGGTTCTTTCATGCATGCTTGTCCTCAGTTTTGGATTAGTCAGCTAAGATGGGTTATATGGGTATGGTGAGGAAGGAATTTGTGTGAGCTCTTGTCTTCACAGATATATAGGGAAGTTTTTACTTTCATATGTACTGTTCTTACAGTTAAGTAGAGGGAAAAATTTGTAAATAGACTTTTTATTGGTTTTAGTAATAGTGCATTCTGAGTAAGTACAATTAAACAAGAGAGGATGAAGACTACTGTGCAGACTGTGAGAAGGCCAAAGGCCTGACTAGTGAGGAGGCAGCATCAGACTTCATTGTTGGGCTGGAAGTTTCTCAAGGTCAGTCCTTTGGACCAGGATTATTTTATAGTTACCTTGATGTTTGAAGTGTACTGATTATGCTTAGGGTGGCCATATAGTTTTAAAACATAATTAAAATGGAAGAGTCTCAGAATAGTAATCAGGGACATCTTGAGAACTGGACTGTCAGAAATAAGAAGTTTGCCAGAAAAAGTCAGGAGCTCTTTGTCTGAAGTGGGAGTTGAAAAATGTCCTGGTCTGTATCAGATGAAGAATTTTCAGCAGAGATTAGATAATATTAAGACTGCCTTAGAAGACATGTGTAATTTGTCACCCTGAATATTCTGTATAAATCTGAATTTCAAACAGAACAAATGCAGAGAAGGACAAACAGAATGAATAGAGTGATAGAGCTTTTATCTTGCAGTGAGGAAAATATGAGAGATTGGCCTGCTCAGGCTAGAAAAATAATACTGAAGAAAGGAACAAATGTATTGCCATCTCAAGGGGTAAACATTGAATAGAAATAGTTATTTTAGAATATAAAAGAACACAGTTGTAACAAGAGCAAGATTTTTAAGCTTGCTGTGGGTAAATGTAGGTTGGAGATTGGAAATGGTTTTGCATAGCTATCAGAGAAGCGAGCTTCTGAATTACCTTCCCAGTAATGGTAACTATAACTAACTATAAATAATGGCAACTATAACTTAAGCACTTTTAAGATGAGAATTCATGTATTTATCCACAGGATTACTTCGTATCATTGTATAGTTGCCTGTCTTTTTAAATAATTCAGTCACACAAGTGATAATTTTATTTGGGTATCCACAGTTTTAAAAAAAGGAAAAGAAAAAATATGAGTATGCTTAAGAAAAAAAGGTAGGACGTAGCAGCTATTGTTGCATTCTGAAAAATTGCATTTAAATGTTTAATTTGACATTTAAAAATGAGCAATGTTAAATTTGCAGTTGTTTGAGCAGACCTAATTTTATTCCTTCAGATGTTTATTCTGTACCCTAAATAAGTCGAAAGATGGGGGAGATAAAAGTTTTGATTACATATTTTATGACTGTATAAGAACACATGAGCAAGAAAGACTGAAAGCTGTACAGACAGCTATAAATTTGCAATGCCCTTGTTTTCTTTTGTTCAGTCATGCAGTCCCAGGAATGTGGATTGTTTTTGTTTGGATGTTCTGGTTTTAATTTTCTGGCCTGATTTTTCAAAGGAATTGAAGAACTTATACATGCAAAATGTCTACTACTTTGTTATGTTTTAACAGCAGGATTTGAGCATAATGGTACACTTTAATGGCAGAAAAAGCATTTTTAAGAGGGCAGACAGTCATCCTGGTTCAGCAAATAGGTTTATGGTTCAGCAGGCAAAGGGGATTGCCTGATTTCTTTCTCCTATGGACATGGGAGAACTTGCCCCATTTGACATGCCCATAGGAGAGAGAAGGATGCAGAGACTGCAGGCAGGGGATAGGCAGCTCTTTCTTTAGATAAACCAAAGAGCTGCTCTTTCCTGTGTCATCCCACAGCTGCTTGTAATAAACTGCAATATGTACCTGGTGATGTAATACTTCAGTATGAAAATACTACTTTATGAAGCAACCTAAATTTCTGTAGCTCAGCTTGAGTCTCAGCAAAACTAAAACATAATTTCACAGAATAAAAGCATTTCTGGAAAATGAGGGCATTATATTGACAACTGTCATCAGCCTGTTGCACATGTTGCAGGTTTGAAAGCCTGTTAAAAGAAACAAACTGATATTTCAGAAAGCTGGTTATTTCAGTGCTGAGTAGTACAGAGAAGCTGGAAAGTCCTTGAAACTATTCCTGATGTATTTTCTTGGGGATTATGTCCCACTGGCAACTGGCATCACTACCATGTAATCGAGAAGTTTATGCAGGGTCGTAGTCTCACTGATAATCTGAGTCACTTATCAGTGTTCCTCAGGAACATCTAAAGACCTTAGACTCCAGACTGAGAGGCTGGAGAAGTGACTAGGTATGTTGTGAGAAGCTTGGGCCCTTGCCATGGCTCTGTGAAAATCCTTGTAGATTCTGCTTGAGCTGAGGATCAGTCTGTAGCACTCCTCAAAGGATGTCTTTCTAATTCAGCAGCTGGAGGAAGCTGGTGGACTTTGGAAGGAGAAAGCAGGGGGTGTAGTCATGTTTCTGTCTGCCTCTGAGCAAGGGATTTGTGTTTCCAGGATCTATTGGGCATAGCAGCATGAGAGCCCCCTCCAAGGCTTTTCCCCTCTTCAGGAAATTGTGAATGCATGTGACACCCCTTAGAAACACCAAGGATTTGAAAAGGCTTATTGATGGTCAATGAGAAAACTTAACTGTAACCAGAATAGAATTATCATATGTAGCTTACACATGCCTCTGCTTCCTACCAACTCTACTATTTTTTGTAGCATGAACTATCAATAGATTAATTCTGCAGCCATCCTAAATCTCCCATCCTGTGAGAGGAGATTTCAGGATTTTGCTTAGTCCCGTGTGCTCTCAGTTTGGAGAGAAGATTGAGAAAAACAAAGATAGGAGGCATGTTCTGATCTGTATGCTCATTTACCAGCAGAAGAAATCATAGTGCTGTCAGTGGGCACTGGTAAGGCTACAAAAATACAGCTTCATGTGCTTATGGCACAAGGTTTCTTGATGTTTGAGTGTATGTGAGTGCACATCTTGAGGTGTTCCAGTTTCTGGGGATTAGTTGATTGGTTTTCATTCTTAATGTGCACCACTGAGAAACATGGCACAGGCATAAAATAATTGGCAGTGCGAAATCTGTAGATGGCAACAAAAAAGAAGTCCAATGAAATCAAAAGAATAGAAAGATCACTAATAAATCAATCTGAATAATCAGCTTTCCTAAGTATTGCAGAGGTTAGATAAATAAACAAAATTATCTGTATAGATGGCATTGTGTGCTGATCTACAGCACACAGTATTTTTAGTACACTCTGCCATCCCTTATGCATAAGAATTTTCCTAGCCATTAGCTGATAGTGTGTAAAGTATTGACTGTCTACAGAGAGCTTATTTTAGGATGAAATTTTTTGCACTTCTTTAAAGTTTCTTGACAAGAGCTGTCCTCAGAATCGCGGTACAGCTTTAGCTGTTTTTTATGTGTGAGGATTCTAGTGCAGAATAAGCCAGATGACTAAGATTTCAGCTGAGACATATGCTAGGGTATGAGTAGATGCTGTCTCTGCCCCAAGACTTTCAGTAAGCAGCTAAACAGGCAAGGCTGAGGAAATGAGAATAATAACATGTTTTTGTGAGATGTATGAAATAACAATGTGTGTTGATGGAATAGTTCAGAGTCTCAAACAGAAGCGTCTTGGATGTTCTCTTCCTCCAATTTTGAATGAGTTAGAGCCTAGCAAGTATTATTATAATTATGAATAATTTCTTTCAGGAAATTTATTGCTAGATTGATTGTAGTCTTAAAGAAACATACAAAACATACCACAATATTTTCAAAAATATTTATAAAATGAGAAATATATTTACCTAAAAGTATAAAGATTTGCACTTTTTTGGCAATGCTAAATACAACTCTCACTGAAGTCAACTTCATGTCAGTTAAAATCTTTTAAAATGGTGCTTGTTCAGCTTTGCAGTTTTGCACTGGTATGAAATTGTTTCTCATCTACTCTCCCTGCCTAGACTATAGTCTACCAGCACTATTAATATGAAAATATTTTGGTTATTCTGTGACCACTATAGCACTATAAAATGGCCTTAGATGGTTCTTGACTTAGAAGAATGACCCCTGAAAGGTACTGTGCCCATAATAGCTTATTTTCTTTAGTCAGCTATCAATTTTACATCCTTGGATTCAGATGAAAATTCGGTGAAATCATCACAATATGCAGAGGTCACCCATCCTTGGGTAGTTTAATTTCTTGCGGTGCTCAACGGCATTAGGAGTAGGTGTGAGTAAATAATTAAGGGTTTAATGCACAAGCAGGCTACATAGCAAGAGAAGACATCACAGTTTCTGTAGGTGGTGGATCACCAGAGCTGCCTGAAATCCAGCTTCTTTGGTGGATGAGACTAACACAGCTGTCACGTTTCCCTGATTTCCAAAAGGCTTTTTAAAAAGTGTTTTTCTAAGGCCCATTAGGGACATTAAACTGAGTTACAATGTAGGCAGCAAGAACCTGCATGGAGGAAGAAAATGGGCATAATATAGAAAACAGGATAGAGGTAAATTGTCCACTCTTGCAATGAATAAATGCTGGTTAACCAGCAGTACTCTGATATATTTGATATATATATATATTTACACATATGTGTATAGGTGTGTAAAATATATACTATATTTATATACATTATAAGTGTATAGTATATTTACATTTCATATTTTAATATGTATTAGATATAAATAAAACATACACATATATAAGTGGTCAGAAAAGGGCAGGAACAGTTAAGGTAAGTGTGCTGATAATAGCAAAAAAAAAGCACTACAAGGACCTTATGAGGTTGAGTAGCTGCATAATAAATTGCTAAATTAAATCCAGTGTATTATAAAGTGAGGCATCTATGAAAAAATTATTTCTAACCTCACATATTAAATGATGAATGCTAACTGACCATTGCAATTCAGGAAATTGCTTTTGAGATTATGAAAATGTCAACTCAGTAGCACTCAGGAAAAACAAAATGAGAAAGACAAAAATAGAAAATGTCATTATGTTGCTGTATTAATCTCACCTGCATTTTTTTTTCTTTTTTTTTTTTCCTGTATTTGCTGCTCCTCTCTCATTTTACAAAGAATATAGTAGAATTGGAAGAATTGCAGAGAAGGACAAGAAGATTAATTGAAGGCATGGAACAGTTTCCATTCAAGGCACAACTGAATTCAATAGTATTATTCAGGGTGGAAAAGGGAGCTTCTAGGTAGAATTCATCAGATTTGCAAAATCACATAGGGGTTGGAGAGTGGTTCTGCACCAAATAGGTATTAGAGATGTGGAACTTCTTTGCAGAGGTTGTTTTGGATGCTCAAGGCATACACAGATTTAAGGAAGCACCAGATAAGTACTTGGGAAATAAATCTATTAAGAATTACTGACCACCTAAAAAAGTATGACTAGCTTGGGAGAAGTCTTGAGCTCAAAAATAGTAGAGGCTGGTAGAAAATATGGAAAAAAGGTATCTCAAATACTTGAAGCATGCTTCCAATTCCCCATCAATGTCTGATCTTGGCTATTGTTGATGTGATACTGGAGCAGACAGAATTCCATCTGGTCCAGTATGACCATTCTTATATTCAGAATTTTGGATAGGTAGAACTCTTTATCTAATCTCCTCTATTTTATAGTGAGATTTATATAATTTTTAAGTGAAACCTATAAAATGGCCCATTTTGGAAGAAGTGAAGTAAACATTTCTTGATGGAGTTTCCCTTACCATTCGTGTGGCTGAAGCGATGTGATGCTTTTTCTTTTGGCATCCAGAGCCATAGTCCCTTGAAACAAAAAGATTAAGGAACTTCTTCTGGAGATTTTCTGCTGGGGCATGCAATGAGAGTTGCTTGTATTTTTCATTAAAGTATTCTAAGGTTCCCCTTTCAGACCCATGAAACCTTGGTTAATTTGAACCTCTAGCCCATAGGAATTACATGATTAATTGCTTTGATAATTTTTAAAGCTCGAGTGCAGCTTCAGAGTTCGGTGCCTTAAAAATTCTCTGCCAAAACAAAGGGTGAGGTGCAGTAATAAGAGTACATTAGTAATGTTAAATTTGGGGACCAATGTGCAGCTGTCTAATACAAAATGTGTGTGACTTCTAATTATAGACAGTTATTCTACAGGTGTGTTGCTCTTATATGAGTATCTTCCAGGTGCTGGCACCGGGCCTTTACAGGTTCCTTTAAACAGTGAATTTCTTAGTTCAGAGATTTATTTTCAGGTGTATTTAAGACTTCATTGCCCAGTTGTAAACCCTTTATTTGAAGATCACAGCGCATCAGTTACAGTGGCCTGACAGCACATCCTTAAACCAACAGTTTGGATAAAGATACAGATTATTTGGCATGATGCTTCTTGGTTTAGTTCCAAGATCTTTTCCTACTGTGCTGGGTGGGATCAAAGGACATGAAAACCTGTGTTGTCCCTTTTTTCCTTTTTTCTTTTTCTTGTAAAGAACTTATGTTGGTCACATCAATTTTATCCTATAATTGAATGTGTTAGTGTGTTTATATTCTTAGTGTTCCATTAGTTTTCGAGAGGATTAATGTAGTCCTGTCAAAATAGGTAGTTTTCTCAAAGGAATTAGATAAATTATTCATAAGAAAAATTATAGGCCCTGAGAGTAAGAAATATTTATGAGACTGCTTAAAGGTTCTGGGTTTTTTTTGTTTTTTTTTTTTTTTTCCACAAAAAAACAATATATGGGATATAGCAGTCTCCTACCTGTCCTTCCTGTAAAGATTGGTATGGAACAAATTTTTTCTTACTTTTACCTTTTTCTTGGTTGTTTATTTCCTCTGCAGCACTAAAGCTGGGCCCAGAAGCATTCAAATTTGATGGTGGTGTGGAGGCAGTGGCAGTACGGCAGAATGAGAAGTATTACATCCTAAGGCCAGAGGTGATTGAGACCTACTGGTACATGTGGAGATTCACCCACGATCCCAAGTACAGGCAGTGGGGCTGGGAGGCAGCACAGGTAACTCTATCAATCATCTGTCAGTAATTTAATTTTGTGTCTTTCCCCTTTGAAGCCACTTTAGTCTCATGCGACTGAAACACTTGGAGTGGTAATTGGTTTTCACAGGTTCCTGTAAGCCGGGGTACATATGAGAGTGCACACAGTTATTCCTATTTTGCATTTGCTGACTCAGATGCTCAGCTGAGAGGTGCATTCAACATCACACAGCCCATGAGTTTTAGGCATGGAAACAGAACCCCCTAGTCATGACTCCTACTGTTGTCAGTAGTGCACAGTCCCCAAGAGTTTCTCTACTTCCCTGCTATTGCTCCAGCAGTCTTCGGAAACAGCTCGAAGCCAGTTTCAGAAATGAGAATAAACATTAAAAATAACAAGACAGTAATGAAATATTTTGACTACATCCAGAGGAGATGAGGGAAAAGCAAAGGAAGAGACAAACCAGAAGACTGGGTAAGTTTATTCTGTGGCTGAAACCCCATTTTGCTCCAGAAGCAAGAGATCAAGAAAAGGCGGGAAGAGATTTGTTGAGATGCCTGTGTTCAGAATATTTAGCCAAGTTCATTACTGTTTATCTCTCAGCTCAGCTGCGACACCCAGAAGAGGCCAGGTATTTTACAGTTGTGTCTTAGTGTGGTTTTGCCTTTTAGTCTGTTTTGTTCCAACCAGAATTATGTTATTCTGGAGACAGGTTACACCTTTGTAGCATTTGTATTCCAGAATGCATTGCTGCTGTCTCCAAAACATCAAACATTGAGTCTCATCATCCCTGCTGCCTAAACTATGCATATTTCTAACATGACAAAGTTAATAGCCTACTCCTTGCCTGTGTAGATACTACAAATTCTTGCTGATCTAACAAGCTCCTTTCTGAAGCTGTGGCTGGATGATCCAAGCTGAGGTGGGGTCCTTTGTAATAGGTTAAAAAATTTACAAGTGTTAAGATTTTCAGGCCAGGATCAGTCTCTTAAGCACACAGCAAAGCTTGTGTTTTAATTGCATTTTGCTCAGTTTTCTCCATTTGCTTTCATTATCTTGGTTCCCATTAATACTTTCAAAACAAACCCACCCTTCCTCCTCCCCTGCCTCCAATTTTCTCTGTGTGTGGGGTAGGATTCTATTTTATCCTTCTGTCAACCTCCACTGAAGTTGTAAGTCAAGCAGCCCCTGTGCTTAATTGCCTCTGTCCTTACAGACTGCCTTCTTCTGTTTGTTTTTTCCTTGATACAAGTTTTCTTTATTGAACATAGCCATAAAAATATTTTTGTCTTCTTCATAAATAGTTTTGCAAACCCCTCCTTCCCACAATTCGGAATTTTCTTACCGCACCGTCATGCTGACACAGAATCTTGAAGCTTTTTGTTCCCCAGGATTTTCTGTTCATTGCATATAGATAATAAGTTCTTGTGTTTATTCATCACACCTACTCACTACTTTTTCTTCTTTCCTATCGCACACAGCTCTGGCTGTGTTTATTCCATCATTTATAAATAGAGAAAGAAGAATCTGGTGTGACATGCAGAGCAGTTGGCTTACTGCTGTTGTACAACACTGTCTGAATTTGTCTTCCTTTTGCCTTCCAACCTCTGAAGCATACTTGGATTTATTATCAATATTTTTTGATAAAACTTATGCACTTTAGTGCAAATCCTGTGCTTTGTCCAAGGCCTGTTTTGTTGCATCTCTCCAAATCCAGTGTCTCTGGGGGAAAAAACAGGAAGTTCAATCTTACATTCCCTCAGTGATCATAAATCCCTGTGGCAGGGTCTGTATCTCATTCCTGATGAAAAAAAGGCTAATTCTCCCTAATGCTGTACTTAGCACTAGAGACAACATTCATCTCAATTGTATTGGGCCAGTCAAATTGGATGATGGTGTGCTGGGGGGCTGGCTGAAGTATTACAGAAATATGCATGCAGGATACTCAGGGTAAATACAGAAAATTACTAAAATCCTTTTCAGGCTAATTATTTGAAAGCAGTAAGAGCCATCATTTCACAATAGGCATGTAAAGCCAATTACTAATCTGAGCTGTGTGAATGAAGGGTTCAATTAAGAGTTGTGGACTTGTGTATCTCACTAAGTAGGACTGCACCACAGAGGCTGCTGAGTTCATCAGAGCTTCTACTAACAGTGAAAATAAATAGCCAAGACCTGAAGCTCAGGCCAACTTCAGGCAAATTGAGGATTGATAGTCAGACAGAGTGGAAAGACCTATAGATCTCTGCTCTCATGAGACCTCAGCTGCACCCAGATCTGAGGTCCTCAGCACAAGAACGACATGGACCTTTTAGAGCAGTTTCCAGGAAGGGACACAAATATGATCCAAGGGTGGGAGCACCTCTCCTACAAAGACAGGCTGAGAGAGCTGGGGTTGTTCAGCCTGGGGAAGGGAAGGCTTCAGAGAAACCTCATTGCAGCCTTCTAGTACCTAAAAGGGGCTTATTAAAAGGAGCAGGATTGTGTTTTTATGTGGGCAGATAGTGACAGGACAAAAGGCAATGGTTTTAAATGGAAAGAGGACAGATTTATATTAGATGTTAGAAAGAAATCCTTTACTGAGAGCATGGTGAGGCACTGGAACAGGTTGCCCAGAGAAACTGTGGATGTAAGTGTTCAAGGTCAGGTTGGATGGAGTCCTGAGCACCCTGTTCTAGTGAGAGGCATCCCTACCCATGGCAGTGAGGTTGGAACTAGATGATCTTTGAGGTCCTTTCCAACCCAAGCTATTCTGTGGTTTTACTTAGAGAAGAAGAGTAGACAGAAAAGAGCCAGACATAAGTTGGAGGTAAAAGAAATATGGTTTCACAGTTTCGTGGGTTAGAAGCTGTGAGTATGACAGCTGGTGAAGAAATTGGCACAGTTTTTATGGGCATGTTGTTGGCACAGTCAAGAAAAGTCACATATGCCACAAAAAACACCCTCAGAGAAACTGAGGGAGCTGGGGTCCAATCTAGAAGCGCATCAAATTTTATTTCCAAAGAACTTAGGTTCATGTTGACCTCCCTGTATGTTACAGGCATTGAAATTTCACTTTGTGTCACTTTTGAGACACGTGTATTTGGCAGGAGTATACTGTTGAATATTCTCCTGTTCTATTCTGTATTTGAATAAAGGAAAGTAGAAAATCCACTCCTTCTTGTAGTTTGTTCCATTATTTATTTATTCTTGCTGTTAAAAACCCCCATGTTTTATTTCCCATTCGAACTTGCCTAGTTTCCCCTCTCAGTCACTGGGTTTTCTTATGACTTCCTATGCCATTTTAAAATGTCCTTTCCCTCATGTTTTCTTTCCAAAGAATTGTCATAGCTTATAATAAGCTTAGTGCTGACTCTGCTGAAGATGCTAAACAAATTGCATTGTCTCTCACTGTAAATTGTTTTCTCCAAATGCCTGCACCTACATTAGTTCATCATCCTTCTGTAAAAATGAATTTTAGAATCACATACTCTGGTTTTGACTTCAGCCAAAACCAAATTTAGCCTGTGCAAAAATAACACCATGTCCCTGCTGCTCTTTCCCTGTTTACTGTCCCTGTGTGTATCTGCCACAATGTCCAGACTGAGCTGTCTTACATGGCCATGGAAGTCTTTGAAGTTTCTCTGCATTCCAAAGGTTGTCTCTACCTTCCAGGCTAGCCTGGGTCTGCAGTTACACAATCTGAATGACTAGATTTAGGATTATGTGCCTGGTTTTATGAAACTCATTTTGTTTGGCACCCAGTTACCAGCAGATTACACTGTCTGCTGTTATTTACGTATGTCATTTTAGCCAGCAGCAGTGTTGCAGTGATTGATAAAATTTCAGACTGCTCCTTGTGGATCTCTGTGAGAAGCAGCTCTATTTTGTGATGATTTTGCATTGCCAGTTCTTTCTTAGAGCACTGTCAGTCAATTTTAAATTGAATTATATTGATATGGTATAGTGCTGCCTTGTCTTCCCATTACATCTTAAATACCATGTCAATTGCCTTAGAAGCTTTTAAGTTTATTACAGCTCTGCACTTACCTTTATTTGTCAAATTTGTAGCTCTCAAAGAATGAAATCAAGCTTGTGACCAAGATAGTTTTCTGTAAAACCATGCTGACTGGTGTCAGTTATACTCTAATTCTTATATATATATATATGTATCCATGTGTCTCTGTAATTGACTAGAACTAACATCAGATATGCCATCCTAAAATTATTCAGTCTGCCAATGTCTTGTAATGGTAGCAATATTACCTTAATACCCTTCCAGTCATCTTGGAGCCACTACAAGAAGTGCTCTGAGGTCTGTGTGAAGATAGAGCACTGAGAAATTCAAGTGGCATTTAAGCAGCTTGTCTGTGGCACCAAGCTTTTCAGCCAGTGTCCTGAAGCTCGGAATCAAGGACAAATTATTTGTTCATGTTTTAAATTTTTCTGTTTGGATGAATAGCTGTAAAGCAATCTTTCAGGGGCTTTATTCCTGTACAGTTCCTTGCTACCTGTATTATGTAGGACTCTGATCACCTAGGGTAAATCCTTTGCCTGTTCTGAACATGAGTCTGCCTTCCCAAGGAGAAGTTTCTGAAGATACTGAGGTTTCTGAGGTTACTTGGTAACCATAAAGAAAAAAATAGTTGCTATAGATCATACATTTTCTTTCTCCAGGCTTGTAGGCCTGCTGGCTTCACCAGTGTTGTTATCCAAGTACGAGACCTCTACAGCACAGAGCAGGATCTCATTCCTATACATTAGCTTCAATTTCCAAAATAAGCAAGTTTTGTCTCTTACACTGGCTTGGGGATTTAATTCTTCTGGAGGAAGGAGGTGGTGTCCTAACAGTGGTACCATGTATTCCTTGTTTTCATTTTGCCACATTCACTAGCAGGTTTCTCCTGTACAGGCTGTGGCAGACAGCATCAAGGTTGCTGACTGGTTGTTCAGAGAAACTCTGTCCTGATCAGACTGTATGCTGGGAATTCTGTCAGGAGTTGTAAACACTGGGGCTTCCTCCTCCATCTTGCCATGCTTCAGAGCAGACAGAAGGTCATGTTCTGAATTATTATAAAAGGGGATAATGCTAAGAACAGGTACTTCACTTTCTGCCTATAAAGCATAAGTGCTTTGGCTCTTGTTTATTCATATAACACCTGCCTGGTGGCTGTAGGAATTCTAGGGAGGAATATGCAAATTGTTCTGTAAACAGTGTATGCATTATTTCTTCAGAAGCTAAGCAATTTATTCTTTTCTTTCCTTTTTGTTGGTTTGATTGATTGGTGTGGTTTCATTTTCTATGGAGAAAGTGGTGGTGGGGTTGTTTGTGTACTTGGTGTTGTTTTTTGGCTACCATGTGATAGCTAGCATCACTTTCGTTGTGCAAGAGCATGCAGACAAAGAGATTGTCATGCATTTGGTGCTGTTGGGTTAGATGTGTCACATACACTTTTCACTGTAGAGAAAATCTGGTCAACTCAGATCTCAGCATGTGAGTAGTCTCAGTGTAGCCCTGGCCTGCACCAGTAACCAAATCTGAAGATAATTCATCCAGGCACTTTCTCCTTTTAGACTCAATTCCCAACAAAAAATGGAGTGTTTCCATCCAAACTTGGAGAAAGCTGTGCTTGAGATAAGGAATTACAGCAAGCATTAGATTTTGCCAAGAAAGACTGTACCTTTCTTGGCATAAATTCAGACTCTAGAGCCACAGCCATTCAATAACACACTTTTGCCAGTCTCTTCACTTGCTTTTCTAAAAACTTTCCTTTTCGGAAATTTGGAAGAACTTTGTACACGCTGGATTATTCATTGGTCCATGAACAGTCTCAGATTTCCACAGGATGAGTGTGTTCTAGGAGGTCAGCTGTAGTACCTGCTGTGCTGTGACTTACTGTCCTGGGTATCCTGCTCAACTTTTCACTTTTCCTCCTGATTTCAGTAACAACATCTGCTGACATTCTTTGTCCATTTGTCCAGTGGAAAATTCCTCTTTGTCTCCAACTATTTCTAGCATGCAAAGGTGATACTGAGGTCCTTGAAGAGTTAGTTTTGATTGAATCTGTTTTCTCTGCATAAAAAGGGCATCATTCAAAACTTATTTGCTCCCCTGCCTTGACTCCCCTCAGCTTCTGCTGAGTATAACTGGCAAAAATGAGAATTAACAGAAATGTGGGCCTAAAGCACCATGTGGAGAGGAGCTTCACACAAGGCTATCAGGCTGAATCATAGATTACTGAGCTACAGGTGGCTGTGTTCAGTCATTGGTAAAGACAGACATCCCGAGACAAACATTTTCCTTCATCCCTGCTTCTTTTCTGTCCCTGCATGAATCTATTAAAAGAGTTGGTATCTGCTGAGGAAGCACAGTCAAAGCAGCAGGGAAGCACAAATAACCTGTGAATCATTTCAGAGTTGTTTCTTCAGAGCCAGTTTTAATGGCTGATATCCTTGTGTGCTGTAAGGTCGTGCATGCGAGTGGAATAATGACAGTGTAGGCGAGAGGTGCTCTGAGCTACTAACACTTGCTTTCCAGTCTCCTCCTCTTCCACTGTGCTTTTCACAGTACTGTGTTGGAGCTGGGGGAGGAGAATCCATTGGCCCCTTCCTTCATGGAATGTGCCTGGATTTAAACTCCATGCTTTAAGGGTAAAGAGCTCTGCTGCAGTCCAGCATGCAAGCTGACTTGAGTTTCAGCTGTATAAACAGCCAACTGAGAATAGCATAGGTAGGAGAAGGAGATGAGGGGAGAAAGCAGCAGCTAGAAGAGTTTACAGGATGGAATCAACAGTCCATAAAGATGAGTACAGTATTTTATTTCTACTTTCAGTAAGTCTCCATGACTAGCTACTGATCAAAGAATTCCTTTAACTCTTCAGACTCTGCCAGCTCCAAAATCCAGGGATGTTTGTTACCTTCCTGTGCAAATCACAGCACTTATTCCATTGATTTGACTGATGGATGTTCTACCCTGTGTCACCGATGAGTAAATTCATGAGCTCAGAGAAAAATGGAGTCCTTGTCATGACATCAATATCAGCCAACAGTAAATACCCAGGAAAGAAAGTGTTCTTCCCCAGAATACTTTCTTAGCATGTAGCAGTTTGCCAAATGTGGTGTCATTAATAACCCTGGAAGGATGTGACTTCTGTATGTGTCCAGTCGCTTTTCTTTTTTTTTTTTTTGAGGATAAACTGTTAATGTCCATAGCATCCTTCAACAAAGAGATTCACAGCAGAAAAATGCATTACAAAAAGAACCACCTTCTTTGTTGATCAAGCTTGATGCTTTAAAATTTCCAAATTTTATTCTACAGTTAAATTCTCTGTGTCTTTTCCCTTCCTTTTTGCAGGCAATTGACAAGTATTGTCGAGTTAGTGGTGGCTTTTCTGGTGTCAAGGATGTGTATTCCTCATCTCCTACATATGATGATGTACAGCAGAGCTTTTTCCTTGCTGAAACTTTGAAGTAAGTCCTTTTCACTCCTGCATCTTTCTGTAAAAATTCACATCTAAATTCTAGAAGATGCTCCACAGGTAGCTAAAGGAGAGAAAGACTGATTTTGAGTATTAGGAGCACCAAATGGAACAGAAAGCAGGTCCTGAAAATTGCAGGTTTTGTCTAATTCAGGCATCACAGCATGTTTCACTGGACAAAAAGGACTCCAAGATCGTAGTGTCTAAGGGGATAGTGTGGCTATTCTCTCCTTCTGCTGGCTCCTTACCAAATTCCTCTAGGTAATCACAATACTTTGTTGCCTCGTGTTACCATTATAAAAAGAAAGTCAGCCACTGCTGCCTCCTCTGTTGTCTTCTTTAATTTTATTTCACTTACTCCTTCAAGTTCATTTTCTGGAGACTAAAAGCAGTGGTCCCAAAGAGAGAGGCAGCAGTTTCAAACAGGTCAGGTAAGAGAAAGAGTATCTCTCCAGGAGCTGATGGTGTATGATTGATCTGCCTATAAAAGTCAAATAAGAGGATGAAATCTGGACCTAAGGGAATTCTGTATTGGCAAGGCTGACTTTTGATATATCACCAGAATCCTGTCTTATCTTAAATAATCACAAGGAGATCTGAAAATATACTGATGCATCATTCAGTAACTGGATATACTATAGTACAAGCATTGCAGATGGTGGCAGTTCTAAGAAAGAGCTCAGAAATTTTTACTGACTTGTGGTTTGGAGCATTTCCTGCTTGTGGAACAAAATGAAGGTTTATTGAAGAGCTGGATATTAGATGTTTTTGACATTGATGCAATTGGCATAGCCCAAACCAGAAACTGGTTTCACATTGAGATAAAGCAGAGGACATAAGGTCAAGCAAGATAGCCAAAATCAAAATAAAGACGGAAGGGCTGGGTATGATATCATGAGGAAAATGAAGATGTTCCTCAGAAGAGGGGAGTAAAATATGTCTTGAGCAATACCTGCTGTAGTCTGTTCTGCTATTGATGATTACTTCTGCATATTTGTTCCTCTCCAATTCAAATTTGGTAACTGTCCCAAATATGCTTTATTGCTGCTTGGATACATCAATTCATTGGAGATACACAGCAAATTTGAGAGTTTTGAGCAGTACCTGGCATGAAGGTACCTGTTGAGTGGGAAGGACCAAGATAAAGAAATAGGTTGCTTAAATTATTCAAAGGAAAAGTGTGAATCAAATGAGGAAGGTGAGTTTGAGTAAGATGAAATATTGCTGCTGTGGTGAGAAAGAGCTTGGAGAGCTGCAGCAGGAGAGAGTGAGGTAAAAGTATTGAGGAGAGGAAAGGCCTGATGCTTTAAAGACAAATGAAGAGTGTGGAGAAGGAGACAAGATATGTGTGACAAAACTGAATCATCTCTGCAAGAAATTTTTATCTGTAAACAGTAAATAGATGAGGAAGGAAAGAAAACGTAGGGCTCCACTGACTGGATTGTGCATAGAGCTGGTAAATAAAGGCAGCAGAAGAATTGATCAGGCAGTGACACAGGGCTGAAAGGAACAGCAGAACAATTGTGTGCATTCTGGATGTGGCAGAGTCCACTAATGGGAATGACACCCTTTCCTTGTCAAGTGCAGCAAGAGCTGTCTTTTTCTGGATGGCAGGAAAACAAGCAGGAGGTGAGAGATCCTGTACACCTACGCTGTTGTGCTTGCACTCACATAGCCAGGTTTTCTGTAACAAGGGAAATGTTGTTTGGGTTTTAGCTGTTGTGTTAGGAAACTTTGACAGATCCCTACTACAGTATGTCCTACAGAGTTACTGCACAGCCACATTCAAAAGTGTGCATCAAGAAAAAAGGAACAACAAATACTTTTTTCTGCATCTGTCCAGTAATCTTTATTTTGTTACATGTTTCATGTCCTCTGCATTGTGTTATAATGTTCAACATCTGTTAAAACCCTCTGCACAATTTATTGTCCCATTTCATCTCACCAGAAGCTGAACCAGTTTCCAGAACACTGATGACAAATCAAATACCTACCATGGTTTAGTAGCTTTTCTTATGTTGCCATGAAATCTTTGGTTTGGATTAAAGAGGATTAGTCATTTCCAAGTGGGTTTACTCCATTAAGAAAAGCTTTTTGACAACTTCTTCTCTGCTCTCCTGTCCCCCAAATACTTGTGGTTGATGTCTTGATGTTTGTTTTACACTGCAGGTCTTTGAAGGGAGACTCGAAAAACAAAAGTTTCTTGGAAAGATTAAAATGCTGTCTTTATAACAACTTTTCATTGAAGGGCTTGATCATAATAAAAATGACTTCAGATCATCATAATAGGGAAGGCTGTGTGTGTGCTATACAAAGATTGAAAGCAAGTAATTTGTTTATAGATGTAGCTGCTGAACTGTGAGGCCTGAAGATGGTCTATTGCCCCTGCCTGCCTGTGCTCTGCTTTAACACCCATGTTTTTCATCTCTGTCTTGGTATCCAGGTATTTGTATCTGCTTTTCTCCAATGATGATCTTCTACCATTAGACAACTGGGTTTTTAACACAGAAGCTCATCCTCTGCCTGTTTTACATTTAGCCAACACCACACTGTCAGGAAATCCTGCATATCGATAAAAACAGCTCTATGAAGAGGAAGAGAGACTGTTTTCAGCTCTGTTTTGTTTACATGGACCACTTGAGACTTTAGCAGGAGGGGAGACAGACAGACAGATACTTGGTAAACCTAGACCCCCAAGTCAAGCAAGTATTGGCATGGGAAACAAAGCTCTTCAACATATAAATAAGTTAAAAGTTCTGTTTTATACATGACCAAAACAATTGAGTGTGATTTTTGCAGGACGGAGACTTCACACGCTTTGAACCCTGGCAAGACATGGAATCTACAGATAATATTAATGCAGCAGCATGGGAAAGAAGAGGCTTTCCCATGCAGGGAAAGGAACTTGCTGCTTGCTGTTGCAAGGAACAACACACAGTCACCTCTTCAGATTGGGTGGGTTCCAAATACCTAGGTTTTCTTTTCCTTTCCTTTTCTTTTTTTCTTCTTTTTTTTTTTTTTTATGATGGCATGAACAAAGCAACACCACTGCACCAGCAGCATCAGGATTTGAATTTCTTTCTGTACCTGTCTGAATTTTCTAAGGAGCATCTGTCCAGACTGGCAGCCATTCTCAGAGCCTCTAATCTGTTAGACCTAAACTCTAAAGTATAAAAAGTATTGCCTCCTCATTTTCCCTTTTCAAAATAATGCATATATCCAAAAAGAAAAAAAAAAATCAGTAAGCATTTGATTTGTAGTTCACTGTCAGCAGAGTTCATTTGGCAGTTCAGAGTCTGGAGTGTATCACAGGAGTAGGAAGGTGCCTAAGTTTCCCTTCCTCACAAATTATGACACATGAAGAAAACCATTCTCTTCTCAGTCCTGGTTCTTTTAGCTAAATAAACAGAGGTGATAACATGAGCATAACTGTTTCATGATTTATATAGGAGGATACAGTATATGGAACCTAAAGAAGCTGCCCTTGAGCTAAGCAGTGAGAGTTTGCTGCTCTGTATTTTTGTACACAATCTTTTACATTTCATTCTTTGTATTCTATTCACAGAACCTTCTCTGCAGGTATATGTGTGCCTGACAGAAGCCTAAAACTGCCTTTGATTTACTTTACAAAACTTGCTTTTCTTCTGGGTGCTCCAGTACAAATCCAACATGATCTTTCCTCATGCTAGGAAGCAGCCTACCATCTCTTATATGTGACTGGAAAAAGAAACTGAAGAGTCTCTTCTTTCATTAATTTATGATGCTGCTAAATGCATGGGGTATTTTCAAGTACTTCATGGTTGGGCTGGATAGTATCACTTAAATGGAGTCTTCTTCATTTATTTGCTTAAAAAAAGTTTTGTCTTTCCAGATTTTTCATCTTTTCAGTTTTGTCTTTCTCAATCTCTTTTTACTGTTGTTCAGAACCCTTACAGCTTAAATTATTCTTTTTATTCCCCTATATATCTCTCAAATCTTTTTGCCATGGTGACTGGCCCCTTTGCTGAAAAACAGCCTTTAGGTGCTGGTTTCCTTCCTAATTAGTGCACAGGTTGAGTCTTTAAAAAATCTTGATGATGTTTTTGTACTGAACCAAGTAGAAGAACTCTTCAGTGAACTACAGCAGTGCAGCATCAGATTTGAAGGGAGTGAGTGCTATTTTCCCTCCTCAAAAAGGTTTTTATATGAAGTTTATATGAAGTTATATATAAAAAAATTTTCTCCTTATCATATCATAATATATATCTGACTGTAGATTTTCCCCCAAAAATTATTTTTCATTTGTCTGTGTCACTAATTTAGACACAGAAATCATCATATGATCTAAATAAAAATGCTGTCAGATGCTTTTTTCTAGACAGTTAACTTTAGTTTAAGAAGAAGAAAACATGGGGCTTGGCAAAAGTTTCAGTCTCAATGTTTGTACCTTAATACCAGTTAAGGTACAAACTGGTATTTGTTACTGTAATTTGCAGCAGTATCCTAAAAAATAATTTGAGAACTTATAAAGTAATTGATGTAGTAAATAATACTGTTTTCAGTAATTGTTTATTTAAAATTAGAAGTAGCTTAATAAATGGATTCTTCTTACTGGCCCCACATTAATTTATTTTTCTAATTATTATTCAGTGACTTACTGAAGAACTAGTAAGTTTTCATTTTCCCAAGTTCAGATATGCTGTGTTTCCAAATTGTTTTTCTGATCCTGTGAGAACTGTTATTAGTTTAAAACTGCACTCGATTGCCTTGTTCTCCTACGTGTCTCTTGGTATATAGAAGAAAGAGGAAAAGTAGACCCTTCTGTTCAAAAAAGAAAGAAAGAAGAAAAAATAATAAAAGCACCTTCTGCCCCATAGACCCATCCCTGTACTCCTCCTGATAAATGCAGGTGAAGAATGGCTGCCAGTCTGTTCAGAGAAAGGTCAAGGACAGAATTCTGGAGTCCCAGAAACAGCAAACTTGCTTCTCCTTGTCCATCCCCCTCTTGTGAATTAAAGAGGAACACTTCAAATTTAACTTCTCCATGAATCCCAGTGGGTTAACTTACTGCCACAAGAATGCCTGAATTGAAGACTGAGCCATTTCATGTTATGGGATGGTGTTCTTCTCAAAGCAGATGTACAGTACTGCTTTTTCTTCTTTGTGTAGATAAGCAGCGGGTACCAAATAGAGGACACTTGTTCTTGTTTTCCAGTTACCCCAATAACAGTCAGTTTATTCTTCATCACTCTTTAAAATACCAACTGGCCTTTTCCTCCAGAAGCTAATGATGTGCAGAGTCTATCAAAAATAATGCATTTTAAGGACTAATTGCTGTGTCTTTCATAAATTTCATCCTGAGATTTCTTAGATGAGCAGAGTTTGGAGGTTATGGGTTCTGGCTGAGGTACATGTTTAGTTACCAAGCACCACAGATACTGAAATTTCTGACTGAAGTGATGTGCCCTCCTTTTGAGTTCTTCACAGAAAAGTAGGTTCTGATCTGCAAAATGGCATTATGTACAACCAAAAGTTCAGACTGCTTTCCCTCTGGGTACATAAGGTACAGTAGAATGTTGCCATTTCATTCTGTTGCTGCTGTCTTACTTTCTTGAAGATAAGAGTGTAAATTTAAGCACAAAAATGACTTTTTAGTCCTAGCTGTTTCTGAGTCTTGCACTGTACTCTCTAACAAAACAATCCTCATTTTCTCTAGGTAGCTGTCCCATTTTACAATTTCTACAATACCCTCTACCCTTACAGAATGAAATAAAAACCAGAAAATCATGTGCATTTTTGGCACACTGGATTTGGGCAAGAGCCTGGAAATCCCAGAATTGTCTATTACCTGTTTGCATGCAGTCAAAACAAGGATGTATGGTTCTTTTCCTAATCCAAGCCTCAAACTTGCCTGTTGGTCAGGATCTTCCAGCAGTAATTTTTTTTCTAACAATTGGAGCTTGACTTTTCAAAGAGGCCAGATTTCTGCAGCTTCCATTAACAACCCTGGAGCTGTGCATGTCCTGCAGTCAGGAAGTCAACTTCTTAGCATTGTCCTCTAAATAGAAAAAAAACAAACAACCTTTGTATGATATTCTGAGTGTTAATTTTGCTGCACAATATAGTCCTCCAAACTGAGTGTTCAAGGAAAGTATGGAAAATACCAAGTGCCCTGGAGTAGAAGGATGAGCAAGTAGTTCCATGTGCCAGTCACACCTTGCTGTTCCTTCAGCTCCCTGCTCCAAATTTGTGGATCACTGTGTTCTAGCTCCCAAACACTGACATATTCCCTGACAGTATTTTACAAGATTTAAATATTGCCTGAGTTCTGAAAGGTGACAAAAATTACACACTCTCTGTTATGCCATCCTTTAAGGTTAGAGGTGCACCCCCTAAGCAAAGCCCTGTTGGTATTTACACTACTATGCCTAGCCCATGTTTATAAGGGGACAAATAAGAAACAGGCTTCTTGATACCAGAGAAAAATGAAAGCAAGCTCTTGATCCATACTGTAGTTGGGAGATCAGTTCACCCTGCGTAAGACATCCCTCTTTCACTCCTTGAATTTTGAGAAAACAGTCTTCTGACTCAGTAGTTTGAGTTGCCATACAAAGAGGAAGTCCAGGCTCTTTTGCAAGTTGTGTGTATACAACTGTAGCAGAGATGATAAGCATGAGCTGCTTCAGCTGTCAGCACCTTTTAACAAACTGCTCTGTAATTGCCCAGGAAAGTTGGGAATCACCAAAGTCAGAGGAGACAGCCTGGCCTGCTACAGTGAATTGTTGCCTTTAATCCTAATCGCTTGGTGGAAGTTGGATTTGCATTCTGCCTTTATTCTTGTTTTGTCTAAAACTGACAGATTATTTTTTCCTCCAAAATAATAAAAGGGCAAAAGTCTATCTTCTGATGTGGAAACCTTCTGCCTCTGACCTGGAATCCTGCATATGTACTTTTTACAGATTAAAAAATAATATTGTATATAAAAAAGATTGAATAAAGAATGTCTTTAAGTGAAAGGAGTGTGGTTTTTTTCCTTTGTCTCCAAAAGCAGCATCCTGTAGCACTGGACTGTGAAGCTGATCCTATTCCAAAGGCTTGGTGGTGCTGCAACTTTTCTTTCCCCTGCAGCTCTACTAAGGACTTTGTCAACTTAAACACGTATCACGACCCCCTGTTGCAGAATTAAACCCCTGTACCCTGTACTTGCTTCTGACAGGTCCCTGTAGTGCTCAGATGGCTCTCAAGATGCAGCTTCGTGCACAACACTTTGAGGCTGTTCCTGGGTGCCATTGTGAAAGCCACCAAACCTCGCAAAAGTTTGAGATTTCTCCCCATTTCTCAAATTGTGTGAAAGTGGCTAAAATGTTCAAAGATCCTTTTAGATGATCCTTTTAAAGGGTCAGGTAGACAAGCAGTGGTACTAAATAATTAAGCCACCAGGTTAAACCGCCAGCTTTTCTTGAGACTTCAGTAGCCAGTGAGTTGGGCAATAAAGTCTGTCCGTCCATTCCTCTGATGTCTGGGAAATGGAAAAACTTTCCGACTGTTTAAGTGTTATTCACAGGGAAACTGGTATGAGGAAATGGCTTCAGCTGAGCTTGTTTTCCCCCTGAACTTTGAAATTCTCTGGAACTGCTGCTATAGCTCTGTTTTTTTCCAGTACAGCCTGTGAATAACCAGATTTGCTTTCTGATTCACATTAACTGTAGATAATCCTTTCTGTCTGACGTCACCCATGTTGCTCATACGTGGTACCTTGTTTTCGTGATGTGCCATGACTGCCAGCCCTTGTGTCCTGCTTTATATCCAATGCCCAACCTTCCCAGGGTGCTTCAGCTTCAGGATGCAATGATCATAAGAGGAAATTACCTCCAAAGTGCCATAATTGAGTGCAGCACATGGCCCCTGCTGTACTGCCATGCTTTCCACCTTGAGATCCAGTTTTCCATCCAGCAGTTGCCCCGTGGCTTCTTGCACTGGCTCGTTCACGCTGCGCCCAGCTCCCAACTCCAGCATCACTTCCAAAGCAGCAGCTTTTGCATCCATTGATCTCCCTGTGGTGTCCTCGGCCCCTGAGCCACCTCACTGGAATCCACTTGCTGTAGCAAGGTGTGTCCTGTCCTTTGTGGTTGCACTGCATTGTCTGTGCCTCTTCAACAGTGAAGCGCTTCACGCCTCTGCTTCCACCTCCTCTGAAACAGACGTTCTTTTGCATGTTCTCTGCCCAGGGGATATATATAGGGAATATCCTCTTTTATCTCTCCGTTGGCGCTCTGCCTGCATGTCACCCGCCCCCCTCCCTTCCCTTGCAGACTCTGTGATTGTGTGTGCTCCTTCCTGGAGACCATGTGCCTTTCCTATGCATATTAATTAGCTGTATTTAAAAATCCTGAAATTAATCCTTTAATGGGTTATTTTTAGCCTTTGTCTTGTAGCTCTGGGAGCTGGCTTCTCTCAGTGCAAAGTCATAGGCTTTCTGTGGGCTTTGGAAAGGAAGCATTACTCTATCTGTGCTGGTTCACGTGTGGGATGTGTGAAGGCTGGTGACGGTGTGCTTGCTTTTTTTTTTTTAATATGAAGAGCAAGAGTCTTTTTGACAATATTTCAGGCTGAGCCAACTCCCATGAGAAATGGTTTGAGAAGGAGCAGTCACTCATATAGCCAAACTTACTTGCAGGTAAAATTCAGGGAAAAATTTGGGGAGGAAGGGAAAAGCACTGTGTGTTCATATGTACCAACAGTGTTGCTGTTTGCTGTCTTAGGTGGTTTCTAAGTAGTCACAGGTGACAGGTATGATATCTGTCTGTAATGGTAAGAAGCATTTGTTTGTAGAAAAATCTAGAAAGAATTGTCAGTACAGAGAATGAAGAATCAGATAATGCTGAGGCCTGGAACTGCAGAAGACAAAAGAAATTTAAAAAGTCAAAATGCAAAGTTGTTCCTCCTGGGATGAGGAGCAAAACCTTTCACTGTAGTCTGGGATGTTGTCAATCCGAAATTGGTAACAGAAAAAATGGAACATGCAGTCAGCTGTAATATACAGATCACCAATGTAGGGTGAAAAAAACCAATTGAAAATTAAAATGATTGTGCTGAATCAAAACTAAGGTCTGTCTGACCTTATATCTTCACTCAACTGATCAAGAGCAAATTCCAACAGAAGAGCAGGAAAGTGAATTTTGATACTTCACAAGTGTACCCTGAAGTGATCTGCAGCTTCCTGAGCCATAGGTGGTTATCTTGGTACTTAATAGGCCTTGACATCCATGGAGGGGGGGACTGTTCTCTGGAATTAGTCCAGTCACTTATTGAATCAATAGTGGCTGTCAGGGAGCAGAGCAAGCTCTGCCAAGGAGCCTCATGGTGCTGGCAAGGCATCCATGCACTGAGAGGCTGTTTCTGATGAGACAAAAAGCATGTCAGTGCTGTGCAGAGATGGGTGAAGACCTCTGAGATGTGGTCTGTGGTTCTGGTCCACCTGTATTCAGGAGGGTTTGTCTCAGTGGAGACAGGAGCATTGAGCCTAACCAGGGAATGGAGAGTTGGCGTCAGGAGAGGTGAGAGGAATTCAGCCTGGCAAAGTGGAAGGTTGACAGAGGGGATATCTGCTGTCCACAACACATCAAGTGGTTGATCGGCCTGGGAGAGAAAAAACCTGTTTTTCCTGGAGGACAAACCTTGCACAAAAGCCCCACACAAACTGATACCTGCAATGCCTGAATAATTTCTGACAATGAGGTCCTAGAAGTAGAAAACATGTTTATCTGCTGAATAAAAGGATGATGTTTTGTGTTTGCCTGCAGTTTCATGTACCTGAATCAAGGATGTAGGAGGTCCTTTGCTGTCATGTGTTCCAGAACTCCTCGGGGATCTCCAAGTCTGGGGTTGAATTTACAAAAGATCTTTCCTTTGCTCTGTTATCTGTTTCTAGGGCAGGGCGAGTGTAAAATGCCATTGAATCAGGAAGTAAAAAGCCTTTCATAACTTCATGGATGGGAGTTACTCATTCACATTTGCTATGCTGTTTGAGTAATGATGAATAGAAATTCACCAAAAGACTTCTATTAAGTTTTCTAACACGGTTATCCAATGACCTTTCGCCACTGGATTTTCTGTGGAGAAATCAGAAACAGATTGCAGCATGTTGGAGCACAGTGTTAACAACATAAGGACACCAATCTCTTTTGATCTAAAGATTGTTACTGAGCAAAACCCAAGTAACTAAGAATATTATATTAAAACAAAGGAATGGCACAGTCTGCAAATAGAGTCCTTTGTGCAGTAATTCTTACACAGCAAAATAAGGGAAGTTCATCAGTACCCTCAAGAGAGAATCTCTGAAGATACTCTCTGTTGCATGCATTAAAATTCTTTTTGCACCCAGTTCTAGGTGGCTCATCTTGTCCTTTGTTTGGGTACAGATCCCTTTATTACTTGAGGGGCTTTATGCCTGTGGGCTATTTCTACACTAATTAATGTTCCCATCAAGGGATTTCCCTGACAGTTCTCTGGCATTTTTGCAAGTGTTCTCTTAGCTCTGCACTGATACGTGGTCATGAATTTTGTACACTTTAGCCACGCACATAATTTCAAAGAATCCACAGATTCTTGCTGTTAGTGTGCTCAAATCTTAAAACCAGTGTAACTTGAGCAACCATTTATGTCAGACCAGCACTACAGTCTGCTAAGCCTTATGCCAAACTCCCACACTGTACTTCTACTTGTATCACAGCAAGGTTAGGTTTTCAGGTTCTCATTAGATATTTTGCAACTGAAGTGGAAATTTTCCACAGGAAAAAATCCTCCAAATCTTTGAATGTACACCAGCATCAACTTGTGGAATTAATTGCTTCACTGTGAAGCAGGCTTTGATGAGTTCAGTGACAACAGTGAAAAATTCGCTGCCAGATCCAGGTGACATTGTTACACTGACTTTTTATTAGCTTAAATAATACACAAATGGTGCTTTTTTTAAGTGTGTCCCCTAAGAAAACCTTTCAATATACTGCCTCAAATTTCCTCCAGATCCTGCTCACAGAGCACAGTGTGTAGCCCTGGAGATGTTCTCTCTGAACAGGTTATGTTTGGTACCAGATGCTGGTTAGCTGCATCAGGAAGATGCTCTGCCCACATCCTTTTTTTACCCCTGCAGTAGAAACTTCTTGCCAGCTCAAGCTGTTGGGAAAGGGCAAGGATGGGGCTGGGTGTGCTCTGGCACTGGTCAGCTCAGAATCTGGAAGTCATGGTTTGTTTTCAATAATAGTATCAGACTGACTTCCAGAATGGTGACATTTGGACATTAAAGTTCAAATGTCAAACACTCGCAGTGTCTCCCAAATGCTGAACAACCTTTGCCCACCCCTGTGTGTGTAACTTGCCAGGATGTGCAAACTTCCCGGTTTGGGGAGTCAGTGAGGCTGAGCAAAGCCAGCCAGGCACAGGGAGCACAGGAGTCTGCCCTGAACAGATCAGAAAATCAATACAAAGGATGAAAATGCGTTTGTGATGTGGGACATGAGCTGTGACTGTGAGGAGCCTATTTCCTGGACAGAAAAATATTGCCTGATGTGGAGGGTTTTTAACCTCTGTGGGCACCATGAGATTTTAACTGGCTCCTGTTGGGAAAAGGCTGTACTTCAGCTGCTTGACAAGCCTGGTTTTTAAAAAACTGATGAGTCAGGCTGCAAGAATTACGAGATTGCTTCTAAATAATGAGTTTGAGGATCTTTTTCCATGTCTGCAGTTGTGGGGGTTTTTTTAATCTCAAGCTTTTGTGTCACTCATAGTTTAATATTTCCAAGCCCTGGCCTCTTTTTTTTCAGAATGGTGAGAACCACCCTTAGAAATAAAGGAAAAATAAAACTTGGCTTATCTTCCAATCTGGCAGAAGTTCCAGCATCATGAAATAATCAAGGGTGGGCACTGCTGCATTAAGCTCACCCAGAGCATTGCTACAGATACTTAAGGGCAACTTGCTTTTCAGAAGACACAATTTTTAAATTTTTTACAACTTAAATGTGAAGCAGACATGGATCTTCGTCCCACAGACATACCATGCAATTGATCCTGTTGACTGCTCTGGTTCAAACAGTTGGCAGCATCCTGGATTTAGTGAGATGGCTCACAGTAACTGAGTACAAAACATAACACTCAAAACCAGGTCATCCAAGTAAAATGTCCCTGTGATGTAAATGTGAGCCCCACAGTTGCTTTAGGATTCTTGCACTGGTCTTCATAGGGACAGAATATTTTTTCCACATGATCCTTTAGGTGTGCATGGGATTCATACACTTGAATGGGGTTCATACTCTTGACCTTGAGTCTATCACCTGTGGTTCTTCCATCACTTGCTGCAGGAGTGCTGGAGGGAGGAAGCAAGGGAGAAACTCGAGGGATTTTTTAATCCTGTGCTACTTATCTGCTTGTACAGAGAGACCCAGCAGACTTCCAGTGTATTAACCACTTTTAACAAAATTAATTTGTTTTCAGACAGGAACAAAAAGCTAGACAGTGACACTCTGGTTTTGGAAGCTTCTTCCAGACACTATCTCAGCTGTGCTGTAGCTCATGTGTTGTCACAGCTAAGCGTGGCATCACTCCCACTGGAGCAGTGTTCAGAGGGTGAACCTGAGACCTTTTCCTGAAATACATGCATCAAGTCATCCCCTTGAAGCGACATTGAGAAATTTTGACTTGTAAGAGGAGTTGTCTTGGGTTGCAAAGCACCCAAGAATGTTAGCAGGAGAGGAGGTGGGATGAATATTTACTTCTGTGATGTATCAGGGTTGATCATTTGTCTCTGTCTGGATCCCCCGTACCCAGCAGCAGGCAGCCTGCACCAGCAACCTTGCTCTGTGTTTTTTGTGATAAAAGTGCAGACTTTGTGAAGACAGAAACTCCGCAGTCGGAATATTAAGTTGGGCTTTGCAGAGCAAGTGAAGGGAAGCCATCGCTGAAGATACCATCTTGTGGCAGGCAGTAAGAGGCACAGACCAACAGAGCCAGCAGACCTAAGCTGTGTGAGGCATAGCATCAGTCCTACCGAACAGCTGATCGTACACGCCTTCCTTCCCAAGAAAAGGAGGAAATGCTACCGAGGAGCAAGTCCTGATCCTGGGCTCTGATCCCGCTGTGTCCTCTCCCGGGAGCCGCGGGGAGGGGACAGGCAGGGAAAATCCCAGCTTTACATTGCACTCACCCCACCCAGCGGCCGCTCCAGGACATCCCTTGCCCAAAACAACTTTCCCTGTGACAGGATGGCGAGATCTGAGAGCGGATCGGGTCCTTACCCCGGGACCTCTCCCAGATGTGTCCGTGGCCACTTCCAACCCGCTTTTCCAGTCCATCAGGGAGCTTTGCCTCTGCCACCAGCCCCCGATGCCCAGCTTGGCTTCCAGAGCTGCCGGCTGCTCCCATCGCCCAAGAGGAGGCTCGGAGGCACTGTGGGGCAGGAGAGCCCAGCTGGGATCTGCATCCTGCAGGAGGACCGGGCACTTTGCTGTCAGTCACAGAGCTTGTTGCAAGAGGTGATCCAGCTCCTGCTGGGAAGCTGTCCTGGTTCCTTTCCCTCATTTATAGCAATGCCAGGAAGAGAGAGTTCAAATTAAATGAGACCATTGTAAAAGGAACTACCTCCTCTCTGTAAATACATAATCAGTGCATTTAAGGGGGCTGAGGGAAAATTCCTGGAGAAGCAGGAGAAGCTGAACTCTGCAGAACGGCCACCTCAACCACTTTGTGCAGGCAAAACCTGCTGTGCCATGATTGGTGTCAAACAGGTTTCATCTCTTGGTTATTGCTCGTGGCTGGCCAGAGAGACCATTGCTGCAGCAATACCTGTGTGCCAGAGTTTATTTCAAGAGCCCTGTAGACAAGAGACATCAATTCCAAGATGGACCAAAAAAAACACCCCCCCTGAAAGTGAACTTGCTTGGACTTAGTGGTGAGTGTGCAGTGTTCATGTAGGAAGCCCAAGTGCGTGTAAGAAGTCCAGTGGGCTTTGGGTCTAGATAAATTGAACCTAAGTGTATAACTAAAATTGCATGTGGGATTATCAGAAAAATATATATCTGGCTTCTGATGAAATCACCACATAGAAAATTTTGAGGTGCAAATATATTTGAAAAAGAAAAAAGAGAAGCTGAAGATGCTTCATTCCTGTAATTTATTTTCTTTTTACAAGAATAATGAAAGGATGAGATGATTACCGAGTGTATCAGTACCTTCAAAGCAATTTTTGTCCACATGTATTTTGTTTCCCTTTAACTTTCTAGATTGTCTTTCCACATTTTAGGCAGCAAAAAATCCTAATCTTTCTCTGTCTTGATGGTCTTCCACAATGTGTGTTAAGCATTTTGAGTGGCACCTGTTATAGGATCAAGCTGGAGATTTAATAAATCTTTATTTTTGATTAATGTTCTTTTCCTTTTTGCAGATTAGTCCTTAACTGCTTAATATTCAGTGGTTGCTGCCAGCACTGGAGAGACACATCTTATTTAAGAAATGAGACAAGGTTGGTTATGTGAATGAGGAATGTCTAGAAATAGCAATCACTGGTCTGAGTAAGAAATCCACTGCACAGCCACACACGAATTCCAGTTATCCAGTGGTTTTTGAACTGAGATGGAGATGCAGATGGAGAGCTTTCAGGAGGGAGAAGAGTATCACATGGGACTGCAGGGGTTGTGACAAGGAGTGGTGAAATTGTTCTTTGGGAATGCACCTGACTGTGCTCCCACTTCCCAAATTAGCTTTACAGCCACTGTAATCTGTTATATCTACATGTATAAGTGGCAGATTTTTCAAGTCAAGAAACAATTGGTACTTTTGGCTTCCTACATGACAGGGGCTGTACATAACTTTTCACATTGTTATTCTGCACAAAGCCTGTGAACTGAGCCAAAGCTTTAAAAAAGATAAAAAGCAATTTTAAAGATCATAATTGAAAAAGTTAACATTAATTTTGTGATTTTTATAATTTAGTCTGTATTAATTCTTTTAACTTCATAATGTAAAAAAAAAATTATTATTATTTGAAGTCTGCAACGCACTCAGAATACCAGTGTCATGCTTGTCTGATAAAATGGATTTTTCACAAAGACATGCTCATTGGCATTAACTATCCAACTGCCCTCCATTGACTGTATCCTATATTAATGATACCAATTCCAAGCATGGATTTCTGGTATTGACATGATAGCCACTATTGCTTCTGTTCCTCTGGAGCTTCTCCCTTATTCCTAAATCTATTCAAAATGTGCATTATTATAGTTCCTGGTCCCTTTTAGCAAGCAAAACGCTGCTCCTCTCCAGTGACAAAATATTTAACAGCAAATGGTGGCCTTTACAAATGTAGGTTTTTGTACCTGCTGGAACCAGAAGTCATTAATTTGCCTGTAGCATGTAAGTATCACTGATATATATTTGCTATTTTATCCTTTTCTGCTTGTCTGAAGGGTAAATACCTTTCCAGCAAAGCAGTCTTAATGTTTTGGGGTTTTTTTTCTTTTCCATTCTTTATACAGAAGTAAAGTTCTTACTGAGTGTGATCCTGTTGACAGTGGAGCTTCATTTATAACCAATAGTTTGCTTTATTGATTGCCAGACAAACTAATTAAATCAGAAGAATGGTCCTGGCCAGCTGAGGTAAAAACAACAAGGCTCGTCCTGATCAAGTACATTTTGTAGCCATTTTGCCAACCTGCTGAGAGTGAGAGTACAGAAACAAGCTACTGCAAAGTAGACTGGAGTGCAAACTTGCAGAAAACCAACCCTCTGCAGTAAGTTTGCCTGTTCTCCCTCTTGGTATCCTTGGAATATCCTTATTGGCTTGTGTTTGGTACTGGGTGACAGCACACAACAGCTGTGCTGCCTCTGAGCACCACAGCAGGAGAAAGGTTTCAGGTAGCCACTCCCTCAGGCTTCCAGGATGTTTTATTGCAGGCACTCCACTATTTTGGGCAGCCACCTGAAGCAAAAGACAGCACAGATGACATCCCAGGGGTGCTCAGGGAGGGACAGAAGTGGGGAATAAGCTTCGTGCAAGCAGGAATGGCTTGTCATGGGGATTGAAGGAAGGGATGGGGTAGCAAGACACAGGGAGGAAGTTCAACAAAGGAGGAATTTGGCCCTTAGAAATCTGACTGTTGGGAGCAAGGCTCTTGGAGAAATGAAGAGATCCCACTGTCTTCCTGTGAAGGCAAAAATGGCAAAGAAAGCTCCAGCAATGGGAGCTTGCACTTGGGAAACAAGTCACTGAACTGTGGAAGAAAAATTGTCCTTTATTCTCTCTGGCAGCATCTGTGGATATTTTAGGACCTCTGTTAAACCTGTGGAAAGATGTCCCAGTTTTCTGGCATGTGTTTTAATACCCCATCCCTGTGATGTGTGAAGTGTCTACCCCTATTAAGTAGTGGCTTTGCTGCTGTTGTTCTCCCTCTTCCTTTCCTGCTCTAATTCCCTGTGCCTGGATTGCCCTTCCTACTCCTACCTCAGTGACAGAGCAGCCATGGCTGCACCCATTGCTTGGCACTCACTGAGCATTAGGATGAAATAGCATTAGCCTAGAAAAACTGTGAGTGTTACTGTGTTAAACATTTTTACTTTTCTAAGGGTGTGCAGAGAGTGGAGTAAATAAAATAAGAGTGTGCCTGCAGGGGAGGGAAGAGGAGCAGTATCCATGGAAGGGGATGGAGAGGAAGAAAGCACAGGGATCTAAGTGCAGTGTGCCAGCTGCAGGGAGAGGTGAGGCCTGACAGGAGCAGCTGATGCTCTGCCAGGGCCTAAAGCAGCTGCACCCAAAGTGGTTGTGACCCTTTCCTTCTCTCCCCAGACCTCTCCTGGAAGTCGCCCTGTGTTCCTTCAGGATGTTGGATAATATCACCATGGCAGAAAAGGTGAATTGTCACACATCTGAAGGGAGGGAGGGATTAAGTAATCTCCTCACAGGCAGATGGAAACCAAACCCATAGCCTTGTGGAGGGTCTGTGTCCCCAGAATATGACTGGCAGTTCTGATGTCTCCTATTCTACTACTTCAGATCTTACATAGTTAACCAAAGATGTCACTAAAGCACATAGCAATGTTTGCACTGGGACTATCTAATGTCTAGGGTGCTGAATAATTGAACTCAGCACAGACTTCAAGCACTCAGCATCCCTGGAAATGTGATTTATTTACATTAGTATTGAGTCAGGTAAAATGTTTCTGTTCACACCTCCAAAACAACAGAGCATTTCCCATCTTTTAGAGTTGTTTTCAGAATGATGCATGTTTGAGATGCATGTTTGAGAAACAAACACTGGATCACATTTGTTTGTTCAGACAAGATCTGTATTTTTGCCCACAAGTTACACATTCTGCAGAAGCTCATGTGGCCATCAGAGAAGCACAGGGGCAGCACATGTGTACCTATCAGCTAAAGTTAACCTTTGTTCCCAGCTGAAACGTGGTAAGAACAGGATTTTTTTCAGCACTCTTTATTTTTCCTCAGTGCTCACAAATACATTAACTCTGCAGCAGGAACTCCTCTGTGATCAAGGCCTTCCTGCAATATTTTTCTCCCTTCCATTTTCTTGAAGTTGTTCTGTTGGGCACTCACTGGATTTATTGCAGAATGAGAGTGTATAAGGAAGTATTCACCTGACTAAATCTGTCCCTTCTCTCCTTCCACACACTGTCCTAACTAAAACTGTATTGCACTTCTATTGTACTTTTGATCTCACAATCCTCACAGTGCTCAAAGTTTGACTGTCAGGTGAACATGAAATGCACAACACCCTTGAAAAAATGAACAAGATTTGTTACAGCTTTTGCCATCAGGTGGCTTCTGCCTGCTGCCTGTTTGGTGAGGTTGGCAAACTCTGAGTGAGCAGGGTGTAGCTGAGGGGTGCACATTTGTCAAGTGTAATCATATTTCTAGGAAAAGTTGTGTTTTACAAAAGCCTTGGAGGTGGCATGGAGTCAAAGAAGGGCTGAAGTGTTCACACCATGGATTGTGTGGAGTCTTGCTAAAATAAGTCCTTGAGCTGCAGAGATGTGCAAGTGGGTACATGTATGCAGTACAGTTACCTTGATCAGCCCGTACTCAACAAACAAATGAACATTTCAGTTTTATTTATCCTGAGCTTGGGGGTGAGGGGTTTCAGTGGGCTCTTACACAAAGTATTCATATAAAAGCTTTGTAGTTTGCTGCTGCTGCTGCTGCTCTCCCAGCTCTCCTCTGGCTCAAGGCCCTACTTGCTCAGCTGGGTTTCAGCTCCTCTTCAGGCTTAGGCAGTGCTGCTTTGCAAGTACAGCCTTCTCTGGGGGATCACAGAGGCAATCCACTCACCAGTGCCCTGCTTGGCCTCCTCCCACGTGTAGCGGGGCACGTAGCCAAGATCCTGCTGTGCTTTTCTGTAGGAGAAGGTGAAGGGGGTGTTGAGCAGCGTGACCAGGTGGCGGTTGGTGGAGGGGACGTATCTGACAAAGGGCCGCAGCAAGAAGCTGACCATCTCCAGCAGCAGGGAGAAGTAATAGAGCACTGTCAGAGGCATGGGGAGCTGGGGCTCAATGCCAAAGCCCAGGTCCTTGGTCAGCTCGTAGTTCAGATCGGCGTAGCTCATGTGAGGGGTGTCATCTGAGATGTAGTAGAACTTGCCCCTGACGTGCTTGGCTCTCTGCGGGGCTCGGAGGGCCTTGGCTGCCTGCAGGTGCGCCCAGGCGATGTTCCCCACGTACACGGGGTTCACCAGAGCCTCCTTCCTGGAGAAGCGCAGGTAGATGTTCCTGTTCAACAGGCACTTATCCAGATGGCCTTGCAGAAAGGGGCAGCCCTCCCCAAAAATGTACATGGATCTCAGGGCACAGGTCATCAGCGTGCCACCATCCTTCAGCACCTGGCCATCTGCTTTCAGCACAGAATCCTCTGCCAGTCTCTTGGTTTGGGCATAAGGAAATTTGGATGTGCTCTCATAAGCTGTATCTTCATCACCATTGAAAATGGGGTCCCCTTTGCAGTTTGGGCCTGTCACCTCTATGGTACTGGTGTATATGAAGTGCTGGACGTTACAGCGGACACACGCCTCCAGCAGCAGCTGAGTACCTGCAGAAAACAAACGTGAGAGGCAGTCTAGGTTAGGGCCCCCTAACCAGGAAGAAGTGGGGGTTTCAGATCAGAAACAGCATCTCTGGCCTGAGTTTAGCCAGATCTCCCTCCCTGCAGCTGGAAGAATCCTGTCCTGAACAGGGCCTTATATTCAATGACACTGAACCTGCTCTGAATCTCTATTTAAGTAGTATCAGTGCACCTTCCAGAGTTAAACAAGGGTGAATATTTGGTCCTAATTGCATGTTGTGGGGGTTTTTTTTATGCCAAGAATCGAATTTTTGCCCTTCCTTAACTTAGCATGGGTACTGACCACAGATCCAGGGACTTGTGCCTCTTGGTGGGATTGAGTAGGCTTAAGGCAGAGAACCTTCAAAAGCTGCCCCTCTCCTAAGGTTTCATCCATGCTCTATGGTGAAACCCATGTTTTTCAGGCTTGAGGATGTTCTTGGGTGGTTTGCTAAGAAGGGACAGGATTATTATGGGGCCTGAAGATCTGCTCCAAAATCAGTGCACTCATACCCAGTGCAAATCTATCCAGTATTTGACTGACTAAAGAGAAAGGCTTGGAGAGAAACATGGTGAAGCAAGGCACGATAACATGTAGTCAAAGATCATAATGTGCAACAAGAAAAGAGAAGCTTGTGTATGTATGCCTCCTTTTCTGGCATAATCTGGCTTTTCCTTGCAGTAGTACAGGATTTCTTACATTTAAAATCCTTTAATGCTTTCATCAGGAGCAGCAGAGGTCAGCTGTTCAAAGTCTTTTAAATAGCCAAGAAGGTTAAACAAGGAAAGCACACTGAAGGGGGAAATAAATACTTTAATGAGTTTTGTTGTTATACTTGCAATTAGGATAATCTTTTTCTACCCAGCTTTGAGGCAGAAGTTGCCTTATTTGTTGTGCATGGTGTAATGAGAGAAATTAAATGTAAAAAGTCCAGTGACTTTGGAAGAGAAGACACAGCTCTTTTGGAAACATCTTTGGCAAAGGAACATTAAACTCAAATGACTGATATGATATCAGAAGGGTGTAGCTTAAAATCCAGGGGATAAAATCAAACACCAGCAGTGAGGCACATAAAAGATCTTCCAAGTCTGCTCAGTCTGCTACAGCAACAGCTGAAGGCAGCACAATGCAGACCAGGCTAGTGTGACTGAAACGAATATAATGAATTAAAGAGGTTCAGAAGAGACAGGAATATTGGCAGCAAAATATGGACTTGATAATGAGTGAAAAATAGGAAGAATTATTGAACTGAATATTGTTAGGGCACCAAAATTCCTCTTTTCAAGCTTGAACAAGAAAAAGAAAGAAATTGAAACAAATGGAAGACAAATCTGGATGAGGCTTTCAGAAACATTAAGGAAGTGCACTGAAAAAAAGTTACACAGACAGGAATAAATTAATGAGGAAAATGAGTTCATGCAAGTCACCCTGTTTAGATGGCATAAAAGCCAGGGTCATCTGGAAAAAAAAATGTATTTAATATATTACTTTAAAAATAATAGCTTTATTTCTGCTGTCAATACTGTTTGAAAAATGAGGGAAAGTAATCAAATACAGAAGGTCTTGATGAAATCAAATGAGATAGCAAGTTTTAGAAAAAGGCAATCATAAAATTATCTTGACAGTTGGTACCTGTTCAAGATGAATTTCACCCTGATAAAATGTGGTTAATTTGCAAATCAGAATTGTATGTAAAAGTTTAAAGATTCTTACAGTAATGGGAATCTGAGTATCTTTCATATAGCATGTAATAAAGTAAATTATTGCTGTATTCCATGCCTTATTCAGTGAGAGGGTCCCCATGCTTTGCTTGCCCTTCTGGCTGAGGATCTGGTTCACAGAAGGTATTTTGTTTAGATTATAATTAATTATTTTCTCAATTCCCTTTCTTTTAAAAGTTTGCTTCTCTTCCTTTCTTTGCTCTGGGATATTGTGTGGCAACGGAGGAAAGCCCTGCATCAAGGCAAGTTTAACTTTCTCACTTCTGTCCTGGTTCATGAACATCCACATCTGATTCTTGAAACATTTATATTATAGAAACATATATATTTATATAGCACAAGTTCTATTTTCTAGGAAAAACAAAACTTTCATCCTGCAAGCCCGTGAAATACATAGCAGTGCCCTGGCTGGTCAGAAAACTAGAAGAGCATCAGAATGGAAATGGAAGAAAACAGGGAAGAGAGAACAGCAGCATTCACTCACTGACCTTGTGGCCACTTGGCTCTGGGAGCAGGACTGTGGATGGTATTTCATTCTAGCCAATGTTATCAGCAAATCCTCACTGGCCCAGTGGGCTTTTTTTTCACCCATAGGCAGACACAGTTGGCAGGGGGGTGAGTACTGGGGACTCAGAGCTAAAGAGCTTTCTGGGTTTGGGACATTTTTATAGTAGTTTGATTTTTTTTTTGGTTTTTTTTTTTTTTTGTTTGTTTTTTTTTTGTTTTGTTTTTAATTTTTTTTAATTGCTGTTTTTTATTTTTCCCCATGGAAAATGTGTTTAAGCAGCACATTCTGCTGTGAAAAACAAAACTGTAGTGGGAGTACAGTCATAAAGACAGAGCTTTACAAATCCTCTATCTGAACTACCAACCAGGTATATTTTCATATTACCTACCCAATGCACAGGTTTCCAGGAACTTGCCTTTCTACTCTTCCCTCCTGACAGGGGCCTAAGAGGCTGCCAAGTGGGCTCTATGCTTTGATCACTGACCATTTGTGGCTTTGATTGAGCAGAAATGAAAGGGTCTGGAAGCTAATGGTACAGGGAATGAGCCACATGAAAACAACTAAAATGCCTTCCCACTGGTTTTAAGGTACATGTAAGAAACAACTCGACTGCCAAGAATTCTCTCTTCCTCTGAACACTGGTGAGCAGCCAATAATTGTGAAAGTGATGCCTGTCCAGGTATGTTCCTTATTTTCCTGTGAAGAAGCCCTGTGTCTGTGGCAGAGAGGAACAAAGAACTGGGAAAGCTGTTCATGTAAATAAGAACATCTTCCCCAAATCCCCCCCAAGCTGCTGAAGCAACACAGCCAGGGAGGCCAGTGTGCATGCAGGTTAGGCAGGGCCAGTGCTCCGAATGGACTGAGGGTTTTGGCACCACAGACAGGGGGTGAAGTTGTTCTTTTAGGAAATGCATTTAAACTTCCTGGTAGGTGATGCTACATGGGCCATTCCTAAGTCTAAACCTTCTCCCTTCATCTGATCTTTCCTGAAGAATGGGGGTTCCTTAGTGGAAGGGGAAATCCCACCACTGAGTCACCAAAACCCCTCCCTCCCATAGCTCTGAGTTTGGGGAATTTTAAATTATAAACTCAAGGTGGGAGAGCACTTCTTCGTCTCAACTGCCTTCTTGAGCACACAGACTTAAAGGCAAAGGAAGGAAAAGGAGAAAAAGAAGAAAAAAGAATAGCAAAGAGCAAGCCACAGGCTCTGGGATGTTATCAATGCAACATTTCTGTAACTGCAGCCAAAGCCTGCAGTATTTGTAAACTTTGAAAAATGTACACAGGCAGGGATGCCATGTGGAGTGGGAGAATAAGAACCAATTTCTGAGGTGAGCATTGGGATTTCAGAGGGGAATTGCATTCAGAAAGTTCCACTGAGCATGGGTTTATGACTATCACCACTGAAGGCAGAGCCTGTGCAGACCTCAGCATGGGCATATGTGAGTGTTGACAAGAGTGAGTGATCCTGCACTGCCCTGAAGTGGGAGACTGGGTGTGGAGAGGCCCAGAACTTCTTGGGGCTGCACAGACATGGGATTTGCACCTCTGAGTAAGTCTGTGCAGGATGCAGAACAACCCAGTTAACCTGGCTCAAAACAAACACGGCTCAGGTGCTCCCTTTCCTGGGCAGACAGTGATCAGGACACAGATGTGGCTTGGAGGAAGGTGCTTCCCCTGCTCACCTGTTACATTGACTTCCCAGAGCAGCTTCTTCTCGATGAGGCCCAGGGTGTCAATGAGGGAAGCCGTGTGGATGACGAGGGAGACCCCCTGGCAGGCACGGTGCAGGAATGTCACATCTCGGATGTCCCCTTCCAGGATTTTCACCTCAGTCTTCCCCTTGAACTCTGCAGGGACAGAGAAAACAGAGCACAGGCCTTACAGGCACCCTAAGAAGAGTTCTGGAAGGCTGGTGAAGAGCTGACCCTGCCTGGCAGGTGCTGACTCTCCAGGGATATTTTAAAGCTGTGAAACAGAAGGCATTTCCCCAGGACTCTACTGTCCAATGCTAACTACAGTGCTATAGAGGTTTATTTTGCATTACCTACCACAGATCTGGAGCCAATATTCAACATGTTTCTTTCCATTTTATTTTTTAGAGTGATATCTTTTCCACTGCTAGCAAGCTTCCTTGAGTTGTGGCTGTGTTTAAGTTCACAGAGGAGTAGCTTTAGCTGTGCATGTCCTGGTGGCTGGCTGGCCATAGATGTGTTAACCCAAGAGCACTGAACAGGCACTGCATGTTCCTGTCTTCAAGCTGATGAATGATCTGTCTCCACCCAGAGCATGTGAGCACAGGGATGTGTTCATACCTACTTTCTGCCCCTTTACCTTGCCTGTATTGCAGCTCTTCTAACAAATTACATACAAGTCTGACATCTTTTTCTTGTACCTTGGCCAGGACTTACAGTGCCTCTTCCAGCTCCAGCTCTGGCTCCATTTCAGTGTCTGTGCTGTGGGGTCCTTTTTAGCCTGCACGTCTTTCTGGTTCGTACCTGAACTCTCAAGACTGTTCTCCTGAGACACCTCAACCTAGCTTAATTAAATCCTGCTTTTTCAGCCCTGTCCCTCCACAGCAGCTGCAGTGTGTGGTCCCAGGGGAGCTCTAGGACTCAGAGCCATCCTGTGCTGGGCAGAAGGATTCTTTCTGCAGCTCAGAGCAACACCAGCCAGCACCAGACGATCACTTGGAAGAAGGTCCAGTCCAAGGCAATGCTGCTGTGCAGGGAATCAGCTGGCCTGGCTGCAGCAGTGTCACAGGACAGGAGGGGACTTTCTCAGCATGACCCACAACCTGTAAGGAGGTGGTGCCATCACAGCCAGTCCTCTGGGAGCCTCTGCTGTGGCTGCACTAGATGGCTCCCCGAGCACAGCTACTGGGCAGGGACTCTGCAGCACAGGCAGAGGCTCTGTCTTCTTCCAAAATAATCAAATGCTCCTTTTAGATAAGAGAAGAACCTGATTAATTTGTACAGCTTTCAGCTTCAGCCATGACTGAAATCTCTTGTATCCTAGTGCTTTGTCAGCAGCTCCAAAGCAGGCACTATTTCATCCCATGTCTTTAATAGGAAACACTGAGAGAGACAGCTGTTGGGTCTGGAACTGAATGGGAATATATTTTAAAATGGTTTTATCTCATTTTCTCTATAGCATGCTAAGAATGTAATCCTGTATCAATTTAACAATTATTCTGATGCAACAGGCTCAAGGGGCTTTTTTTCCCCACCACAGATAGTTGGTCTGAGATTTAAGGTTTGTGAAACATTTGCTGAGCTGTTATTAAATCTAGAGCTGCTGACCTCCCAGCACAGTCATTGCCACATGCTCTCTTCTGCTCCTTTATTTTACAGACTGCATTCATTTCCTAGATTCCATGTCCAGAAGCTTCACCCTGACCTCTGCTTGCATGGATGCAAAAGTGTCAGACTAGGGCTGGGCTTTTTTTTGAGCACCTGGTAGTTAGATTTGCTCTAATAAATATTAGTGTCTGTACTGCCCTTAGGTTGATGTTCTCCATGAACAAGGCTTTATGGGGTGGTAATAATCCCAAGAACAGACAGAAATAGTTTTCACAACACAAATTCTGACATGTGAGCTCTTCATATCACAATGCCCAGGAAGGGGTTAGGAAAATGGAAGCTTTACACATGCAAATCAAAGCTTTTGGGAAAAGTACAGAAGAAGCCTGTCCCTTTTAAAGCTGATCACAAGAAATCTGCTGTCTGTGTGCTTTGTGCCTTGTTTGGACTTGCAGTTTGTGTGTGTGTGATATGAGTCAGGAAATCTGCTCCTCTATTCCATTTTAGCCAGCAGAAGTTGCCATGGTAAGTACAATATGGGCCTTGCTCCCTTTAGCAGCATCAGCTGCATGTCAGGAATCAGCAGATTGATCTTGTTTTGCTCTGGTGAAGAGAAAACTACAGGTGAGCTTGGAAGAAAAGAGAGTTAAGAAATGAATGACAGACAGTGGTTTCAGTCTGAGATGGCCAGCAGAAAGAAACTTGATTTCCATCTTGACAAACTATAGCCCAGGCATCAAAAGAACACATGTGGGTAGGTCAGAGGAGGAGGAACAGAATAAATTCACATCAGCTCTCCATCTTTGCATAAAGTGGTTATGGCAAAGTACCTACTCACTGGGAAAGCTTGTTCTTCTTCACCAGTGTTTTCTGTGTCCTCTGAGTTGTAAGTAATCTCCCTGCTTGCTGTGGGGTAGTTTTTGCTTGAAAATGCAGTGATTTCTCAATAAAATTCAGTGTCCTGTTGTGAGCAGTTTTTGACTCAGCAGTGCAGTCAGACTATTTGCCCTAAACTTGAGAACAACATAGGAGTTTTGATTTCTCCAGAAGTGCCAATGCAATAGTGAACAACAAAACCAGAATTGTGTAAGTGGAAACACAGGAAGGGTAGAAAGATAAATCTGACATGGGAGATGGGAGGTAAGAAACCCAAGCACCAAAGTACCATGTTCAAGGTGATGTCCATTCTCAACCACACAATGGAACCAGCTGGACTCCAACTCACAGCCCTGGATCATCCCAGACTCCCTGGGGCTGTGGAAGACCACAAATGCCACTGTCCTACATAGACTGAGTGTGATGGTCAAGCTCTCAGCAGGAAAGTTGTTTGGACAAAAGAGGAGTGCCCCTGAGTGCCTTCTGGCACAAAGACCTGTGACTTGCACATACTTCTCTGTCTCACTACCCACAGCCCTAGCTCTGCACAGATATTGCAAGTGCAAGGTGCTCAAGAGATTAGTGAGGAAAAAGCCCACTCAGCTCTGCTCCTGGCTGTTCCAGAAATCCAGATAACACCTGCTACCAAGTAAAAGTCCTTTAGTAAAAATAATGCAGGTCAGAAGACTCCAGCCCCACCCACAGGTTTTGTAGCATCCCCACACTTGGAATAGGAGTCACTGAGACAGAGAAGGGCTTGAAAGGGAACAGCAGGGAAATATTTCAGGTAGTCCTGAGCCCAGGGACTGGCTGGACTCTAGAAGAGATGTAGCCACAAGGTCTGATGCAGACAGAGGAGCTGCCATTCAAAGTGCAGAGGTTAAAATCTGTTTAAGCACATTTGGAATGGCAGCCTAAGGTCCCTACTACCTGTTTATGGGGAAGAAAAGGCTTTGGTAATTGGTTTTTCCCTACCTCCTGTGCTGCTCAGATAGGCAGAAGGAATGTTAAAATAATAGGAGAGGGGGTGTGTGGGCAGTGCTCCATGAAGGAAGAAGGGAGGATAAGGAAAGAGGGCACAGAGCTTGTGTATTAACAAAATACCCAAAACATATAAACGTTTGCTGCAGCTCAGCCAAGACTGTGCCCACACAAACAATGGTTTTCACTCCCCAGGATGCTCCATTATCCCCACAAAGCTCTTCTGGCCCAAAGCAGTGTAGATGCCTCTGCACTGCTGCATCAGTGCTAAGCCACACACACTCCTGCTGCTTCAGCCTCTACTGTCGCTGCAGGTTTTGGGTTTGTTTCTGTAGAAACTCTCTGGAAACCAGAGCAGGAAAGGCTTCTGCAAGGCTCAGGGGCATTTAGAAATCCTCAGTGGATTGCTGAGTCAGATTTAATGGAGAAGTTTGAATTGTGTAAAACTGTGATAAAGGCTCGTGCAATTTGTACCAGGTGTATTGTGCACTGTTGCTATTCCTTGATGACTTCAGTGCTCTACAGAGTGATTTAGGCTCTTCAGCAAATCACACAGAGATATTCCTTGAGGGTTCCCTTACAGTTTCCTGCCTAGAGGAAGAGGAGTCTTGCAGTGAAGGTGTGATGGAGGAAGTTACTGTTACATAAATATAATGTAAGGACTTATGAACCTGACTGAATTTAGGTCCCCTCGATGCCTTTTAGGCCCCCAGATGCCCTAGATGCTTAGAATCTCAATAAATAGGACATTCAAAATAAACCACTCTGAGCTGCTTTCCCTGCCACAGACTGTTTCTGGCACTGGGCACATCACTCACTTGTGCTGTCTCCAATCCATTCAAGAAGTCTGCCTTGCACTTTGCAAATGGATTCTGTCTCTTCTCTTTAGCATTTGCTTAAACAGGAAACTCCAATAATGTTATTAACAGAAGCAGTTTTAAAAATACCTCCCCACAGCTCTCAGCCAGAGATCACTATTAATCAAATTAATCACAGGTTGAAGAAAGCCATTGAAATTTGCACCCACAACTTTGTCACTGCCTTTGCTGTCTGGCATAGCAGAGCTAGCACAGTGTGCTCTGGATATCTCTGCCCTCCCACCCAGTGTAGCAATGCTTGAATTTTCCTTTCCCCTAAGAAGAAGTGTGAAATTTTTGCACTAATTTTGCTCTATGGGTTTTGTTGTAAGAGTAGTCAAGTTGAAGACAGCCTTTTTACTGCATGGACAGTATATAGAAGCCTCAGGGCCGGACAGAAATCCTCTTGTTTTCACACTTTACATCTGATTTCTGTGCTGGAGGGAGAGGGAGGGATAAAACAAGGCTTCCTTGAGATAAAACCTCTATCTGCAAAGCTGGTTCAGATGAGAGGTAAAGGCTTCCCATCTACCCACGTGGGACTGCAACACCCACAGCTGCAGCCCACAGTCCTCAGGAAATGGCACTTACTTTCAAATCTCCCGAGCGCTTCAGCGCTGAAGGCTTTGTCCAGCAGCCGGATCTCAGCCAGCGCCTCCTCTTCTTCCAGCAGCAGGCACACAATCCTCTGGCCAAGAAATCCTCCTGCCCCTGTCACCAGGCAGCTTACCCCAGCCAGGGACATCGCTCTGGGTTGCTCCTCGGTGGTGAACTCGCTGTTTCTTGAGCTTGGTTCTCCTCCTGCCTGAGGGAAGGAACATATGACATCAACCTCTGGAAACACTTCAAATCAAAGGGTGTTACCAGAAGGAGAGACTACTGAAAAACAAACTTTAATCCCTACGTCAAACAATTTTTTAAGCATGTCTTACTTTTGCTAGCTATTCCTATTCAGAAGTAGTCTACGTATTTATTCCATGCAAAGAAAACATTCTAACAAATCATTACAAACCAATTCAATTAACAAATCTGAAAATGCTCAAAATCAACTTCAGTGCCAAACAAACCCCGCAAAAATCTGCCTTGAGTCTCGGTTCCTCCTCCCTAGCACTCAGAAGCCTGTGGGGGAGATTTGCCTGTATTTATGTCCTGCAGGGCACCACCTCAGTCATTTTGCTCCCCTCCCTCTTGAGCACCTCCTTTGCTGCAAAAGAATGTGATGCTTCCACACCACTCCCACCGAAGAGGAAGGCTCTGGATACAGTGAGGTCTGAGCCTAGATGTGGTCCTGCATCCCTAAATCCACAGAGAATAAACCCTCATGTTCCTAATTTTCTCTAGCTGCACTTGCTTCTATAATACAGTGCCAATATTGTGCCAGTATTGAAGGTAGGGAGCATTTAAATTAAATGTAAATAGAGGACAAGTTATTTAAAGTGGTTTGAGGAGTGAACTCTGCTGCTGTATATTTTCTGGATACTGGGCTCCCCCATTATAGTGTGGGTTTCTCACTCTCTCTGTGCAAGACCAGAAACTAATCCTGGGGATTTTGTATTTGTTCAGTATACTACAGGCATTTGAAGTGATGAAATTGTTTAATGTACCATCCAAGTTAAATTCAAGCTGCAGGAGGGAAAGATTCACCTCTGGAAATGTCTTATGCAAGAATACCTATTTAAAGTAAGGCTGTTTGTGCCTCTGCAGTGATCTGTGTCATTGCTGCTTTACATCTCCAACACACAGGGAAGGTGCCCAGGTGTTTCTCCCTGGGGTTTCCCTCCAATTCCAGCAAAACTGTTTTGTAGTGTGAAACCAGGGCAGGGCATTAGCCTGAACCTCATGGGAATGTCAGAACACGCTGGCTGCAGCTGTATTTTCTCTCTCACACACAGGGATAGGCTGACATCCCTGCTGAAGCAGGATGATAAATAAGGAGCTGCCTTGAGCGACAAGGGAGTTACAAAGAAGCCCAGCAACACAATTAATTAGCCTGAAATCACTGGAAAAGGGATCCCTGATTTGGGGCACAGCTGGAATGGATCTCTAAAAATGTTTTGTTTCCATTCATGCCACTAACTGCTAAGCTCCTTTTTTTATTCTATCATGGGTTTTGTTCACTCATTAAAGAGAGCTCTGGAGAAAAGCTGTAGAAGAAGCATCCCCACACTGTTACTTTTTAAAAGCAAAACTGGGCTTGAAAGTGACAGGAGGAAAGCAAAACCACTTCTGTTGGAGGAGAAAGGTTTCTAGCTGACACAGATGACAAGGGTTTGGCAACTGTTTCAATCCCAGAGTCCTTGAAAATCTGTTCCTTACCCCAGCAAAGCTTTAAAAAAATTGTTATCAGTACTTGTTTCCTTGGCTTTTCACAGTCAGGACCTTGACATTGTATATTCTTATCAGAAGTTGCTGCAAATTTTGTGCACTTTGCAAGGAGAAATAACTGGCCAAATCCTGCTGCTCCAAGCAGCATTCTCTGTAACAGGGCTTCCTTTTTGCTTTCAAAAAGGAAATAAAACGCTTTGAAGAGACATTGTAAAACCAGACAACACCACATAGCCTCTTAGGATAGAAAACACTCTTGTGCACCAAGCTGGCCTATCAGAATGACCAAGCTTAGCAGGGGTAGTGTTTGTATGAGAATATGTGTGTTTGATAGGGGACTGCAGGGAGATGTACTGCTGCTGTGCTTTGTCCTCTTAGGTACTACTCGGACAAATGCTTGGCTTAGTTAGAGGGAATTTTATACATCACTGCAGAGCAGCCTTCCTCTGAACTGCTGTGTGTGAATGCCAGTGGTCAGACAGCAGCAATTTGCCCAGCTCAGACCTGCTGGTTCTTCCTGCAGTGTCTCCTAGACACAACGTTTTCACCTCTTGTTTCGTGTTGACATCGCTGCTGGGGCTGCTGAGTGGCACGCCAGCTCCTCCTGTGCACACCAGACTGGCTCTGGTTTCCCAAAGGACATGGAGGCAGGTGCTGGAATGGGCTGCACACCCCAGAACAGGGCCAATGAGCAACAAGGCCAAAGTCCACCAGAGCTCCGACCACCAGGAACAACTTGATGAAATTCAGAGTTATTGCACAGGTAGGGGACTTGCAGACTAAAACACAATTGAGCAGCATTTGAAAAATTTACCAACCTGTGTCAAGGCATAGACATTTTTTAACTATGTTTATGTCTTCCTTCTCTTTGACTTCATTGTAAAATGAAGCCACCACAATCTGGTATTTTGCTGTAGAATGGACTGCATTACTAAGATCATCATTTTAGAAAATCAGAGCTTGTACATTTTGACAAGTGTTGGAGAAATGCTGTACGTGGACTAAGTGGATAGCTTAGTGTATGTGCAGTGAACCACCTCCCAGTCCAGCCTGGCCCAGGAACAGGTGCTCCTCTGATTTTACTTGTGCCTACTGTGACAGATACTTTGGGGCAATGACTGGCAGGTGTTAGAGAATGTATTTTCTTAGCCTTGTCACAAGGGGGAAAATGGATTGGGAGGGAGTGTAGTAAAGATGAGAAGACAGAAAGAGAAACAGTGAAGGGAAAATTCCCAGCAGCATTAGGAAAAAACCGTGTCATGGTATTGGAATGGGCAAGGAAGTTTTATAGGAATAAAAGGTAATTTTACAGAGGGCAATGCTGTTTAATTATGGAATCAGGTAAACTGATTTTGCTATCAATCAGGGTATCCAGAATTAAGAACGGAAGAACAGATCTATTTGTCCAGAAAAAAATTTTAATTCAGGAAAGGGGTTTCTGAAGTCTGGCCTGTTGCCCAGACCTATGTGAACTGAAGCTGGGAAAAGCAAAAGCAGCAAAAGCATACTCATTATTTAGCTGGACCTTTTGGTTTCTAAATATAGAGTAATTGTGACCAAACACACACACACAGACACCCACACACATACACACACACACAATTCCATGTTTCTTCCCATGTGAAAAATTAATGCTTTTCTCTACCACTTTATGCCTGTAAGCTGGCATGCTGGCAGCTCTGGGAGAGAGGCTGGACTTTGAAATGTAGATTTACTCAAGGAAAACTTCTGCCCTTCAGCTTGGGAGGCACTGTTCCCTCCTGGAAACATTTCCCTCTCTTCTAGTTATACATTGACAAGAGGGGAAAACTATTTAAATAATTAACCTGTGTACAACTGTCCTGTATCAGACTCTGAATAAACACAACTTCTCATAGTGGAGAAGAGTTGTAAGACACTTTAATGACTTTAATCAAAGTATGAAGGAAACCACCTTAAGAGGCCTCAGTGTTTCTGTGTCTTCAAACCTGACAAAGAAAATATTTCCTATTTCAGTAATACCAAAATTCTTCCAGTAGAATGGAGAAGGTGATTGTAAACATTTCTGACATTATCTCCAAGATCAAAAAGGCTTCTTGCAGTAGTCTTTGCCACATTAGACAGCACATTATTTGGGCAATCAACTAGAAACAAACATTCAGTCTCCTTTTCCGTTTAGTTTTAGGGAGAACTCTATTTCCTCAGGTGAAATTGATGAGTGACTCATATATTTAAAGGCTGGAGAAATTTGCATCATGTGCCAAAGAAAAATGCTTATGTTTGGATCCATTTTGTAGATAAACTACCCTTGTAAGTAGGCTGATTCTCTGTCCCATCCTCCAGGGATGCTGGGAAGCAGCAGGTTTTGATTAGTCCTTAAGCTACATGTTTACAGTCTTCGAGGACAGGTTTTTGGTAAGATTTAACCTTGGTTGAATGTGTATCAGAGATACAACAAGCAAGTACATAAAGCAGAACTGGGTGCAGACAATGAGGCATGAAACTTTGGTATGCATTGGCTTAGGCCTAACCCAGATCATAGAAAACTTTCAATGTCTTGGAAAAACTGGGCTTGTTAAATAGACTCTTATCCTGATTGAACCCTGTGACCTCTCACTTTAAGTTCACTCACCAAATATCTTTGTTTTTCACTGAGAAAATGCTTTCTTGCAGCCTTTCACAGAGATACATGTGCTGCCCCTGCAGATCCATGTAGCTGGTCGTGGCAGCACAGTGGAATGGCAGGGTACAGATCTCATGTGTAGCTCCTATTTTATGATTCTGTGATATCCTCCTCCTACAATTCAGATTAAAGGCAGCTTCTGGAGATCTCTGTGCCAGCCTCTCCTCACAGCAGTGTCAGAGAGGTTGCTCTGGACCTTGCCCAGGCAAGCTCTGAATATCTCTAACAATGGAGGTTTCACAAATTCTACGTTGCAGTGTCTGACTGCCCTCATGGTGATTTTTTCCCCCACTGATTTTTGCCTGGAATTTTCCTCATTGTAACTTGTGCCCATTGCCTTTCACCCTTTTACTGCACACATCCAAGAAGCTGGCCTGGATCTCCTCCAAATGAGTAGTAAAAGCAGCGATGTGATCCCCCCTCCCCCTGCCTTTAGCCTTCGCAGGACTGAGCACTCCCAGTTGTCTCATTCTCTTCTTGTACATCCTTGAAATCCATCAATGTGTGTGATGTGCTGTAATTCCCAAGTCTTATCTGCCAGGCTGTCAGTCTGCTGACAAGGTTTATTGTTAGTGGAACAGAGAGGAAGGCCTCCATGTGAAGGCCTCTGGAAGATCCCTGCAGACACTGTTATCTCTGAGAGAAACTAAAGTCTAAACAGAGCGAGCTAACAGGGTGAGGTTCTTCCTTCTGCCTCCCTTTGGGCTGATTTAAAGTAGGCTTTATGCAAAAGGTCACCTTTTGGAGCATGGCTGCCCCTGCACGTGCCAGGAAAATGGGTACCAGGGTATCTGCCAGCTCCAAAGCAGGGTGAGGCAGGGGCTTGCACCACTGGAAAAAAGAGCTGGCTCTTTCCCACAAGTGGTACTCTGCTCCACCCCTTCACTGCTTTGCATTTCGAAGCAGTGGTCAAGAACTGCCCCACTTTCAAAGGGCAGCTAGGGTGCCTGGCAGCTGATTCATCTTGCTTCTCTATCTTTTTAGGAAAAGCCAAGTCTGTGGAAGATAGCAGCCACGACATTTACTGTCCCAGAGCAGGAGAGGTGTGTGAATTGGGTTGCAGTGAGACTTGGCATGACAAGTGGAAAAAGGAAGGCACAGGGTTTTCCATGTCTGGCTGTCCAATGTAGTGGAACTTTGGAGGAAGACCCAACATAGGTAATGCCATGGAACAGCCAGTTTAAAGAAAATGTATTTGGACAAGTAAAAATTACCCAAACTGTCAAGGAATTCATTGGCCTCAATAAAAGCAGAGAGCAGCCTTTGCTAACACAGAGTCTTTCCTAATCTCTTCAGAAGTTTCCAGAAGGCCGTATCAGATACTTATTGCACTCCTTTTTCATCTTCAGTCTGGTTGGGACCTTAGCTTCTCCTGCCTCTGTTTGGTGGGCATGGCAGGAGGCTGATCACAGCCTTGAGAACTGAACCAGGTGCTGGCCAATCTCTGAGACGCTGGCACAGCCTGCAATAAATGAAACACTGGTGAGAGAGAAAGGTCTGTGGATGCAGCTTGGAAGCCCCCCTGCTCTCAATCCCAGTCTTGTACGAGCCAGGTTGGAATAGGTTGGTACTTCAATATCTCCACTCCTCAGTGGCATCTTCAGCCTCGAGGTTCGGCACCAGAGTCCCCCCACAAGAGGAGTCAGAAACATGAAAAAAATTATTTTTATAGCAAGTTGAGCAGGGTGCAGTCTGATCCAGTAAAGTCAGCAGAAAAACACAGAGAAAAGACAGGGGTTGCTGTGCCAAATGGCCAGAGGTGAAGATTTGCATTGCCATTTAATTTAGACAAACATGGGTGGCACAGGGGTGCTGGTTGACAGCAGGCTGAACATGAGCCAGCTGTGTACCCAGCTGGGTGTCCTGGCCTCTGTCAGCAATGGTGTGGGCAGCAGCACCAGGCCAGTGATTGTCCCCCTGCACTGGGCACTGGTGAGCCTGCACCTTGAATCCTCTGTTCAGGCAAGGTTTAGATTGGATATTAGGAAGAATTTCTTCACAGAAATTGTTATCAAGCACTGGAATAGGCTGCCAGGGAAGTGGCTGAGTCACCAGCTCTGAATGTGTTTAAAAGACACGTAGATATGGCACTAAGGGACGTGGGCTCATGGTGGAATTGGCAATGTTGGGTTAACTGTTGGACTTGATGATCTTAAAGGACTTTTCCAGCCTAAAAGATTGTATCGTTCAATGAATCTCACAGCCTCAGCAAGAGGATCCCAACCTGCTACTCTTGCTGAATCCTGTGCCCTTTTGCATGAAAAGAACTGTAAAAGTCTGCTGGGAAAAAACCCAGGAATCTTTACTGGTTGGAAAATGAACCCATAAAACCATGGCCAGAGGGATTTCAGCTCCAGTCTCCCAGTCAGTGTTGCTACTCACTTGAGTTCTACATGTCAATATGTATAAAATATCCTGCATTGGAAGGAACTCACAAGGATCATCCAGTCCAACTCCTACCCCAAGAATCCCACCATGTGCCTGAGGGCATTGTCCAAATGCTTCTTGAACTCTGTCAGGTTTGGAGTTGTGACCACTGCCCTGAGGACCCTGTTCCAGTGCCATAACCCTCTTGTTCAAGAGTAAAACTGGAGCTTTCACTGGGCTCTGCAAATTTGCTGTTTGGTGAGAGGGTCAAACAGGGCAGCTACAGCTGGGAGCAGGAGTGAGAAACACAGAGTGAGAGTAAAAGGTGGGAGGAGACACAAAGGCTTTTAAAACATGTATAATCACCTCCAGACTGTATTCCCTAACACACGGAGAAAAATTCTGCATCCATTTTTAATGAACCCTTAATGCAGAAATAAAGATCAGTTGCATTTTACTTTGATAAACACTAATTAAATACTGAAAAACTCATTCTGTCATTCCCAGGAGAACACAAAATTCCAAGTTTTGCTTGGCTGTACTTAGCATTTCTGCATCTCTTTACTTGGGTCACAAAGCTGCTCTAACCTACTCCCTCCATGCAAACTTCATTGCTGTGACACCTGGAATGCCAAGTGGTTCAACAGGAAGCAGAGAATCTCAAGTATAGCAGCTAGAACTATCACAGCTCCTGTGGATTCCCTCTTTGTGACCATCACAGTCCTGATTTTATAGGGCTTGCATGCAGAAACATCTGTAACACCCATTACGAACAAAATTCTTACCAGCTAAGGCCATAGACAGGCGAAACTCATCCTGAAGGATTCTCAAGACATCCTGAAGACCTTCTTCACCCTGCACCAACAGAGAAAGCAGTCAGGGTAAAAGGAGCACTGGCACAGAGCAGTGCTGCAGGATGCCTGCACCCTGAGAGCTGGGATAGTCCCAGAAGTCCGTGCCAATTCCAGTCTCTCATGCAGATGAATGATTAAAATGACGTGATGGATGTGCTCAGTTCACCACAGATTAATTTAGATGCTTTTCCTTTTGGGATACATCTGAAGAGGGAAAGAAAACAAAGCTGTTTTTCACTTCTGACATTTTGTAGCTGGTTCTCTTTTTTTAGCTTTCAGTTTTCCCCCATGCTGACAGGTTTTAACAAAGTAATGAGAGTTTTATATATGTTACCACTCCAGAAACTGTAGTTTACTCAAATACTAGACTGAATCTTTAAAAATAATAGACTGTGTTTTCCTCTGTGTAAGTGACACCAAGAAGCTCAAAAACCAATCAAATGTACATAAGATTTTGATCTTCCTATGAAATNAAGCCTTACAATGCTGACAGGTTTTAACAAAGTAATGAGAGTTTTATATATGTTACCACTCCAGAAACTGTAGTTTACTCAAATACTAGACTGAATCTTTAAAAATAATAGACTGTGTTTTCCTCTGTGTAAGTGACACCAAGAAGCTCAAAAACCAATCAAATGTACATAAGATTTTGATCTTCCTATGAAATACTGGAGGATTTAATTTTTTTTTAATCTTAATTTTTCTCTTATGTCTTGCAATAATGAATGTTTTGGGTGCAGACAATGTTAGCAGTTGTTTATGCCCTTCCTCTATTGTATGCTTTGGTAATGCCACTGAGATACATCTTTAGGAATATTTTATGGAATATGATACCAAAGCACAATTGAACCCCCCAAAATCCCATCTCCTTTCTGTTTCCCTTGAGAAAAAAGTGCAGGCAACTCACAGGATCACCTTTTTCATCTTCGGCCCTTTGTTGATATTTACTGGCTAAAGAAACAGTACTGCCAACTCTTACAGGTTTTTCCAGGAGATTCAGGTGATTTCTTGATAAAAGCCTTGCTACTGGAATCCACAGCAATCACACCACTGGACAAGAGTGCCATTTAAGAGAAAGGAAATGTGTCTAGACCATGCAAAAAAAAGTATCTTTTCTTCTGAAGAAAAGGTTTGGAAGACTCCATCCAGAGTATAAAAAAGCAAAAAATTAGCAAAAAACCCCAACTGGTATAATAATAATATTATTTTAATTTTAATTATATTATGTTTACCTCCTGCATCAGAGGCCTAATTCATGACTCTGGATCATAGAAATATGCCTGGAGTTGAGAAGCAGCAAAGCAGGAATTGAAACAGGAGTGGAAAGCCCAGGCACCTCCAGGACACAATTTTGCTCAGCCTGGTCCAAAATGTTTCAGCCATCTGTGGGATGGAGTTCTATATGTATTTCTGAAGAATTCATAGCACTGTTGTGAAACTGTTCTACCAAAACCATGTATTGTTCCCAACTGTTTTCTGAAAGAAAATTAAATTGTCAGACTAATCTTTCTGGCAAATAAACCCAGCTCCAGTTTTCAAAAGCACTGATGGTCCTGAGTCCTAAAGTATTTTAGCACCAAACTGTAATAACAAGAAATCAGGTCCCACAAAATAATGATATAACCTTCAAAATCCCATTGTTCAAAATCCCAGGAAATTTTCAAATTCAGTGGTATTTTTAAATCAGAGGAAATGTCAGGGTTCCATTCAATTTGGGGTGATTCCACCTCAAATTCAGCAAAATAAAATTTAAAAATATATTCTCCACCAGTGAAAACTCTGTGACTTCAGTTGCAGGACCACTGGAGAGTGTGAGAAGCAGGCATATGGACTCAGAGCTCCTTACTCACCTTGTAAGCCAGGCCCCATAAAGCTGGTCTTCCAATAAAGACACATTTTGCTCCCAGTGCCAGTGCTTTTAACACGTCGCTTCCTTTTCGTATCCCACCATCTACATAAACTTCGACTCTGCCTCGTACTGCCTCCACAACCTCAACCAGAGCATCAATCTGCAAAGAAGAAGCCAGTCTCACCCCGAGGGCAGCTTTTGGTTCCAAGAGAAGGAGGATATATTCCAAAGAGACAGCCAGGGATGGAGTGCTTTAGTAGGATACCTTCTTGAAATGAAAGGTGGCAATGCATCACAAATAGCTCAGCACCAGGAGCTGCAGAATAACCTGCAGCTCCCTGTTCTGCTTTCCAGATACTTAATACCATTTTCCAGTGCTTTGCTTATACTGATATTCTTTGCTATCACTTTTGATTAGTGAAAAAGTAACGTTTTCAATGGATTTATGAAAGATTTTAAATATAAATTTCAATGGGAAAAACTGTCATCAATATTTTACTTTTATTTGAGACAATGATGAATAATACAGCTGTTTGCAAAGAAGGCTGATGTCAGACTTCTACTGCTCAAATTACCTACGCTTACATTTCAACTTAATCCTGGTGACCACTTGTTGAATGCCTCCCTCTAAAGCATCTATGAAGGGTTTCATTTGCTATGTAGTACAGTCAATCATTTCCTCCAGGTTAAGTCTCCTGATTCCCTAAGGCCTTTTCTGTAGAGTTCAGCATGGAGTAAGCCTCAGATGTTATTGCAGGGCAGCACCACAAAGAGATGCTGGCTCTGGCCCCAAAGGCAGTACAGCCAGGGGCAGGACAATGCAGTGGACATAATTAACTGTCCTTCAGAGCAAACCCAAAAGGCTCTTTTCTGCAGTGTCTTATACCTTTTTGCCTTCTTCTAACACATATATTTTTTATGAATTTTAAACTGAGAACCTTCAGGCTGAAATTTTCTAGGACTAGCTCAGCAAGAGCCAGACTTGGCACCAGAAAAATAGCAGCGCCCAACTAGACATCTACTGCCTTGTCTGTGTATGTAAAACAACTTTTAAGGTAGAAGAACAGTTTAATGTGGATGCCATTTCTGTTATTATGCCTTTAGCATTGAGTTTATTAATTTTTTTTATTCACTGTTGTCAGCCTTGACGTAGAAGAGAAGAGAATTCCCTGGTACCTATTTTTATTTAACAAAAGAAAACCGAGAAAAGAAAGTTCGTAAGATACTGTGCAATGCAGAACTGCAAAATAAGAGCAATTGGAAAAACTGACAGAAGCCAAATTAAGCCAGTGAAATACACACATGTCCAAACAATGCATGATTTCTTTATACAAATTTAAAAGCAGGGGAATTTTTCTCCAGATAAGTTATCCTTTCTCTGGCTCATGTAAGTCAATAAATTCCCGTTTAGACTTGAGCCTGTAAATACGCAAGCAGACCTCTCACTAAATCTAGCTGCATTGTTTTGCATGTTTTGACAGATGTGAACAATGAGAATACATTATGCTCTCATTTGTACAATTTTGGTTCCAGAGCTTTGTTTTCTTTTTGCTGCAGTGCGCAAAGAGTTTGAGTGCGCTGCACCAGCTAATGGAGACACAGGCAGGAACTCTCCCTGACTTAGGCCAGTAGTTTATCTGCACTTACGTGGGTTCTGTGATACTTACAGAACCCTCCCAAGAAGCTGAGGAAATACTTCAGTGGGTAGCCCCCACTGAGATCCAAGGCATGGATCTCACCAGTTTAAAGCTAAAGTATATCTGCACACATCAATGGCCACTGGACAAACTCAAGTCCACCAGAAGTGCACACACAAACCTGGGCACAGGGATACCCAGGTTTATACAAGCATGCAGACTGCAAATGGGGAAAATGTGGGACATCCATTTTCATCCATTCTCACTTACAGTGGCAGGTCCTTCATCCAGTTGCCTTCCACCGTGGTTCGACACAATAATTCCCTGAACTCCATGTTTCACTGCCAGCTCTGCATCTTCTCTTGTCAAGATGCCTTTGATGATGATGGGCAGGCGTGTCAGGCTCCGCAGCCAGTAGATGTCATTCCAGGTGACCGAAGGATCCAGGCTGTTGGGTGGCAGTCCGTACTCAGACCAGTCATCTCCCTACAGCCAAAATGAAACAGCAAAAGGAAAACTCATCCAGGCTGAAACAATGCACAGGTCCCTTGGTGTCTTTCCTTGCCCCAGAACAGATTAATCAAACTTGCCAACAGACATGTTCATCAGCTCCAGAAATGTCACATGTCTCTGGAGGAGAATAATTACAATGGGGGTGGAGATCAGTGTCTCTGAGGCAGCAGGGTGGGGATTTTGAAGACAGAACCCAGTCTGGCAGGAGGTCAAGCCAGGATGCTGCAGAACCAGCAGGGGAGCAGATACACCCCGCTACAGCAAATGCCAGGGCAGCAGTTGCCCGGTGGTTTCTGTCTCATGTGGTACATGCCAGAGCAGTGAATGAAAGGACAGGCTCATTTTACAAACCTCAAAGGCTCCTTCCAAGTTCTTCACTTTCATGTGGGGAGGAAGGCGGAAACCATTGCGGACGTCGTCGCGTCTCTTGCCTGTGTAGGGCAGATCCGCGGTGAGGACGAGGCCCTGGAAGCCCGAGGCCTCCGCCCGTTGGACCAGCTGCTGGGAGGCTGCCCTGTTGCGGTGGATGTAGAGCTGGAACCAGCGGAGGCCGCCGGGCGCAGCTGTGGAGATCTCCTCCAGCGTGCGGGTGGAGTAGGTGCTGGCAATGTAGCAGGTGTTCATTGCTCTGGCCGCTTGGGAGGCATTGGGAAGGAGTCAGAAACAAAGGCTCCTGAAGGGGCTTGCCAGACATCAGATACAAACCCATGCACTGTTTGCAGAGACCGCCCCAACTCCTGATTTCATGTGTATCCTACAAAGCACAGGGCAGCTCTGTCCCGGGATTAACAATGACAGGGCATTTACCATGCACTCTTGTTAGTCCATGGTTAAGAAAGCAGAAAAGGAAGAGATAATTAACCAAGCTGTGCTTTCATTTTCCAGCTACATTTCTAGAAAAAGCATGAATTTTATCTTTATGACTGAGTCCTCTCAGGAATGGACTGTTATATCTACTCAGTTTACACAGAAGAAAAAACATTTCTAGGGGTCAGGTCTCCAAACTCTCCATAGGATTTGTGAAAAAGGGATATCTTTTTGTCCAAGGGAGACATTTCTTAACCAGTAATAAGGAATTCACAGTCTGAGTCCCATCCACCACTTTTACAACCCATCTAGAGCCCCCGGGACCGAAAACCTTATGTGGTTTTCGGTATGAGTCAGAAATGTGTCCACTGCCCTTGTCTTCAGTTTGCAGCAGACTCCATGGGGCTGATTTTTATGTTGGTATCTGGAGTAGAAGAGCAACGTCTATACAGCTTCCTTTGCAGGGTGTCAGAAAGTGGGAATGGAGTTTGCCCCCTCAAGCCTGAAAATTTTTCTCAGTCACACTTCAAGTCATCCTAACAGCTTCTTGAGGCTTTTCTACACCCCCCTTTTGGTGCCGTATGGCACCAGAGCAGAAACGTACCTCTGGCTGTGCTTTTCTCACCATCAGGCCATGCTAGCTGGTGGAAGCCTGTAGGGGCAATTCCTACAGGAAAGCTGATTTCAGAACCCAGGATTTTAGTCCTAATGTCCACCACAGATACGTCCCGCAGCATACGTGGCCGGAAACGAATTCTGTAAGGCAAAAAATCCCCTTCAGAATAGTAGATGTTCAGTGAGCTTTCTGAAGTTTCATGGAAACCAGGTCTTTGTTCACCAATTGCAAAGCAGGAATCTGAGCCAATGAAGGAGAAAACAGCAAATAATAAAATTATAATAAAAGAAAATATAACAAAGGCTCTTGGTCCTTTCTGTTTGATTTTAGAGGTCAATTCAGCCAGCAATCCAGTCACTTCCACTTTTCATTAGTCCTGCTTTACAGGCCACAGTACATAATTTCTGCATCTCCTGCCTCAGCTCACCATGTCTTGCTCTCCCACTGTCCTCCCCCAGGTTCCTTTTACTTGCAGGCAAGCTGGGTCTTTCCACTTCACCATTCACATGTCTGTCCTCACTGTACAGTGTGCCTGCCCTCAGGCTCTGCAGCATGCTCCCCAAATCCCACCCTACCTATACATAGGCTTCCTGCTGTTCACCAAGAGCTCCCTGTTGCATCTCATTCTATTAGAGCTGCTCATACCCTTTCCTGTAATGCCACACACTCCACAGCACACTGTACCCTGCCCTACCCTACCTTAGCACCTGCCTGTACCCTCAGCATCCCTAAAGCCTCATACAACCTGTGTCATGCTCAGTCTGGCATCAGAGCATACAGTGCATGTCACTCAGCTTTTGCATGTAGCTTGGGGACGCCCTGGAAAGGACAAGGTTTTGGGTGCCTTTGCTTGTCAAGTCCAAACACTTGCACAAAAACAATTTAAAAGGTACAACCCCCTTCACTTGCTTCTCACATTACCTTTTATATGCCAGGATGTTTTCATCTCGTGTGGTGCAGTCATCTGCTCCAGCTGCAAAATAATCCCAAGCAACCTTGGGTAAATACTTCTTAGCATAAGCTTCAAAGTCAGAAAGACACACCATAGCCATTGCTGAGAGAGGTGTAGGGAACCTTGAAGAAAAGAATAACATGGAGCAGAAATTAGGTCCCTGAACTGTCATTCTCTCTTCCAGGGGCTCTAATGTCACTGAATGCAAAACCTGGAGCCATCTGTTTTGTAGAAGAGCTGCTGAGAATTGTCTCAGTCTATCTTGCACATCAGTCTATGAATCCTCTACCCCAGCATGAGGAAAACCTGCAGATGCAGCCATGAGAGCGATCAGGAGCAAGCTTGCATCTCTGTGCCTCTCTTCATTCTGTTTTAAACAGCAGCCTGGAGAGGGCATTTTAGCTCCTCTGCTATTTCAATTGTGTAATTCTGTCATAAGTTCCATCTTAAAACAAGCTGCGTTATTTGTTCCACTAATTCTGCTCAAAGGTTGTCCCAGAACATCATTTGTTAGATTACCCCAAAGGACAGCTCCATGACTGAACAATTAGTTATGGAGCACAGGGATGGAATTCAAGATCATGAAATCTGGAAACAAGTAAATACAGGGTCTACATGTAACCTGCTCCAGGATGAACACACTGTAAAACTATGTCCAGACCCTGAGAACAAGTCACTGTCAAGGCCAGTGCTGTGGAAAAAACAAAGCATTTTCTACAGATCTTCCTTTCTCTTCTGTAACAAATATCTTCTGAGTGTTTGCATTACATGCTGGAGCACTGATATATACTATAAAAGGAACATACAGAATTTGGACAAACCATGAGAAAACACTGGCAAAAAACAAGTTCCTCAATATGAAACATGTTTCTGAGAACTAACCTCAGCCTTTCAGGGAATGGAAGTGAAGTTGTGTGACCCAGATGTCTAATCAAACCAACAGAAATGCTGCCCAGAAAATGCCTGCACTTACATGCTTTTGAAGAAGCAAGAACAGAAAGCTATGCAAATTAATGTTTTAGCAAACCATGCCTGTGTGTGCAGAAACATGTACAAAACACAGACAAAGTCAATTTTCTAAATTGTTTGTTGCCATTACTGCTCAGCCCTGATTAAAATAAGTATTTAGTAAGATATGTGGAAACATGAAATTTTAAAACAGCTGTGGCTCAGTCTGACTTCTCTAAAAAATGTACAGGAAGAAGTAAATATCCTAATTTTCTGGATTAACCTCCCACCACAGATTAGCAAGGGTTGCAAGCTTCACCAAAATAAGCCCCACGTGTCCCATTTGATCACTTTTGGCACAGATAAACACACAGGTTATGTACACAGACCCAACCTGTCAAACTGCAGGCACCCTGCTTCTCACTGACTGGAGTGCCTGTGTTTACATTTGAAAATTAGGACTCACAATTCTCTGCTAGTGAAGAGCCCAAGGTGAGGAACTCATTGGAAGAGGAAGAAGAAATGCAACTGATTTCTTCAGTATTGTTCTGTCTGTTCTAACAGGCATTAGGTAGCAGGGGGTGCAAGTATCCCAAGCCTGCTTCCTCTGAGAATTGTGCTGATAGCACAAGTCTTCATAAATACACTGGGACATTCTTTAAATCATATATCACAACTTCTGCTTTTCTAACTTTTAGAAAGTTCAACATCATCTACCACAATAAGATAACCCAAGTCCTCTCATGGCAGAATAAGCAGGAATTTTAGACAACCCTGGACCATTCCTGTCTTCCAATTCAGACCTCAGTTCAGACTTACTTTGGGTTTCAGGGAAAGCTGCAGGAGGTGAGAGCCTCTCCTTCAAGTTTGCCTGCAAACGGGATTTTGAGGAGGTCTTTTCACTGAGTAGTCTCTGTTTCTTCTGCAGTCAATAAGCAACCAGAGATTAAAGCTCAATCCTTTGGTAAACTTTGTACTGTTTGTATAACACTAACTTTGTTTTGCTATCAGCAGATTAAAAATCCCTCCTAAAAAATGCATCATCTCATCAGAGCTGCAATTGCTTGGGGCAGAGCCCTGTAGCTGAGCTCTTTGGCAGTGGCTGATGGCTGTGCATTCACTTAGGCAAGCAACATTATTTCAGGGGTTTTAATTAGTCTCTAAACTGTTAGTAACTTGCTGCTTCACCCTTCCAAAATGATGATTCACAGACAGTGTGAGTAGTTACGGCTCCCAGCTACAAAGCCTGGATGCTTTATTAGCACGTGGGAGATGTTTTTTGCTTCCTGCAGTGTATAAACAACTAAAATACCCTTTGTCTTCTGCCATTTTGAATGGCCTGCAAGTGCTCTTATCAGGACAGAGGTACCAACAAATTTAGGATATTGATTTAAGTTTCTAAGATATGAAAAATAAACACTGGACAGTTTTATTTGGCTTTTAGTTTCTTTTAGCCTTTAGGGTTTGTGCCTTCAACATTTCTGTGCAAGTGTAAGAGCCTGAAGTTTTGATTTTTGCTAACTGAGAAATGAGACATTACAGTGGCAGGTGCAGAGGGCTACACAGAAACTTGTTAAAACTTTCCCAAAGTATTGTTGGCCTCCCAGCTCAAGAAGCCCAGATGGGCCAATGAATGAACTATGGTGCTGGGAAAGAGCTGGAAGCTAAACAGAGCAGCAGCCTCATGAGCTAGCATTGAACTGGCTGGTCTGGTTCAGGAGTGCAGACCTGACATTTGTGACAGCAGAAATGGTAGTTCACTGACACCACCTGTGCAGCTGTAGTGAACACCTGTTCTTTCTGTTAGATGCATTTACAAGACCTTGCCCAAATTCAACCAGACATGGTCATCTCTACTGCTGTCTTTTGAAACTTCTTTAAATTCAGCCTTCAGAGCTCGTTATCTGCTGAGAGCACTGTGGATCTGGCCTCTGGCATGGATAGCTGTGGATACAGGTCTCATGAACTATTCAAGGTGTGCACAGTTAGCTGAAATGCCCACAAGCTCCTTGGTTTGCTTCCCTGCCCAGGACGAGCCGTGGGGCAGACGACCTTCAGGTCACTTCTGAAGAGAAGAGCAAAGTGTGTGCTCACAGCCCAGTGCATCCCTGGGAAGGCAAGAAAAATCCTGCCCTCGTTCTTCCTCCACTAGATGTCAGGTTTGGGTCATATATATCAATCTAGGTTGGTAAAAGCAATAAAAAGAACCCAGTACTTGCTGGCCTTCAAGGCAGTATGGCCTTAAAACCACTACGATCACATCCCCAGAGTACTGCTAATATCTTTGAAAATCTTCACTCCCTGTGCCTTATTTTTAACATTTTCTGGTGCACAGCACAGCAATAAATGTAGCTACATCTGGTCTGGCATGATCTTTGGTTCAGCCTACAAGTCATCTGCAGGGTCCTCTGTCATATTTCTCATTATGCTGATCTCAGTACTTCCCTACTTTCGGGATGCACATTGCAGCCAATTCAGCAAACCATAGAGTTTATGCTTTCATGATTATCATAATTTTACATGAATTAAAAATAGTCTGTGACTACTGTATTTTGGATCAGAAAAGGGGAAAAATCTCTGTGTTTATGCTGTGGCTTTTAAGAGGCTGTACTTTGCATCTAGATATATTTTCTTCTTTCGGCAATGGACTCAATTCAAAGTAGCAGTGACTTCTTGTTCCAAAAGTGGTATTTTCTCTGATACCAGTAATACTCCTGATTTAGCTGTGAAGCTGTAATCTGAGGAAATCAAAATTTGCCACAGAGATAATATCTTTTATTATAACCCCTGTATATACTTGAAAAAAGTGGACAAGTTTTAAAATCCTGGAGCCTTTTCATTGGAGTGTAGTAAAAGCCTTAAAAAGACTCTCTAAAAATTTTGCTGGAAACGTGGCTGTCTTCTTTTAAAAACAAAAGAAAATAATATAGGAAATAATTACACACATTTGGTCCACCCTTGCAGGTAGAATGTCAAGCAGTCAACAGGCAAAGCTTGATTTTTGCACAGATCTGTGTAGCTGGGCTTTTGCAGCTGCTTTCTTTTCAGTGCTAACATAGTCAAGGGCTCGTGAGTCCAAGCACAAAGATCCTCTGTAAATCTGTGCTCCAGTTCCTATTACAGTCACAATGCTCCTTCCTCCAGTTGGTTGTATTTGTTTGCTTTCCACAGATGGCAAACCACGGTGGGTCAAGCTGACATCTCTCTCCCTGATGCATCCACTAGTGCTCAGTTCAGTGTGGGACTTTAAACAGTTTGGTGAATAATCTGGTGAACTCCAAGCAATGTAAATAATTCAGATCACATAACAGCTTGCATACAGTCACCACTGCTTCTCCTTATCAGATGTCTTTCTTGGGCATATGCCTCATGTTCAGAAGGAAAATGCTTTCTCCTTGCATATCAGTTATGCAAGAAAGTTTTTCCCAAATGAAATACTTAAATAGCCATCCCTCTGTTACAGGTGGAGAGGGCAACAAATCTTTTATTTAACATTGCCTAACAGTTTTGATTGTAAGATCTGATTTTTGCTTGCTTTTATTTTTTCATATTTTAATCATTCTAGGCTGAAATTTTCCACCCTTGTTCTCTGTGTTGGGCTGAATTTTATTTTGGGAACATTTCACTGAAAATTGGTCAGCAACTTCCAAGAATGAGGTTAGTGAAAAATATGGTTGGCCCATGCTGAAAATATCTTACAGTGGTTTCACTGCCATTCAGTGCTCCATGCAGGGGCTGGAAATTAGCGGGGGTTGATCCCTGGAGACACCAGCCTGTACTTGGTGGCCATATGAAAATCCTGTCAGATCTGACCTAGCTGTAAATCACTGCTTTCCACTTGCACATGGCCTGCAGAGCTTGTCTGAAATCCAGATGTTGTCTTTGCTGAAGACTTGCCTGGTGCAGAGCATGCCTGTGCCATAGGAGCTCAGCCCCAAACGTGAGCAGAGGGCAGAGAGCTGTCAGTGCCCTGCTCTGCCTCACCCTGTGCCACCCAGAGCTGGATGCAGCCTCAACTCGCACTGAAGGGGAGGAGGAGGAGGAGAAAAATAATGGCTCAAAATAGGACCTACAGGACAGCATCCTGTAGGGAGGGATTTGCAGAGGCAACAAGGTCAGAGACAGAGCAGGTGGGAGCAAAACAGGCAGGGATATCCTGGGATGGCAGGGTTTCAGGGGGGTAGAAGGATCAAGAGAAGAGGATAAATTTGGCAAAGAGGCAGAAGGGAAAGGCCTGTAACACACTTTTCTGGTGTTCTAGGAGCCTACCAAGCATTTGGCTGTTCTTTCTGCGAAAATCTCTGCCTCCAAAAACCAGAAGAGAACTTGATTTATGCTCAGCATTCATCTGAATTTTTTGTGGTATTCTTTCTTTCATCTCATCTCTACAATTTCTTTTTTTCATTCCTCCTTCCCTTCCCCCCCAAAAAAAACACAGAAGAATTTAGGAGCATGCTTCTGTGTTCCACTGTGGAAGTCTGTTCCACTGTATTTCTTCAGAGGAGGAAGATCTGGAGTGCTTTGTGGCATTGGAGAGACAGAATGCAGTCTTTTCCCCTGGTTACCTCTCTCCATAAAAGACCTGGAGCTGTAAACTCTGACACCAGCAATGCTTCAATAAGTCCAACAAGTTGAGAGGGAAGACAACATAAGTGTTTGATGTAGGAGACCCAGGTGGGTCATGTGAGGAGTGATGACCTGCAGGTGGCAGGGAGGGTGTGTGCAAGCAGAGTCACAGGCTGAGCAGACCATAACAAAACATTAAAAATATGGATTTCAGAGAGCAGATGCAGAGAGATTGAACTGCTGCTGGGAAGTGCTGCAGGAGGGAGGACAATGACTGGATATTCTCATTATGAGAACATACAACACCCCTCAGGTACACATCTAAGACTACTGGCAGGCAAAGAATTCCACAAATAAGTACAATTTATAGCATTTATGGAAAATTGGGGTAAAGTGTGAGGTGAGCAAGAACAGAGTTGGGGAGGAAGGCCTACAGAAGCCATTTCCCAGAACACCCTTTGGTTCTCACCAGCTGCTGCCAAAGCTGTCTCCAAAGACACTGGGTTCACCCAGGGTGGAACAGCAGAGGAGCTCAAACAGGACTCAGCTTGGGGTTTTCCCTTGATTTCCGTGGACAGCTTCCCTCTTGAAGCCAGGGAGTCAGAGGCAGCTGGTCTTGACATTGCTCATGATATACCCTCACACAGGTTTACCTATGGATTATTTTGTCCATAGCCTTGCCTGGCCTGCTGGGCCAGCTAGGCTTCTGTAGCTGTGGCCTTCCTTCTTTGCCTTGTTTTTAAAGCATTGTGATGCTAGTAGTGGAAGTAGTAGCTTGCTCAAATCCACAGAGGACACTAAAAACAGAAACAAGAGGTACCTGGGACCTGCCCCTATCGAAGAGTGCTCTGCTGTTGATGTTCCCCTTCCATTTTATCAGCTGGAAGAAGTCCTGGTAGCCTCTACTTGCAGTGGGAGTGATCCTGGTATCAGCAGCACCATTTGGGAATCAGTGAGGACTAAGTCTTTGACAGCCACTGGATATCAGTCACAGAAGAATAGAAAAGCAGGCTGGAGAGGAGAAGCCATCCAGTCCACTCCTGCTCCTGAAGTCAGAATTAGCTACACCCATGCCTGTCTCCACTCATGGAGGTGCCATTTCCTCCAAAGAAAACCAGTTTCATCGATTGACTATACAAGGAAAATTTACAGATGTTTCATGTGGATCTCCCTTCCCGTAATTTCAATTGTTTTCCACCCATAATGGGCACAAAAAAGATTTAGTTCCTTTCTCTTTATGTCTATTTTTAAAATATTTAAAGTTCATCGGTGGGCCACCCCCTCTATTGTCTCTTTTCTAAACCAAGTTATGCAAATTCCTTTGGCTTTTCATCATGAGCCATATTTTCTAGACTTCTGGTCATCCCAAATTCTGTCCTCTGACTCTCCAGCTGTTCAACATCCTCCCTTAATTAAAGCACCAGGAACTGGACATGATCTTCCAGCTGAGTCCTCTCCTGGCCCTCATAGGGAACAAAGGAGACAGATTTTGCCAATACTACTGTTTACTCAGCTGTGATGATAGATAGTATTTTTGTGTTCATTACTCAGCAGTATGTTCCTTACTTGTTTCTTCAGATGTGCCATTCCATCCTGAGATGAAGAAAGGAGACAAACACTTTTGTTCATCTCTTCCAAAGAAGTAGTCTCATCCCTTCTTCAACTCAGATAAGAGTCAGGCTAAAGGTAATGGAAGTCTCAAATCTCAGAGATCAACCACCTAGCAAAGAACTCTCATTTTTTGCTGAAGATGTTGAGAGGTGGCAGATGACTTAAAAAGACTCCATCCCAAATACACGACAGAGACACCCTAATACATCCTGGGAGTCACCTCAGAGAAAAAGACACTGAGAAAGCTGCTATGGTGTAAAGGAGGCCTTGGAGCAACAGTGTCAAGAACAATCTCTACCATGTAAGATCCACCTCAGCCTTGAGATTTCATCGTGGGGGAAGGGCAGAAAACAAGGAGATTTTAATGAATCTCAGTGTTAATGAGACTGTGGACTCAAAAGTATAAATGAGAGGCTGCTTCTACCCTTGAGACTGAGTTAGTGCTTAAGCTGAGCCTAATGCTCTGGAGCACCAGAACTGCAGGAAAGCAAACCTCCACTGGTGTATTGGAAGTTGGCTTGTCTACTATTGCTAATGTCTGGACACCCCTCAGAGCTTCAGTCTCTCCTGAAAGTAGAGAATTTGCTCTCCAGAGGCCCCAGTATGGGATCAGAGGCTGCCCCCACCCCCACCAGCCCACTCAGAGGCATTCTTCTGGCTGACACTGACTCTGAGAGTGGGGAAGCAGCTGAGCTGAGGCAGTGTGACCCTGTTTGCCCACTGATCAGTGGCAATGTTCCACTGAGGGGTTTCTCTGTTTTGCTGCAGCTTTGCATGAAGCTTTCAGCTTGGGATACACTGCAACTTCCAGATTCCACCCTGCAGTGCTGCTGTCCAGCTCATGAACAGCTGGTGATTGAAAGCTAAAGGCAGAAGGTGTTTTCCTCACAAAACTGCATGCTAGGTTTTCCAGATTATTTCTCCAGGTCATCAAGATCATTTAAACTAATTTCAAACCCTTCAAATATATTCTCTGGGGGTTTTTCTGTGTTATTTGATTAATTAAAAAGTTAGCAATAGAGATCTGAATCATCAAATTAAGTCTAAATATCAAGGACTACTCTCTGATTGTATTTTTCAGTCAGTATTGCTCTCAATTGCTGAAAATTGTACACAGACAATATTTCCTCAGCTTGCTTCTTAGAAGCTCAGATGAGACAATGTTCCAAGCCTCACAAAAGTTAAAATAGTTTGTCTGCTGTTCTTCCCTAGCCACAAGTCCCATCACAGGAACATATTAGATTGGTTTGGTATGATTTGTTCTTAATAAATCCACCCTGGTTGCCACTTACCTTGTAGCTGACTTCTGGAGGCTCAACTATTGCTTCCCCTGCCTCCTCATTCTTGAAAAAAGGCAACACATTTATCTCTGTACCTCACAGTTCCTCAAAGATAGCAGCTAATAGTGCTGGCATTGCTTCAGACAATCTTCCCAGTATCCTAGCAGGAATTTCATCAAGTCCAGCTGATTTGAAAACATCCAACATATCTAAGTCTCTTTCATGATATTGCTTGGTCTTGCTGCAAATTGAAAACATTCTCACACATTCTTAGCAAAATGAAGGCCCCAGACAGTAATTTTGGAATTAAAATATTCCCCAACTGGCTGGAAAGCCCAGGTAGCTGAGGCAAGCTGATAGGTGTGGAAAAGGCCAGGCTCAACATGAGTATCCTTATGAGATAAAAAATGGGGAAGTCCTGAATCCTCAAGAAAATTACTATCCAGAAGATGCAAGTATCCCAGTGAGCAAAGGAAAACAAGCATAAATGAATTTTATACAAGATGCCAATAACAGAACCAAAGTAGTGGTACATTCACTCTACATAACATTTGAAATCTCCAAAGGGAGATAGGGAAGCAGAATGTTTGATCCAAAATGCAGACACTGATCAACCATACATATTGGAAATCTGGAGCAAAGAGACTATCAAAGGGACACTAAGCACAGGGTATAAAATACAGACATAAACTGTGCAGGAGGCAGAGCACTGCTCTGCCTCATCGGAGGCTCATCATCAAAACAAATTTACAAGTTCACCATCTCAAGTTACATGAAGTCTGTGCTAGTTGAAATTGCAGGCCTAAACCAGAAGATTATTGTTATGATAGATAATGTTACTGACCCAGGCTAGCAAAATGCCCTGAATTCAAGACACTGTAAGAAATCAGAGAAGCAGGAAAAACAGTAGCAATGGGAGACATCAGCAGCCCTCCTGTCGATTGACAAATGTCATACCAGCAGATGAAAGAGAGATGACATTTTTGGGCTCTGTCAGCAATCATTTCATGGAGCATCTGGTCTGAGCCCACAGGAGCAAAGGCAGTCCTCAGCTTTGTGGCTCTAGCCCTTCTAATGGAAGCTCCACTTTGTGACAGTGACCACAGAGGGCTCAGCTTCACCAGCTCTAGAGGAGCACTGCAGGCCAAATACGCCAGTGCCATTGTCCTCCACTTCAAGAAAAGCTAGGCAGGAATGAGGGAGCTTGTTAAAAAGAATCTAGAAAGGTCAGCAAAGAAAAATCCTAGCAAACAGCATGGAAACTTCAGAAGAACACCAGACTGGAAGCACAACACCGCTGCGTATGACCTATTGAGAAAGGCTGGAGAATGGATTAAAGGAGGCCAGCACATATGAACAGCCAAGTAAGCAAGTTTATTAGCAGTAAAAAGGCAATTTCCAAAAAGATGTCTATTGTATCCAAACTAATAAAATGAAAAGAATAGTGTTGTCAGGCAGATTAAAAGCAAAAAATCCTAGAAGAGTTTGAGGAAAACTAGCTAAAGAAATCAAAACTAGTACTTCATCAAAAATGTCTGGAGAAAAATCTTGCTAGGGGCTCTGCATGGCCAGCTAGTGATCAGACAAAATTCAGAGACAATTAAGCCATTCTGCAGTACTTTTCACTGGGAAGAAAGGGGAAACGTTTTCATATGGGGGAAAATGTAGAAGATACGTCTGAAGTCAAAGTAATTGCGGATGAGATTTTGTTTCAGATAGACAAAGTGAAACATTTATTACAAGCTGCTGGAGTCAGATGATACCAAGCAGAAATCAAGGATGGAAACCCTGAATTACTATTCACGGTGTGCAGCCTTCCATTTGGAACCTCTTTGGGGCCTGAAGACTGAAAGGTGACATTTATGAAGCCAATCTTTAAAACAGGTCCTGGGGGACATCTAGGGAAACACAGCTCTTATGCTTCATAGTCCTTTCTAAGCCTAGAAATGTGAACAGCACAGCTCCAGAGGACCAGGGCATGCTTGTGTCAGGGGGAAAATTCTGCCATGGACAAATCATTGGCATTCAGTAGAGAATCCATTCTTCATATGTGAAGAAATAGAATATACTTCAAGTGAGTCAAAATCTTTGTGTAAAGAGAAGTCATCTCTGAGAGCTTTTCTTGGATATCTCTCAAAGGATCATCAGCAGATTGTCAAAGACAGCTCTGTAGACAGAATCTGCCTTGACATGTCCCTCACCAAAGCCTGCTAAGTACACTAAGTAGCCAAAGTATAAGAAAGAAGTTGATGAAAAAGAATTAACTGAAATAAAGGAAACAGAGAGTAGTGATAAATATTTTTCAGAGCAGTTGTCTCTGGAGAGGCTGCACAAGGGTGTGTGCCAGAGATAAAAGTATCCTTGATCAAAAACAGAAGAACAGTTTTCATATACCTCTTTCTTACATGGAATCCTAGAACAGTTTGGGTTGGAAAAGATCTGTAACAGTTCCTCCAGTAGAATGCAGTGGGAAATGTGTCAAAGACTGTCAGGACAGTGTCATTAGCCCTTTGAGTGACCAGTCTAAGGCAGCACCATAGCTACATTCAGGCCAGGAGAAACAAGTCATGCAAGAGTCATCCTCTACCTTACCCACCCATTATCAAAGGCTCCCTTGCCATCAGACTCCTCAGAGTTCCTTCTTGGTCAGAGTGTGCAGTAGAAAGTACTGAGATGTCTTCTCTCAAACTAGACTTTCCAACTCCTCTATTTTGCATTTTTAAACAAATGGAAAGATGAACATTCTTTATAAACGAGATGCAAATAAAGGTTTTAGTTCACATCTCATTCCTTATATATAGACAGATATTTTAACAGTTTTCAGGTCTCCAGCCACAACCACACTTCTTTGTTAAGTTTGCATTAGGATCAGTTCTGCTGCTCAGCCTGTGTTTCCTATTCCATTTCATCTGACCATGCCTAGGTGTCATCAATATAATTCTAGTCCTGGGCTCCTTTGTACTTTGGCATCCATCTCCTTCTTCATCCAGATCTTCCTTTTTTCTTCATATTTAAACATAGTCTTTATGGGGAAAAAAAAAAGGGGGGGCTGTATACTTGCAAACTATCCAAAATTATGAGCCCTGAAGTAAAAGAAAGAATTCCTTGGGTTTTGTTTGTTTTCTTGAATGGATTTGCTGCAGTGAAACTGGGCATGAATTTGTCCAATTTGAGCTCCTCTCCTGCTAGATTATTAAAGAGCTTTTTAAAATGTAATATCTACTACAATGAGAAATTTGAATGACTGCAGCATTTCCAGTGAAGGTTTTTTGGGGTTTTTTTTTTTATATGCACCATTATTTCTCATCATTTTATTTTAGGGCAAACGAAAGCTTGGGGAAAAAAAAAAAAAAGCAATCAGTCTTCTTTAATTAAGGGTTATCATTCCCTCTGGTGAATTTGTGGAGAGCAGGAACAGAATAAATTTCTCTTCATTTCCTCACTGGGAATATTAAATGCAATGCAGCTAATTTGTCTGTGAATTAAATTTCCAGTTCTTTTTCCAGCTCCTTAGGGCTGGCCTTATCTTTTATTTTACTGTAGCAGGAGAAGATGCAGTACTATGCTAACTGAGGTATAGTGGAGGAAATAATCCTTGTATTCTGCTTGCTTTTTCTGGTATTGAATTTCTGTAACAAAGATAAGTATAAGCAGAAAATAATATATGTGGTTGCTCTAGGAATCAATTTCTTATCAGTCTTCTCAGCCTATTGAAAAAAAATCTCCTTTAGAGAGAACCCTTACAACAAAGTTAAATCGCTATTTTGCAAATGTAGCATTCTTTCACCATTTACACAGATTTCATGCATATCATTTCTGCTGGCTCCTATTAGCCAGAAGGGTTTATGGCAGAAGCTTTAAAAGCAGCCCTTTTCAATGCCTTTTCATGGAGGTCCAGAGCCTTGGCAAGCTTTGTGTGAGGGGCAGGTGTAAGTGCCAGTGAAAGGTTCCTCAGGCTGGCCTGAGGAACACCAGAACTTCTTCAAGTGCCTTAATTCCCTGTAGCACTTCCTGCTCTGCTCCTTCCAGAAGCAAGGGCAGTCCTATCTTCCAATCAAGCATCTGTCCCAATGAAAAGGATTATTTCTTGAAAGTAAAAAAAACTTAGAGAATAAAAATGTTCTAACCTAGCAGAACAACATAGCTGCTTGCAAAGAGAACCCACTGACAGTCCTGTAATTCACCTTCTCTCCCTTCCTCTGTACTGAAGGCTTTATAAATGGATTTTTCAGCTGTGTTGTTTTTGAAGCCTGAAGTTTGGCCATTGCCCTGTTAGTTTGGGTTGTTGGTGGGAAATGTTGCTTACTTGTTGGCTACTGCATTGCTCTCCTGCTTACTTTTTCTCCAGCAAGGCCAATTCTTTCCCCCATGAAATCATTATAATCTCAAGCATAGTAAATCATCTCACTAATAATGTCACCATAAAGTTATTATATCTCACTATTCTTAATCAATTTGCAGTGGTTTCACATTTTTCACCCAGCTCCATGTGGGAGAGAAGAGGATATATAGCCTTTTTTAAAGCAGAATTAAGGTTAGACTCCAAGAATGACCCTAAGGTAAATTTTAGAGAAAACCAAGATCTATTTTTCATCCAGAATGCCCCATGTTTGGACTGTGGTTTACGTGTGACAGAGTGAGCAGTTAACAAGTTTATACCAAGTTTAACAATTTATTCCCCATTACTGAAAAAAACCAAAAAAAAACATGACTGAATATGTTTGTTACATTTATATGTGAATTGTTCATTGTGGAAAATATTTCTTGACCTATTTACTGTGAGAGTTCACTAAAAGCTATCTTAATATGGAACTTGGTGCTTCTAGAAGAAGCCTTTCTATGATCTGCTCTTCTAGTTTTCCTTTACACCTACATCTGTCTGCTAACCCACTAATCAAATAGACTACTCCATAAATATTTATTTATTTATTATATTTTATATATGTTTGTAGTTGTACTTGAACTACAGTTTTTGCCTACAAGCTTTCTGAGGTGGCTGAGGAAAGCAAGGACTTTGTGGCGAGGAAGAGGCTGCAAAGCATAGCTTGTGATTTCTATACTCTCCTCTGTCTCACCTTTAGCAATTCACTTCCCTGGATGTTCTTTCACTTGGAGCTTCTATTTTTATTGAGGGACAATGTCCTGCAGAATATGCTATTTATGGCATCCAAACAATGGTGTAGAACACTTGACAGAATGCTATTGGCAAGTAGTCGCCTTCTTGTCAACACTAATTTTTTTCTCCTTATCTCTAGAAATTTGGGCATGTCTGTCTGGCCTGGCCTAGGCTTATCACACCCTAGATTCTAGTCAGACTAAAAGATGGGAGCTGATGCAGTACAGGTGGGTGATCTACTGGTAAAGCAGAGAGAGCACAGATCTGTCCTCATCCTTCTGGGTTCTTGAGCACTGTTCTGGCACCTTGGCAGGACACCAGTTGTGGCTGATGTGGGGTAAAGGATGATGCTGTTTCCTGACAAGATATATTCAACAAGCAGTGTTGAATCTCCACTGTTAGTCTCTTTATTTGTGGAATCCATCAGGTGTTTTCTCTGCTCTCTACCTGCTCTTCTCAAAGTTTTTGCATTCAAGATCTGTGCCCTGTGCAGTCTGAGTCCATCATTCCTGAAATCCTGGGAAGTACAGGGCAGAATCACATCAAGAAGGCACCATCCTCAACAGAAAACAGATCCTAATGTCTTGTGAAAAATTAAGAAGAAATGCCTTTTTGCATTTTAGAGAAAATGAAGAGAGAATAAAGGGTAAGGTAGTCAATAGTGACATGTTTTGGAGGAACTTCTTGAAATGGAAGTTTGAATGCCTCTTGTGTGGCTCAACATCTGCTAGAGTGGAAAGCCTGGGTGATAGAACTGGATCCAGGTCTGAATGATATTTGCATGTGACCTAAACCTATTGCATATATTTGATCTGGTTAGGCTCCATGGCTTAGACCAGAGGAAGAACCAAACAAAAGGAAAAAAAAAAAAAAAAAAAA
>VZRH01005668.1:1322252-1390322 GCA_013397555.1 Urocynchramus pylzowi | reverse complement strand
AAAAAAAGAAAAAAAAAAAAGGAGTCTGTTTCTATTCTCTGGTATGTTTAGCACACTTAAAGTAGCTGCCTTATCTTTTTATGAAAAACATACATGTATTTGAAGTCCTTTTCTCCACCTATCCTTTCCTCAAAGAGGCAGGGTCTGGGTTTATCATTTCCTGCTACAAGCAGGCCTATGACACAGGAACAGGGCTCAAAAATTATGTTGGGAAAATAAAATAAAAATGCTTTAAGCAATCTACCCTCCACTCATGACAAGGAATCCATATGCTTGGAGATACAAAGCCAAGCTCTTCCCTTTTCTAATTCACACAGAGGATGTTCACAGCAGCACAGCATTTCAATATGGTAAATACAGATGGATAAGTCATGCTGGCAACAGTGAGAGCCCCAAATCTCTTTGGTGAAAAGGCATATGAACAACACCAAGGTTAAAGCAGAGCAGTTAATACTGCTTTAACACAGCAGAAGCCTTCTCCCAGAGCCTGTTACTCCCCTAGGCTTAGATGCCTTCCATTTGCACAGCTTGACAGTAGGAGGACAAGTGATGCTGGAAGAATATGGGCTCAGTATGTCAGCCCAGCAAAAGGAGATGAATAAGTATCATACAGATGGTGTGTGCTTAGAGGAGAGGACAGGATGGAGACACTCTCCTTACAGCTGGACCAAAATTTAATCATCTGTGCACCTGGCTTCAGACAAAGTCAGAAGAGAGATGTGGTTTTAGTTAGGGATGTAAGCTGCATCACAAAGGCAGAACGTCTATTAGTTAATGGCTAGTATCAGTTTTCATGCCTTTTAAGACAATAAATATTTTAAATATCAAGGCCTTTTTCTTTCATGTGTGTATCTATTTCTCTTAAGTGCATTCCACTGCTGTCTGTTCTCTTCTCCTCTGCTCTGGTCTGCAACAGATTATGCATGATTTTGTCTGCTGTCCACCTCTAAGCCTTCAGTCATGGAAGATGTTCCTGGCTCACCACAGGTCATAGTCCATAATTATTTCATAATTCCTATTACCTTTGAGAGAGGATTTCACATTGGAAGACTGGGCACTCAGTTTCACAAAGACAGTGAAAATTATGTCACAGCAGGGATCAAGCTCTTCTCTAGGAGATGTGGATTAATTCAAGAAAGTGTGAAGCTGTGACAGAGTAAATACTCCACCTGCCTACATGTGTCTGGGATTGATATGGAAGCACAAAAGCAGGCCTGTCTGGCATGGTCAGAGAAGCTTCTGAGAGTGTCCAAATTCAGGTTGGAGTCTGAAATCTGTGTCTGGATGATACAGAAAGTTATTGTTTGATAGGCCAGAGGTGCTCTTGCCCATCCCACTTGCCCAGCATCTCATTTCCTCTCCATCAGTGCTTGTGGTATTTGGAGAGTGTTTCTACATATGAGGGCTTTCTTTGTTTCTTCACAGGTTTTATTAGTAAGGCATGCTGCTATTTTGCTCCTATGATATGGAATACAGTGACCTCTCATCTGCCTTGCTCAACTTTGTTTTTTTTTAATCACCAGTCAGCCTGTATGACAAGGGCAAATAGTCTTGCCTCCTTTTCTATGTACTTTTTCCACTTCAGCTCTTTGCATTCATTAGACATCAATATTAGTGATGTCTTTTTGCACTGTCACATGCAATAGAAATGTCCAAGTGGGGAGCCCAACAGCACAGGTGGATTGTACACTGTTAGAGAGAAACAGTGTTTGTGAATTCAGGAAAACTACCCGCAGGTTACACCAGCTTCAGGGATGGGACTGATTCCCCTGAAAAAACACTGACATAATTTACTTGTGATAGATAATTCCACTTCCTTCAAGTTTTTGTTGTAAGGATACCAAATGTTAATTAAACTAGCAGACTTTTTGTTTCCAGAACTAACAATAGAATCTAAATAGTAGCTAAATACTATCTGGAGGGTGTTGGCATCAGTCAGGTGGTGGAGAGACTGGACAGCTTCAGGGTCACCAGAGAGGTAGCTCCAGGATTTTTACTTCCCATCTCATATACAAAGATGAATAACCCAATATTGACTTCTGGCATCATCTGGGGGCAACAATGCATGACCAAAACTCAAGAAGTTTTCACCACATTAAGCTTATCTGTCTTTAGCATGGGTTTTTTTGAGTGCAGAGTTTATAAGTTTGTCATTTTCTGTGAGTAAAAGCCTTGCTGCAGAATTGGTCATGTATTCACATTCATCTGTGTATGTGATGTGGGTCATCTGGGTCCCTGACAGTTAAGTGGTTAAATTCTCTGTAGGCACTTCAGCATTATGACTCTTCTGTATTATAATCACTAGAAACAAGAAGAATATCTACCTTTATCAAGCTTAATGAATAGGTTTGTAATCACTTGTCTGCTGCTGAGGCTTCTGTGCCTGAAACCAGATTAACTCTCCAATTTTCAGTCATCTGTTTAGAGGTGTTTAGCTAAACTGAGTAGATACATCAAATGCTGCTTTCACATTGTCCTTTGAGAACAATTTGTTAGACCTCAAGCAGCTGGGGTCCAGATTGGAAAGAAGATGCCTACAGCAACTGAGTGTGTCATTTAATATCACGGACTTCACAGAATGTGTTAAAGGGAGCTGGCATGCAAGATATGCAAGGGACATAGGGATTCAATCATACACTGTGCAGTTTCAGACAACCCAACTGGAAAGGAAGAAAGAAGTGACATTTGTGCTATTATCTAAGAATGATTGAAAATACTTTGAAGTCAATGGAAAGATTTTCACTGAATTCCAGAGCTCTGAATCAGGTCCTGGATAGTCTTACACAGAATGACAGGGAACTTTCATCTTCAGGATTTCATTTCAGGGGACATGGCATTAAATGGCCTTGACTAGCTGTAAAGGCCAGTGCATCTTTAAAAATGAAATGGAAAATGTTTGGAGCTTCATGGCCCCTTCACTGACATACACTAAGCAACAAAAATCTAGACCCCTATACTGAGATGTATACATCTAAACTTCTATATAACTAAGATAGCTATGGAGAGAAAACAAGCTTATAGGGTTAGGCTTGAGAAATGCAAAAACCCTAGAGGTCCAGGGACACTGCAACTACAAAAGATAGGCCAAGGGAAGAACAGCACTGCCCCAGTATTGCTCCTTCCACACCTTTCTGCTCAGCATCACCCATGTGCTTGGCACTTCAACAAAATGTGTCATTTAATGAAGCACATAGGCTTAGGGTTACACATAGGGTTAGGCTTGAGAAAACAACACAGCCTAGAGCTCCAGGGACATTGCAATTACAAAAGGCATCCAAACTGAAGCACTTCATGTCATCTCCTTACATTTGATTACAATCACTTCTTTTCAGAATTTGTTTTGTATTTCTCTCCATTGAAGTTCTTTTCATTGTAAGTCCATCCCAGTCAGTTTGTTTCATTTTTTTTCTCTGTCTTTGAGATTTCACGTCCTTTCACAAAATGAAATTCTTTATTTTGTGAAAGGAAATGAAATCTTGTGATTTCAATGAGGATCAATTCAGCACAGTTCAGCCCATTTCCCTGCACTTCATGTCATCCCATTCCTTTTTATTGTTTTCACTTCGGATTTTGTTGTTGTTGTCGTTGTTGTTGTTTTTTGGGATTTTTAGCATTTCATTTAATAAATTTCTTCTCCAGTCTCTTTGTTTCACTTAATTCCCTGATTTTGGGATTTCAACAAGTATCATTTTGGCAAGGATTGGTCCATTTCACTGCAAAAAAAGAACATTCCACTGTCCAAAGCTTGCTCCCTACACACCTTTCTTCTTAGCACAACCCATGTGCTGGGCACCTCAGCAAAAGGCTGCTTTTACTGCTCTGCTTAGGGTTAGACTTGAAAAAAACCACAAAGCCCAGAGCTCCAGGAACACTGCAGCTACAAAAGGCATGCCAAGGGAGCACAGCACTGCCCCAACATTGCCCCCATACCCATGTTTGTTCACAGACCCTTGTTCTTATGCAAATCTATGCAAAGAACAGCCATTCCACAAACATCCTTAGTATCATATATATATACACATTTACAGGTGTGGGCCTTACCATCTGAGTGGTAACTTTTGTTCCTTTTGAGTGGAATCACCCAATTTGTCAACAACAATCTCTAATGATGCCGCTATAACCAAACCCAACAGGCAGACACTCAGCTGGTGCTCATTGGCACTCCACTGACTTCAAAGTCCCCAAAATTTTCAGGTGTGGGCACACCAGGCATGTAGAGAGGGGGTTTACTGTCATGTTCTCTCATGTGGTATCATTTGTGTATGCATCCCAAACTCTGTTGCTGACACATTGGAAACTCATGTCTAATTTACAGACTTCTCTCAAACTTAGGTCTTTTTCTTAGTCTACATATTTCCATGGCTCCCTTGGTGAATAATGTGCTTTAGATAATTTTGCCCATATGTATTGGTTTTTATCTTTTCCCAAGTAGGATTTAATTTTGTCACCCAGTGACCTACTCTCTGATTCTTGGGCTTTTCGCTATTGCCACTTCCCTGAGGTAGTACCCTCATGCCTGCAGACATGAGAAACTTGAGCCTCTTGCCCAAAGGATCTAGAAAATATCAACATTATTGCTCAGTGTGCAAAGTGTTCTGCAAAATTCTGGAGAGCTGTAGATCGTAAGCCAGTTTTTGGGCAGTTTTCAGATTGCCTGTTATTGACAAAGCATTTTAAATTGTGCTACTAAAACCAAAGGTCCAAATCTAGAGTTACAACACGATTGACACAATCCTAAAAAAGAGACAGGACAAAGCAGCTTAGCACTGTGGAACCTTAGCAGGAAAGCACTCTCAGCACTTCCCAGTCTGGCTGCCTGCAAGTGCCTCCTAAAAGCTAAAACTGCTTGAAGCTGCTCTGAGTCATCTCGCTGACCTCAGGCAGGTGGAAGCCAGATGAGGTGAGAACAGGAAGAATGTGAAGGTGACATGCTTGCATTGGTGACCTGGAGAAGGGACAAAATAGGAGGCAGTGTGACTGGCTTCCTGCAGTGCAGGACAGGAGCAGGGGGTACTCAGGGGCCATGTAAGGCACATTTGAAGCTGGCTCTGTGATAAAGTACTCATGTCATGTTTGCTCCACCTACTGCCCTCACTCTTCCCATTCATCTCACACAATACTGAAATCTATTTTAAAAGCTTCTGTCTGGCAAAGTCTACTTTCTCTTCATGTTTCCATACTGTAGATCTTGCTGCTCATCCTTTGACAGGTGAGCTCAGATGCACAGCATCAAGGCTTAAAGACAGCACTGGATTTAGGCAGTCAAATGATGTATATGCTGTGGGCAAGCAGCTGCAGCAGAAGGCAAGATCAGAAGCACAGAAAGTTTGCCAGGAGCCCTTCCTAGAGTGGCACAGGTCATAAGGTGGCACACTCCCAACTGCAAAACGTGGCTAGAGCTTTTCTCCCAGTCTGAATTAGTTTGTCTGGACTATAAAATTGCAGATGTTGTGATGCTGCACCACAAATGACTGGCACATAGGACTTAGGAGCAAATATTTTTAAACAGAATAGAAATTAGACAAACATTTTCTTTGTTTTTAATAGCATTATAATTGCTTTTCTTAGGTTTTCCAGATTTGTTTCTGCTGTTATCAATCATGCATACTCGATAAAAACTGCATTTTCAAATGGAATGGGAACATGCCTGCAAAAAAAATCAACAGCCAGGCCCAGACACTAGAACTGGTGATCTGACATCTCCCAGTTAAAGGGCTGCAACTGCCCCTTGGTGCAAACTTGTTGTAGAAACCCATAAAGGATGAAAAGATGAGGGGACAACAAAGTGTTCAGGAAGGTTGTAAACTTCCTGGGTGCAGAGGAGCATTGCAGAGAGCTGTGTGGAAGGCAGGGGCAAGACAGAGGTTCCCAAATGGAGCAGAAAGGGCAGAAGAGTCGTCAAAGTGTGAGAGAGGAAACTGGGAAGGTCAAGGACATGAGATCAAGACAGAGAAAAACCTTGTGGCATCTTTATATTGTGTCAGGGACCACACAGCAAGTTGAGGCCAAACTGCACTTGGAATTTCAATGTTCCTTGGCTCTTGCTTTTACACCCACTGCAGAGCTAAGCCCTGAGTCAATCTGTCTTGCAATCAGCTCTCCTTGTACCACTGCACAGTACATTGCCTTTTATTGGATTGTGTTTCCTGGCAAGCACATCTGAAATATCCATGAACAAAAACTGAAGTCACTAACTCACAGTAACAGGATCCACATTTCCCTATAATCTCATTCAGTTCCTGATACTGTCTAGATATGTGCTTTCTTCTACAATGAGAGTGAATGCATTCACAATCTTAACTAATTCATGCTCAAGAGTCTCTTGTTGGAATCAGCTGAACAGCCTTTGGAAAGTGTCTCACACAGTCACCTTCTCTCCCACCTCCCATTTCAGAAGTGCAGTGTCCTCCCAAAGGCTTTTTGTGCCCAGATATCCAACCCAAGGTTTTTCATGCTGTTTTTCCTGTCCTGTGTTTTTAAAGGAACAGGGCAGGACAGGACATTCCCCCCCATCCCCCTCTCAAATTTTAATTCAAGCTAACTGAAACGCTTTCTTTAGGCACTTTCTCTAGGTGATAATTCACTTTCAAGCTGAAATATTTGATTTTGTTAGTGCAAATTTGCTGCTGTGTATTTTATTAAAAGGTAAAGCAAATAACTATGCCTTTTTAAAAATGCTGTATTAAATAGAACAGTCTAATACTAGAAATTTCCCAATTAACTTATTGAAAACATTGTGGCAAATTATCTGAATAAAACTAATGAGGCCATTCACACTTTTATGTAGTGGAATTGGAATTAAGAAGCCAGTCTAGGAAATAAATTTAGCTAGCTTCATTTGTAATTAAGTATGCATCCAATCATAGGTAAGTATTTTAATTCTAAAATAACAAAAAATTCTACGCAGTGTTTAGAAAAACAGGAAATGATATACTATATAAATACATTTTTAATCATGAAGGTAGGGAAGCTAGCATTTATAAAAAAAATATAAAAGAAGAAAAAATCTAATAAATAAAGGGTCTATGAAACATAAGCAAAGGCTATGGATGAGTAACCTCATCTGTGGGATTGTGTGCTCTGTTCCTGGATCCCTCTCAGGAAGTTTCTGCGGTGACCTCTGCTCCCCCTCCTCTTTCTATCTTTTTGGGCACCCCCATGTTCACTCACCCTCTTTATCTTCTTTCCTCACCTGTCCTTTCTCTTTTTCCAACACAGCACTCTGTGAATCTCCTCCACCACAATTTTCTATTGCCTCCTTCTCTTCCTGATCACTTGTTTTTATTTCTTTCTCCCTGTCCATGATTCCCATTCAGGCTATTCATACTCTGCACCTTCTGACTCTCCCAGTAACTCACCTTACTGCAGCTCCCTCTCTTCTCCCCCACCTTTATTTCCTCAGGAATTCCTACCCCCTTTCTAGGACACTCCTGTTTTGCAGCTGCCTGAGCACTGCAATTCCTCACAACAGTCTGCCTTTGCACTCAGAGTTTGCTCTGTGGGCCCACCAACAAAGACTGGGATCTTCCATGTCTGGCTCCTACCTGAGCTATGTCCATCCATCACTTCTCCCCACTTTTCCTCACCCATAGCTTTTGTTTCTTGCAGTCATCTTTAGTGACAGGTACTCTGCAAGGAGCCACTTTCTTTTGTTTTTCTTGTTTATTCAGCCCTCGTGGCCTTTCATCGTGGAGTCAGTTTGGTGAACTTATTGACCTGCTGAACCCTTGATCTCTTTCACACACCTATTCATCAAGCTGCAAGAGGAACTGTCAAGAATCAAATATGAAGTCCAGTCTCCCCCAGATCTAGGTGATATTTTGGGATGTTTTGCCCTGTGGGTTCAGAACATGGCTTTGTTGTGGATGGAAGGATGGATGGAAGGATGGATTGATGGATGGATGGATGGATGGATGGATGGATGGATGGATGGATGGATGGATGGAAGGAAGGAAGGAAGGAAGGAAGGATGGGTTACCTGTGGTGGTGGAAATATACAGTTTAGATAAAGAAATACAATTCTCTTGTACAGAATGCCACTTCTGTATCTCAACTGCAACACTGGTTGCATTGCCCTATGACTGTTCAATGCTGTTCAGCACAAGGACACAAACAGATCCTGTGAAAGTGAATACAAAACATCACTGGAGAAACAACTCACAGTTTAGTGTAACTTACATTTCTGCATTCCCAAATCTCAGTGTGCCGGATATCCTCTAAGTGCAATACCACAGGCAAAAGACGATTTAATTGATTCTTATTGGCAGAATCCCCATTCACAGATTGAAATTCCTGCATAAATGGTAAAACAGATCTCTTGGCAAAGGACAGAGAGATTGATTTAGCAATTGGGAACTGAGAAAGAGGGGAAGAAACTTCCTCTTGAGGGAAGAAGACTGGGAAACACATCTAAAACTGCATTAGAAAACTGTTCTCCACAGGTACCAAAGCAAAAATCAGTCAGATGTCCCACCTGCCTCCTTCCTCTGACCTCTCCCCCATCAAGGACCAAGAGGCAGGCATCCTTACAGCAATTAGACTTAAGCAAACAAAACAAATTGGAGAGGTTATGAGTGTGTTACCCAAGTGTAAGAACAGGCCTCTTGCATCAGCATTTAGTGAGCCAGCATGTGAGAATGATAGATGGAGAGTCTGGGGGAAGGGAGATAAGGAAGTGTCCTCGCTGTTGAAGCCCCCATTGAGTTTGATTGGAATATGTGAGCAAGAGACTTGCAAGGAATATGGAGCTGATTATCAAAAACATGGCAGGGAAACAGATGTTGCCTGCTTTGGAGACTCTCCTTGCACATTCAACACAATGGAAAGGGCTCAGATAATAAAACAGAGAGGATCCCAGCAAGAAATACAGCGTGTTGACACTTTTATGACCTGAGATGCTTACAAAATACAGAAATGGCGTTTTGTTTGCTTTCCATGCGCAGCTTGATATCACATGCTCAGCTCTCTCTGCTGCCACTTGGAGTCAGGAAAGACAATATATTTTCTTTTCCAGATAAACCTAGTGATTCTAGTCAGGTGCAGAAAGCAAATAAATTACATAAGAAGACTTTCTGTATCTATTAATCAAGAGGCTTGTCATTTTCCAGGCCTTGATCCACATGAAAGAAAGTGAGGAGGGGGAGGAGGATGTAGGAATAAAGGAAGATGTGGAAGGGAGCAGAAAGAAGATTCTTGCTGAAGCTGCTTGAGAGGTTTCTCATAGTGTGAAGGACCACAGCTTAGACAAACACACTGAAAAAGAACTCCCTACCCTCTCCTTTTGAAGTTTTTCCTCTTCAAGCCAAGGGGGCATGGTCCAAAAGGAGAAATGTATGAACCAGGAATATTCCATTATGCTGTTGGGGAAGTTATTTCCACATTTCCTTCTTCTTTTGAATGCTGAGAGGGAAAAAACCTGCTGTTGAAAAAAGGAGCCACATTCAACACATACTTGGAGGTTCCTTTCCAGAATAGCCAAGTATTTGTGTACTAGAGCAATAGGGTTGGCTACTTACACAGACAAAGGAGGAGAGGAATTTTCAGTGCAGAGCACAATAATACTAATATCAAGTAAAGAGATATGATGGACTCAGTAGTTTGCATGAGAAACTGGCTCTATTTCCCTCTTGGAAACTGACCTCACATGTAATATTAAAACAAGACTCAGAAGAATCTTATTAAGGCAGATACATTTACTTTCTTCCTTAGATCATCCTGAATGTAAATCAATGAATATTTATAGCATTTTTGAGATCTTCCAAGAACACAAGCTAGAAAAGCATAAAATTACTATACAGAGGGACTGAATTATTGCTGCAGACCAAACATGAATCAGAATAACATCCCACATGGAAAACTGTCAGGAAAGTTCTTGAACCAGGAACCTGGTTCATGGCCAAAGAGTAAATCTGGTTCTGTCTGAATCAGCTGCCTGAGAAAATCTGTCTGCACACTGCTAGATAATCATGTAGTGACAATATGGGCAAAGCAATTTTCAGCTCCGAGGTTTCTTACTAAGGCTAACCTTAGGGAAGCTGGTTTCTCTAGGCTCCCTCTACCATCTTTGACAAGAGGATGGGTTTTCCCAGAGGCACCTTGGAAGACTGGAGATTAGGCACTTCTGCATTGCTTCCTGGAGTTGCCTACACAACTGTGTGTCTCTGATCTTTCTAATCTCTGCAGAGAAATGGGTGGCCAAGCAGTTTATACCCACAGCTACAGTATTGTGATTGGAGCAATGGTTCTAGTTCTGGTGTCCACACCCATGACAGAATGGTCAAAATTGGAATGGATTAAAAAAAAAAAATCCAGAAAATAATGTAATGACTAATATGAGGTCAGGAATATCTGCTGTATAGTGAGAAAGGAAGAAATGCAAACCTACCTTATCCAATAGATGTTTTGAGATGAGATCTGAACCTTAACTACAAATACGTATGTGGGGAAGAGGTATCTGATAAGAAAGAGCTCTTTAGTTTAGCAAGAATAGATTATGAGAGTTAGAAATTTGGATTTGAAAGGATTTCTGATTAAACAATGAAATCACCTACTGGGAGACATGAGGGATTTTTCCATTACAAAAACGCCTTACATCAAAACTGAAAAGATTTGCAAAGGATATGCTATAACTCAACTACAGGCAACTAATATCACTGAAAAAAAATTCTAAACCCTTTAGGTTTACGACTTTGATCTTAAATCCTGTAGAGGCCTACAGTTTTTTGTAACTCTGCCAATAACCTCTTAGCTTGTTGGCAGCCTCTGTGCTAGGTAATATTCAAGATCAACCAAAGATGATTCTGTGATTTTTACTCCTACTTTAACATATGTTGTCAGCAGACAATGGGAACACCAAAAATTCTGGCTAACAAACATTTCCTCTGCATACCCCTGTTGAAAGTGAGTCCGGAAAAGAGCCATCAAGTCTTTCACAATTGATGGCAACATAGTAAAGTTTCTTAACTGTATACCCACACTCCTCAGGCAGGGAATTTGTCTCTAGATTTACATTGTGACTTGCTATATCTATGCCTTCTGTGGGTCCCAATAAGTGAAACAGAACACCAACCACAAAACTTTCTGCTCATATGAGTTTCTTGTACATGTATTTGTTTGTTTACTTTTAATTAAGAAGTGCTGTACTCGTTTCCATTACATTTCCTGTTCTGGAGACATCCAATTGCTTAATTAATAAGCCTCTCATGTAACATCTTCTCCTGTCTTAGGAAGGTTTTCCTGAAGTACTCACTTCAGTATAACACCTGTCTTTCCCCCAGCACTCTGGCCATGTTCTTGAGTTCTCTCCATGCAGCATTCCCTTTTTTTGTTCAGGCAATTACTGGTAGGTCTTGAAGTGCCAAATGTCATTCAAAATGACAAGTAATATATTCACTGTGGGTCTCAGGAAGGCTTTCAATCCATATATATTCATTTTTCCAGTAATCTCAGCTTCTCACTCAATTTTGCTACCATTTTATGTGTAGCTCCATGGTATTCTAATTGTTTTTCAATTAAATAATGAGTTCTGGGATGGAAAGATGCATAATTTCCAGCATAAAAAAATCCATTTGGAAAAATGTGTGTAGAATTCAGAGACAAGATTCTTGACAGGGCAGCATCACAACGTGAATATGCTATGACAGTGAGAATCAGATTTCAGGGCTAAACCTATACACCCTCTATATTCCTGCTGGTTTAGTCTGTGATTATCTGTGTTTTGCTCTTTTGGTTATCAGTGGTTTGCAACAGCAAATAGCATTGAGGGTGTTACAGATGATTACATTCTGTTGTGTTCCCATTTTGTCTTCTGGTTGTCCATAATGGAACCATCACACATCCACAGAGTGTGGATGTGAGACACCCAGAGGCTGGGACACACCCATTCAGAGGTGTATTTACAATGGCTGGAGATCCTGACACAAAATAACGCCCAGGTGGGAGGTCTGTGAGAACCTGTAGGGAATTGCCAGCATCAGGGCTGTGGGTGCTGTGTCCACACATCTCCTCAAGCTCCAAAACCAGTGCAACCACCTGACAGAAGCAAGTTATATCACTGAATGCAAATTTCATTTCTCCATGTTGCAGGGATATCCACTACATTGGACAGAGTTGTTTATACCATGCTTTCTTTAATTTTATTTGTTTTATACAGTAGGCACCCTATGCTGCCTAGGTATACCCCATCAAAATAATTTTTAAAAAAAGAAATACTTTGCTCCACATTTTATCCTCACTCTCTCTCCTTCTTCCACTTCATAACCACAGGATGATTCATTCTGTGTGAACTGTGTTTTCCCAACAAATGAGGCTAGCTTGATTTCCTGTCATCCTTTTTCTCTTGTAGGTTTTACTAGAATGTAAAGACAAAACAAATTATCTGACATATTTCTGTCTACACCTGTCCTGGTACCCAACCTTTCCATGTGCTCAAAGGCTTGATTTAAAGTCTCCAACTACTGGAAATTCCAACATATGCCTAAGTAAGTCGCTTCAGTAGTTGACTGACTCCACAGCCATGCACATGCTTCATACCCAATCCCAAATGGACCAGATTTGGCTTTCAAACACCAGGCCTCTTGAGCCAGAGTTGCAAAATGTCATACAACATACATTCCTTAAAATACATGTCTTATTGATTTTTAAAATTTAAATGCTATTACTGTGGTTCAACTTAGGGTAATCCTTTGGAAGGTTTAGCACCTCTGCCATATATATGGAGGTTGGTGCCTTATTACAAAATGCTAGCAGAATATTTTATGGAACACTCATATTTCTAGAGGAAAGCTTCATAAATTTGGAATGTGATTGGACCAGTGCACCTCTGGCTGTCAGAGGTGTGTCTGTTCCATAGATGGCTGGTAATATTGTTGCTGATTCCGAAATTATCTTGGCTGGATCCAGCATTAAGGAATCTTTAACTGTTTTTGGGTTTTCTTTTTTGGTAGCTAATATACATGACACCCTTCCCAGCAGGATTGCAGAGGCCTGAAACCAGCCCCTTGTAGCAGTAAATGGAACTCACCAGTTCACAGAATCCATAAAACAATGAAATACACAAAACCACCAGAGTCCCATACAAAGGATGCAACTTATCATCCAACATCCAGAATTTATACACCTCCACACTCCTCACATAATGTGCATTCTCAGATCAGAATTTTTCTCCTCTCAAGTCAGCTAGTGATATCTGTACCCAGGCCCTCTGCTGGACAACTACACGGAATGGGATTAACTCTCTTTGAGGTATCATTCTGATCATGGAGCATGATCTAACACATTTCAAAAGTACTTAATTCCTGATTGCTTTTAGGTTTAAAAACAAGTTCTGTCTGCTGTTCAAGATACCTCTTACAAAGACACTTCAACATTTTAGAATGAGACTGCATCTCGATAGAAAGATTTCAGCTGAAGTACTGTTCACCACAGAATTGTAGGAAGTTAGGTTTAGAAAGGAAACTCAACAATTTCCATCATATTTCATGCAAACTTCAGTGACATGGCCTTCTCTGAAGCAAGAAAACATCATCCTGGTTAATTTATACAAGTGGAAGTTAAGTGTCATGCAATTCTTGGAAGTGTGTTGATGGGGAAAAGATACCCAGTGAAAGACAGATAAAAGCAAAAGGAGATCAATGACTGGAAACTGAAGAAGACCATCTCAGAGTATAAATTAGATTATGTTCTTGTCCATGAAGCTACTTACCCAAGCAACACTTCATCAGCTGACATTTTCAAATAAAAAATGGAATGTATTTCTAACAGCTAATTTAGAGATAAAGCAGAAGATACCATTCTATTGATGGAACCACCAAGTGCAATTCCTTGACCTATCTTGTGGAAAAGCCTACACTACAAATATTGTAGCAGTTACTCTGAGCTTTAAGATCTCTGGGAACATCATCAGTGTCCTGTTTACAGGGGTTTAGTTTTTATTTTACCTCTTCTGTTTTTAATAGGCTGATTTTCAGCTTTTAACCTCATGCAGCTTTTTATATCTAAAAGTGTCTCTCTTTTTTTTGGTTGAGCAGCCTCCTTCCTTCTGCGTACAGTGCATCATCAATGGAAAATTTTGCCCTTTTTTAAAATACTGAACCAGGCAGAGAGCAAAATATGGTTCTTTTTAGCTCACTGAGATGATGACATTTTCCTCTCACATAGCTCTCCCAGTAAGTGATGTTTCAACATCCTCTTTTGACAGAAAAGGGAACACAAACTTTCAGAGACCCCGCTTCTCACCAGCTGGCAGATCCCCACCAAACACTGGCCTGGAAAGCTCACTGTGACTTCCCTGAGCTGCAGAAGGACAGGTGGATGTGGGAGTGCTGAGTGAACAGGGTATGCTCAGGAAGCACGGAGCGCGATCGTGCGTGTGCGGGTGGGACGATGTCGCTACTAATGCCTGAGTGGGTGAGACATTAGACAAACTTGAGGTCACTGCTTGGGACACAGAGCCTCCAGCACCAGTGAAATCAACGTGTGGGTGCTGTAACTGGCAGTCAAGAACCACATCTTTGCAGAAAGACCTGTAATTTTTAGAATGTGCAAATTTTAGAATGTGGACATATTGACATGTTTTACATCCCCGATCGAGGTGGCAATGGGTAACTCTTCACTGACTAAGCAGCTCTCACAAAAATAAAAATATCCTTTCTTCCCATCCACTTTTTCCCTAATAATTTCCTCACATAAGTTTCAAATAGCAAGCATGTGAGAGAAACAGCTTTTCTGACCGGGTGAGAAATGTGACATCCAAGTTTCGTTCTGTTTCTCTCAAAGCTTAGCTAAACAGTCTGCAATTACCCCAGCTAACACCTCTGGGAAGCCAGAGCTAAGGTTGCATATGTTGCCTGTAATTTAGGAACTTGATAAAAATATGGATAATGTTGCTTAAATAAAATGAATCTGGATTGCAAGAAATGGGAGGTAAGATTAGAGATAAGAATATGCTGCAAAGTACAGAAATGCAGAACCAGCAGGGAATGTAGAGTTCTCTGGAGTACACCTTTGAATATTGTGTATCTACGCAGGAGATCATAGCACCTGCTAAATTTAATACATATTAAATAAAGTCATATCTTATATATCTGAGCATACCTTCATATTTTGCTGGCAGCCTACAATTCCCAGATTTCAGTTTATGTTACAGAAAATATGTATTCAATTCCCAGTGAAAAGCTGATTTAAAGGGCACTACTGGGAATTGTAAGGAGATTAAATTGTTTTAATATTTTCAGTACATGGAAGGGGGAATTTAAATGGGAATCTGGGAATCTTTGTTCCTTTTGTGAGCTGTAAAGGTCAAGATTTTGCCATAGATACAAGAGCTGGAAGAGAGTTTCTGGTTGTGTAGATGTCCATTTGTCCTAGGTGGGAGCTTAAGATGTTCTTAAATCACATACAGTGCCCATTGATGGCTCATCTTGTCAATGTGCACAGGGATTGCAGATCTGTGTGGGTTGTTTTCATTACTGAAAATGGAAAACATGCAACGATAGGAAAACAGGCTACAGATTTTTGAGACCTTGAACTCGCTGAGGTTTTAGATTTGTACGTTACCTCACTGAATTTCCATTAAGCCTACTTACTTTAAACTCCAGTCTTTCGCCATTATTTTTCATTCTTCAGACATGAATGGTATTTTCTTAATTTTAATTTAATTTAGACTGATGGAGTGCTCATTTTTCTGAGGAAGAAATGTCATTCCTTTCTAGAATAAAATTAATATTATGCAAAAGGCCAGTGCAAGACCTGATTTATATACCAGGGAAGGACATGAAATCTGTGTTGGCAGCTGTGATCATGTTCTGCCCTGACAGTCACACAGTTCTCCTGACAGCACTGCACCACAGTGCCCATCACTGTCAACTTGTGTGTAATAAAAAATTCATGCAAGCCTTGCTTCCAGCTTTACTCCTCCCAAAGCTCTGGCCCTCATGGCAGACCATACACATGCCACTCCTGAGTTATTCCAGAGTTTGTACAAGAGAGGAGGAGGAGGAAAAAGGGAGAAAGAAAAAATGGAGAGTTTCCTCTCCACTGTTCTCACTCCCAAGATAAAAGACTGCACATTCTATAGTATTTTATGTTTTATTTTTTAGCATTCCATGCAACATTTCCTCTACTTCTGATAGGAACTGATCTTGGCAAGAATAAAAACCATACTAATAGCTTGCTGCTTTCACAGGGAGAGAGCACCTGAGAGCCTGAACTAAAGCAGACAAAGCCCTCTCAATCTTTGGATTGATGGCACTATCATGGAGGAAATACAGAGCTCCCTCTCTGTGTTTAAAACTGCTTCAGTAAATTCCCCCATATCCACCGAGAATTCAACCTATGCTGTATCCAAAAAGGGAAGCTACAAAAAAAATTTAAATATGTCATAGCTGGCTGGGGTGCACTTCTTCAGGCTCATAAAAATCAGCAAGCAAAGTTCCTAAAGGCATCCACAGGTTGATTTCAACTTCAAATTTTAAACAAACTAGTCATAGGCAACAGTCAGTGATGAGATCATCAGAGAAAAAGATTGTAAAATGGAGCAACAAAATACATTAGTGCAAATAATTAACATATTTGCCCAGAAAGGCATCATTTGGGGTTAATCACAACTATTCATAAATCCACACTGAATTTAGCAAGTCTGCAGAAATTTTGCAGTGGTGAGTGAGGCGGGGGTGGGGGGACAGGAAAGGAATAATTTTGACATTTTCTTGATAAACATTTTGATTTTTCCACAAAACATTTTGTTTTGAAATTTGCCTACAGGTAATAGTCTTAAGACTAAAAAACAATTCACAAAATTTAAACAAATTCTCTGCTTTAGTATTGAAGCTAAAAAAAAAAAAGGCATCTTGAAAAAATGTTTTATTTTGCTGGGAGAAAAAAAAATTGTATTAGTAAAAAAAAAATAATTTCAGTGCTATTGACTCAGAATTCAAGCTGAAAAACCACCTATTGGTAAACCATTCAAAAACCAGCATTCAGTAATCATAAAAAAGGCTGACACTGAACACCTGTGGGCTTGGCTCAGCGTGGCCCAGGTCATTCCCTAACCCTTGGTTTCTGGAATTGAGAGGTGATGGGTAATTACATGGAAGGCTGTCCCTTGGTACACACCACAGTTCAGTCGGGGAAGGGAGAAAGACAACCAAGCAAAAAGGCCTGTCCCTTGGATTGATTTTACTCTCTTGGCCCCAAGAAGAACCTGAAAACCAAGGCCGTGGGGAGAAAACCCATGATTTTGGCAGATCTGGAATTTTCCAGCCCATGTCATGGGCTTTTGAGTCATGACATGCCAAAAAAATTGTGTTAAAAAAGAAAAAAAAAAACCCTTTAAAAGAATGCTTCAGTTTCTGTACAAGTCCAAAAATGCCTCATCCAATTTGTCTCAAATTTTCCAGAAAACTTCTGCTCTGACATGAGATCATATATATGAAATGTAAGACAGACTGGTTTGTAGTTTTGGCAAAGCTGGGGAGGAAGACAAATTGTATTGTACTTTTAAAGAGAGAATTAGGATCTCATCTTTGAATTATCACTTATTTAGGCAAGTCCTGCCTCTCATGACATTTAAATCATTAAAAATTATTTAAAGAGTAGTAAATATGTTACTGGGGACTACTTTGCACTGGCAAAGAGATCATAAAACATGGAGGAGGAGGATGAGACATAAGGAAAATAGGGATGTGTGGGGAGACCACAGAGAATAAAGAGGAAGTAGTTACAAAAACTTGTGTGCATGCTGTGTGCAAGGAAGGGCTGACAGGGATCTCAGGGGACTCTGTGGTGTAGTAGGATTTTAAGGACCATAGAGGACTGTAAAGGTCAGAAGAAAAAGAACAAAGAGATGTTGAGAGGCTGGGGAGGTGAAGACCCTCCTGAGGAAAGAGAAAGAAATAAAAAGTAATTTTCTCAGAGAGGATTTAATGGCTAGAGACATCACAAAACAGAGTGAAGGGAAAGACAGTTTATGCCATTGCAAGAATCATATATCCATAAATATTTAAAAGTGAATGGGCTAATCACTTTTGAAGCCTTGGGATACCCTCCTTCCCAGGATTTGTGCTGCAGGAAAGCTCTGGTACACCACCACCCACCTTGCTGCCAGCTCCTTCTGCACTGCAGGGAAACTACCATTGCTCCCCTGAGTGCAAGCACTGCTAAAGGGAAAAGTCAACATTTAATTAGTCAAAAAATTAATTAGCAAACTATGGCCTCAAAATACCTTAGGAGCAGCTTATACTGCTTGAAACATGCATAAGGATGACTGGACCATACAAAACAGGGTAAGATCATCCACTTATGCTGTCAGCATGCTGAAGGTCACCACCTTAAAGAAATGAAACACTTCAAAATAAAATACAAAATTATAAAATGCATTAACCAGTAATAATCTGCCAAGGAATAATTCTGTGCTAGAAACCCACCAACTCTTGTCTTAAACTCCTTCAAGTGCCTTGGGATGATGGCTTTTATTACTTTTTGTCATGATTTCATTTTTCCTTTGCAAAGAAGAAAATCTCTGTTACTCTTGGAAAGACATGGGAGGGAACCAGAGGTGTCATGCAGCTCCCTGCCAGAAACACATATGAAGGCAGCCTACTTTGGCAGGAGGAGGATGACTGGCCCTGCCTGTCTAGCCACATGTTTCCTGGTCTTTATTCTCCCCAGCGTTACCACATGTCACAAAGTACTTTACAGAGCCTTAAGAGGAATTGCAGGCTTCCCACCCAAACAAAAACACAGAAAACCAACCCTACAATTAAGTATCCCTAACAAATTATGAGGCCTGAGGATGGGTTGCTGCTCCTCAGTTGACAAAATTCATTAAGACTTTTGACTTCTGTACTTTTTTTTTTAGGGATGAGGGGGATTAGGGAGGAGGTTTGGTTTATTTTCTCCTTAATCACTCTGCCTTTCAAGGAGAGAGCCAGGACTATGGGCATTTGGGTGATGTCATCTGCTAGACAGCAGCCATGTGGAGAACATGAAAAGGAAGTTTTCTACCCAGCTCCTGGCAAACCTGGGGCAGATGCTGTGTGACTGCCCAAAGCAGTCCACTGAGACACAGTGGGACAATCCCCATCCTTTCAGATATGCAAAGGGACCTCTGGCACAGCCCATGTGACTGATGTGTGGGCAGATATCTTATCTCATGAACTCTCTCTCAGCCTCTGTTTCCAAGGGCTGGTGTCCAGGAAAGGGCTGCACTGGCTGAAAGGAAGCAGAAAGCAGAACCATAATGAACCTCCCCAGTCACCAAAGCAGGCAATCACATCATGTAATCCTTTTAAAATATCTACCAGCTCCATCTTAGAGTTTGTTCAGCTTCCAGTTTCCATTATTCCTACTGAAGCTTTTCCTCACTCTTCCAGTTTCACAGCACATGTTTGCTCAGAGCCATTTGTTCTTGTGCCAGGATGGTCACTCTGCTTATATGGCTCTTCTGTGCCCTGGCTGCTCAGCCCTGGATCATGCACAGAAAATATTAGTATTTTCTTCCTGGTCTTCTGAAAACTCAGTTAAAAAAGACAAATTATCTTGGTGTCCACACATAAGACAGGCTTTCTACTCACAGCCATGCCAGCAAGGCATCCTCTACAATTTTACTTCCAGTTGAAGCTTTGCCAGGCATGAACTGTGCTCTCACTGAACTCTTGTATCATGATATTAAAAGCCAACATCTGGTAGAAAAGCTTCAATACACTGTAGGATGACATATGTTTTCTCCACATTCATATCCCACTGGCAACTCACAGCCAACGTGCAACCAAGCAAACCCTCAGTTTTTATCCTGCTCTAAAACAACCTTGCCCTCCCCTTTCCATGCACCAGTATTTATAGCCATTTGTTTTTTCCTGTGTAAAACATGACCTTTTTTTGTGCTCATGATGTCCCCAGGTCTGTGCCATCAACAGAGCCATCATTGCTTTCTTATGCTTTGCACTGAAACCATCAGATGAGATCCATCCCATCTCCATATGCACTTCCCATTCTCCTCCTTTCCTGAGAAAGTGTGTCCTGGGAATCACTAGATTTTGAGCACATCATGGAAAGGTATTGTCCAGCCAGGGAACTCAGCCTCTAAGAGAGAGCAGGAACTTGAACTAAATAGCTTGTAATGCAGCACACAAGCTTATTTTGATAATTAAATATGGGAAAAGAAAAGAAAAGAAGAAAAAAGAAAAGAAAAGAAAAGAAAAGAAAAGAAAAGAAAAGAAAAGAAAAGAAAAGAAAAGAAAAGAAAAGAAAAGAAAAGAAAAGAAAGAAAAGAAAAACAACAACAACAACAAAAAAACCCAAGAAAGCATAATTCAGGGATATTGAAATGTGTTTTAGAAATGAAGATGTCAAAAAATTTATCTTCCTGGGTAAAGATTTTCAGAACTTCCACTCTGCAGGAAGTGGATGGTCTGAGCATTTGATATGCTAATGATAAGACTATTTTTAGGAGAAAAAAAAAGTTACTTAAATATATATTTCCATTCTTTACTAAAGTTCAAAATTATGGTGACTCATCCACAGCAGACCTAAAAAGATTCAACTGGAAGACAAATGGCAATATTATCATACACTGAATGATAAAAATGACAGTTTGCATAGCTATAATTTCATAAACAAATGGAAAAATGTAGGCTGGATTGCGAGGTTGAGAATGAGAAGTATTTGTAATAAGGAGTAAGATGTCTTTGGATTATGACCCTGTTCTCTGCCATAGGAGTTTAACCTTGCTGGAGCAAATTGTGAAAAGAGCAAATGTCTGTATCTGTAGCAGCTCTCTTTCTTGCTCTCCTATGTAAAACTTGAGGAATGAAGTTGGTTGTTCTCACACATCTGCCTTGTTTTTAGTGTGGTGTTCCCCACTGTTGTTAATCTGGTTACCTCACTGGGGGTGGGAATCAGACATGATTTCATCTTGAATTTAAAATAATACAACAAAAATAATTACGTGAAATTAGGGACATGGGGGGAAAATTCCATTAAAAATCTTTTTCTGACTCCAACAAAATTATCGAACCTTTCTAATCTGACTTTGAAGAATTACCATGCCATGAAAAATACATCAAATTGGCTTCTGGGGGAAAAAAAAGCACCAAATGTCTTTCAAATGGGCACACTGCCCCCTTTTATTTTAAATTCTTGTTCTTTAGGAGACTTGTTTAACTTGTTCTTTAGGAGACTACGTCTACGTGAAACTGCTGCATAAATTATAGACATGATCTATGATGCAGACAATATTTATAACATGCCTTTAAAGTTATGTAATACTGAGAACAGAAATGCAATTAAAGTGGAGAGAAGAGGAAGTTCTGCCCTCTGCAGAGTGTGCTGTCTCATCTTTAAACAATGCAACATGATGGAAACTAATAAATGTTCCTGCAGAGGTGACTGGTTACTCCTCTGATGTATTGATATGGGAGGGGTTGGTCTCAAAGATGCATTTTTTCAAAATCAATTTTTCAAATTCATTTGGGGAAAACAATGACATTTTCATTTTCTTTGTAAGAAAAGTAGGTGCTATCTTCCCCACATGTTCTCAGAAGACTGCAGGCAAAAAGGGGCATTTGGAAGTTATTTTCTAGTTTATACTAAATTATTTCATGTGATTCAAAAATAAAAAGTCATGTTTATGTGCATGGATATATTTGAGAATGAGACAGATAGTTTCTCAGACATGGGAACCCAGATGACAGCGACATCAAAGACTTTCTAAGGATGTCAGCTGCACCAGAGAGGTCTCTTTGTTTTCCACTAACAGAGTAGTAGTAATTAATCTTTTAATTTCACTTTCTTGAGAGATATTGTTTTTATTTATTTGCTTTTCATATACCTGTGTAAATATTTTCTCTCACTGGTTCCTATCTGCCACATTGTACACCATGCAATTGCTCTTTTGTGACTAAGTACCAGAAATATAATGTGAATGTAAATAAATGTAATGAATCTGAGTAAAATACCCATGGGATATTAGATACCAGAATCATCACTAATGACAGTTCTATTGACCAGTGTTGGCTTTCACCTGTGTTGGGTCACTCAGGCCTCTCTAGTGTGGAGTCCTAGATAACTTCTTGAAGCTCTGGCACAATCATGCACCAGGAAAGGGCTGGTAGCAAGACAGATGCTGTAAGAGACAAAAATCTGAAAATTAGGGAGAAGAGAGGCATCAAGCAAACTAAGTAAACCCGAACTTTTGCATTGCAAGCCTTATTTTCTGTGCACATGTTGGTTTTTTTACAGAAAGTATCCCAGTTCCTTGGGAAAGTGACCAAATCAAATAAAATTCAACACTCAACCAGCTCTAGTATACACCCAAAATGAGAGGGTGAGAAAAAAGAAAATACATCCAACTACAGCAATTTGAAAGTGTTTTATGCTCATTATTATCTCATTTTCTTGATTTTGATGAGAGGGGCTTGCTAAGTTTGGGGAATATTAATTTTGTCTTTCCTTGTTCCCTAGTCCTGATATAGACCATTCCTACCACAGATTTTAATGGCAAAATGTAGCAGAAATTTTATTCTGGTGAGCCTCTGTAAACACATTCACAAATGCAGTTTCCAAAGAATGGGCTTCAGAGATCACCATCTTCTGCATTAGATTAGAAGAATCTTGAAGGAACCTGGACTAATTTGCAAGGCCACACAGAAAGATAATTAAGAGCTTGTATATTCAGGCCTATTTAACTGGAGAAAGACTATCACTGATCACAAATTCAGAGGTGACAGATCAGGTTCTCACATGTTTTAAAATTTGATTGTTGTGTTAAGACACTCAAATCTGGCAATTTCATCTCCTCAAACCCAACCATGTGCACTCAGTTGAAGTTGTTCACCATGCTCAGGCATCACCAATGGCTACACTCGTATTTCTCCTTCACAGAATTAACAAAAGTGGACAGACTGCAACTTTTGCAGTAATACCTCTGGAAATGTGAAGATTTCTGAAGAAGAAACTTGACAGGAGAATGTTAAACATTTACTTTTTAAAAGCCTATCACTGAGAAAAAAGACAAACTAGAGAGGGGAGGCAAGGCAAGGCAAGGCAAGGCAGGGCAAGGCACACATTTTTTAACAACTGACAAAAGGTTATAAAACCTAGTCACAAAGAACTCAAAAATGTCCTCTGAATTTTTTTGTTTATGTTTTAAGAATAAGTGAACAACTTAAAGAAATAAGGATTATTTTGAGCAATCTTCCATTTTCAATAGAAAACCCTTTTTTAGTTTTAGAAAATGAAGTTTGGATAGAAATTATTTAGCTTGTTCTACTTGCAATCAGGTGAATGTTATAGCTCTAGGATCAGCCACATGGGCTCATTTTGCTAGGACTCTAGTAAAATATAAGCTCTTCTTTGAAGTCACAGATATAAAAGGAAGAAAATTTCTCTCATTGGACTTTTGTTTTTCCTCCTTTTGCTCTTCAGAAAAAGTGAAGAATTCTGAAAAATGAGCCGAACTATAGGCATCCAATCTCAGAAAACAGACACAACACACATGTGCTGTGGTTCCAGGATTGTAGGTCATTATAACTAGCAATACCTCTCAGGAAACTTCAAAGCAAGAATCAGAAATAATCTTTATCAAGTGCTCCATTTCTGCACTGCTCTGCTCCTGGTAAAAGGAAGGTTTGCATGAAAAGCACTATGGTCTTAGTGTTGTTCTTTTAAGACACACGTGGTCCTGCTGTTTAATTCTCATGGGGTTTAGAGATTCCTTCAGAGCAACCAATAGTGATGTGATAATCTTGGCCAAGAGTCCTCACACTCAGGCAGAGATCAAAAAACTAAGAGGCTTTTTTCTTGCAGGAAGAGTTAAAACTTGGAGCCAGAGGGAGAGCATACAGGTCAGCTAGTGAGCTGCTAGTTCTACAGCCCTGCCAAATTTACATTTCTCAGTGTTGTAATAGGGACAGGCCAAACACACTGGGAGTCACTTGTGCCAGGTCTAGATGCAGAGGAAAAAACAGACTGCCCAACAGAACTTACACTATGCTGATATCTCTGATGTCAGATGAGCAGGATTGTCTGTACCCAAAGCAGACAGTTTGGTTTTTTCCCTAAAATTTATCTAGGTTGCCTGAGCTCACTAAGCTGTTTGAACTTAGCATTACAGCTGTCACCAGAGTAGTCCCTTTCATTTTACTGGACTATTCACATGTTACACACCACACATTTAAGAATGTTCCAAACTGGACTCTAGAACATCATGGTTTTGTGCTCCTGCTTGGTCTCCACTCCAGAACAGCGTGCCTGGGCAGTGATGTCACTTCTCTGTAACTGGGCTGTCTCTAACACTTACAAAATGTATGAAATGTTAAATACAACAGCATAACAGGCATTTTGCAGGCTGTGAAAAGAGGCTGGCAGCAGGCATGGTTCCCCACACATTGTTCCACGCCAGATGCCACCACCTGCTCTACAGGAAGAACATTCATGGAAATAAAAGGCAAGATGGTAAATGCGTTTAAAATGTAAATTAGCTACAAAACACTTCTCAAGTCTTGCATCAGGGAAGAATTAAATAAGAATATTAAGAATATAAATAAGACAGTCTTCCTTTCCTACAGCAGCGGTTCCTAGCACTGTACTTAATATTTTTCTTCAGGTTATTTTCAAACTCTGAGTTGATTTAGAGCTGGTTGGTTCCCAGATGATCCCTCTCTCTCAGCCATGCCTGCTGGAATTCTCTGTCTACAGAGCAGATATTTCTGGAGCAGTTTCTCCAGATATTCACAGAGCCCATCAATGGAATGATAGTCATACAACACACAATTACACCGTGGAACTCATTGCTTCAGGAAACGGGCACAGCTCAAAACCTAACAACAATTAAAAAGGACCAAGAACATCCACAGCTGCCACAACAACAGCAAACATTTTGTACTTGAGGGCTTCTGCCACTTCCTAACTCCTGGGGATCTGAATGGCACTGGGACACAAGGTCAAGCTATCCTCTTCTCTTTCCTCAGCTATCATACCACAGGATCCTCAAACCTTCCTCTGAAGACTTTGGGTTCTGGACACTGGACTGGATGGGCAACAGTCCAACAGGGCCAGGAGTTTCCACTCCTCTGCACCACAGAAGAAGGAAAGGAACTTCTGTTGGCCCATGCCTCTCCTTCTCCAACTCCTTCCACTGCAATTTGATAACAGGTGTCGTATTTCAGCGCCTTTCATCCACAAAGCTCAAAGTACTCTCTGTAGGGGTTACATCCTGCTACAACCAGCTTAGAAAGGCACATCAAAAGAGCTGAAGTGACTTTTGCTCAATGTCCCACGGCAACCAAGCACAAGAATCAAGAAGAGAACCCCAGATATGCTTCCAGCCCATGATAGCTTTGCGGCCTTGCTGGTAATTTCTAGTTGAGTTGCACATGTCATGACTCTGCCCGCTGTAGGCTGCCATCCAGCCTGCTGCGTTCCTCTAATCAGACTCTGGCTTCTCGCATTGGGGTTGTGGTGGGCTCTGCTTTGAAATGAGATGCCTGAAAATGGTTGACACCTGTACTCCTCTGGCTCTCGGGAAAATTTGTTAACCTTCAAGAGAAGCTCTTGGAGAGGAGGGACTTTCAAGTTTTACAAGATGGTGAAGTTCTCTTTAGTTCCTTTAAAAAGCATTAGCAAAGGTCAGATTAACAAGTCAACACCGAAACTAGATACGACCAAGGCTCCCAAAACTGATGCAGAAAAGAAAAGAGGTGGGTGGGGACTGGGTGTGGGGGAGAAAGGCCCACAACACAACATTGGCTCTGATCCTTTCCCCCTTGTTGGGCCTGGGGCACACTTGATAAGGTGAAGGGAAATTGTAAAATTAGACCTGGCAACCTACACAGAGAGGCCCAGTGCAAGGCCCTTGGCCTGAGGCAAGCTGAGAAAGTTGAGGAATTGTGGGGGAAAGGGGACTTGGCAGCCTAACTTCCTGTGGCTGCATCCAGGGCTAATTAGTTTTCAGTGTTCTGTGTGTGTTTGAATGGAAATAAGCCAGCACTGAGAGGCACGGGGTGAGGAAATCAAAAACACATGCACCAAGAAGGAAGAAGGGGGGAAGAAGAAAAAAACCCAAAATACCAGAAAACCTGTCCTTTTTAGCTACATTTTCTTTTTCAGGAGGGGATCTCATCATTTTGTTCCATGAGCACTAAATCACCCCGGCTCCCCTGTCTATCACATCTCACATCTGCTTCAGAACTCATTAAACATCAAAAGGCCTGCCCTATCAGTTCTGCTTAGTTAGAAGTCTGAGTTACTAGAGTCCTAACCAGGGAAGATTTTGTATGTTTTTAATAATAGCTTAAGGAACTTCTTAGCACCCCATAAATTACTTAATGCAACAAACTCTTCCTGTGGACCAGCAAATGTTTTACAGAGGAGCTGAATGCTGCCTTAACATGCTTGTGGTCAGTCCAAAGCTACACAGCAACCTGTTTAAATGAACCTTTAATCCATGTTTCACTTTAGGAACTGTTTTCTCATGTATCCTCTCCTGGCTCTAGCCCACTCTCATTTTTACTGCCGCTCTAATTTTATATAACTACATTATAAATTGTATTTCTGTAGCATTTTGATCCTTCAGAGTGCCAAGGCAACTATTAAAGCAGCAATCATAATGCTGCAGCACCACTGAAATCTGCCTACCTCTGCCATACCTTTTTCTCTACTTCAAATACACATGCACAGTGCCCTCCACTACTGCATGTGCCACACGAACAGTTCACAAAAACAATTTATATACAGGAAACACAATGGACACAGTAAAGGCTCCAGTGGGCATTCGTTGTTAAGAGTACCACGAGAGAACTTTAAAATGAACTGAGCCTGGGCAGAGTGTTTTTCCTTTGCCTATCCCTGAGGCAAAAGCAAATCAGTTTTCACCAGGACATCCACAAGCTTTTGTTTTCAGTGAAGACACTTTTTTTTTTTGCTGATTTTGAAGTTTTTGTCTGCAGCTATAGTGTCTTAAGAACATTTCCATCCCTTTTTACTCAGAAATCGTGGGGTTTGCACTTTTCCCCATACTTAGGAATTACTAAATCACTTTTTCTCACACTTTTTAAAAAAATGTGACCAGTGGTTAGACTTGAAAATGTGAGTCTCAGAGGTGAAAATTAGAGATGGTCATGAACAAATTAAAGAGAGCCTTTGAACTAAAAAAAATTCTGCATGTTCAGCTTCAGCAATCATTCCCACTTGATTTATAAGCTTTGTCATTTATTTACAACTAATCCTTCTTTAGAAATAAACAACACACTTTTTTTTTCTTTCAAATATTAGCATAAATAAAAGGAAATAAAAAATAAATAACATGACCCTCAAGCCAAGTTGAACTAAACTCATCATGGAGCACAAGCACAGATGTGCAGTAGCACATCTGTTACAAGGCCTATGCCTCCCCTGGCTATCTAACACTCACCTCGCTGCAGAAGAAACAACCTGGGACATCAAAAGTGCTACTAATCTAGGAATCAAGAAAAAAATTAAGACAATGGCAGTTTGCTACCTCTTTTCTAGGATTTATGCTTGCCCATGAGCTGTGAATACTGCTTACCAAGGAAGACTTCCCTTCCCAGACACAGTGTGTCTGGTTCCCTGCTTTTCAGTGGGACACAGTCCTGCAGAACAGTGAGGACCTACAGTGGGCACAGGATGGCCCCCAAGGGACCACCCCCTCCCTCTGTTCATTTCTTCACACAGAGGGTTCTCAGTGCTCTCTGACCAGATCAGATTTAAGGAAAAAGTGTAAAGTTTATTCCAATGTGAAGTACCACGAGGAAATTAATAGGTGATTCCTAGTTGTTTAACTCTGTTTGGAGATCTGTGTGGCACTCCCTTCAATGACACTGCTGATAGGACAATTTCACAGCTGTCAGAGCTGCCAGCTGAATTCCTAGGTGATCCATGGCCTCTGCTCATTGCTCCTCCAAAGAGGGACCTTTATCTGGGATAAGCTTCCCATAAGAAAAGTCCAAGTCACAGAGGTCCTGTTCAAAATATCTGCCTCTGGGGACTGCCTGCAACCTTTCACCTTGGCAAGAAATGTTATTAAGACATCAGCTTATAAAAGTCCATCAGTGAAATGCAGCCAGTCTCAGCACCAGTCTCGTGCCACGTGCTTGAGGAGTGAAGCACCAAGTTAATCAATAAATGAGTTCCCTTGTACCACACAAGGCTGACACTCCCTGCAAAGCAAGAGGCCAGGGATTAAATACAGTCCTTGAGAGTTCACATATGCTTAAGTACAGAGATGTTCAATGACATATCACTCCAGAACTATTTACTACTTAAATACTTAAATGATGGAGATTAATCCAGCTTATTACTAGCTCTGAACAGAGACTGAGCACATTAGGAAATGATGACAACTTGAAGGTAATTATGTTTAGAGTGAAAAATGCCTCAGCTGTGGCTCACTCTGTGAACCCACATCAGACCATAAATATTCCAGAATAACTGGAAGGCTGTGAATAACACCAAGATGAAAAGTGACCAGAAAGTATCATTGCATGGGTAAATCTTTCAAACAGGTAGACCTGAATCTGAGGACAACAATATCAGCCCTTAGCTGATATTCTCTGATAAGGCACACAGCTGCAGTCCTCCTCCTGCAACTGCTGTTTTCCTCTGTATTCAACATTTGTATCCTGCACCAGTTTCAATTAAGCACCCCTATGGAGGAAATGACAGGTTCTGAGTGAAAGAAGCTCTAGGGAGTGTGTGCACTTTCCCACTCTTTGATTTCCCCCTTCATGTGGAGCTCACACTGCCTTGGGATGATATTTACTCTTAACTTAGAGTCAAAGAACATATTTGCTTTCTGTTTTTCATTAAATACAGAAGGTTTCACAAAAGAGGCCATTTTTCATCGAAAAATTGTTTTCAAGTGAAAAATATCTACCAGCTCTACTCCTGACTCTAAGCAATTCCTGGCCTACAAGCACATTACTGTGACTTTAGAGTTCATAGAGTGTGACTCCAGAAATGAGAAAAATGTTTTCAAAAAGTTACCATGAATATTTTAAAAAAACCTCAACAAAGTATTTATATCACAGCTAACAGTCCAGCTGGTAGCCTGCATGCCATCTGAGACAGCCACAGCATTCACTAGCATCAATCTTGCTCCTTTTTTTGATGACGGGCTCTACATTTGCTTTCACTAAGTCTCCTGCTTCGTCCTTCATTTTCTATCCCTTTAAAATAATTGTCAGTAGCATGATATAATCTGCAATGTTTTTTGTCCTCCTTCTGCCTTCCTAACCTTCCTGCACTTAAAGACATGCTGGAATAAAGACAACTGCCTAGGTTGAAGGAGGAGATTAAACAGAAGGTACTTGAGAGATGCCAGAGAGATAAATTGAAGGTGCTTGATGCACTGTGGCTGATGTACTAAATGGGACATGAGGGATTGCTCCATGGGAATGCTTTGAGAAGGGAAGTATGTCTTATTTGGATTCTAAAAACTTTCATAAGGCATTCTTCATATGTGCTCACATTCTTTGTAACTTCATCAAAGCAAAATCTAGCCTCTGTTCAAGCAGGCAATTTTTCCTTTCCTTCCTTCCTTCCTTCCTTCCTTCCTTCCTTCCTTCCTTCCTTCCTTCCTTCCTTCCTTCCTTCCCTCCCTCCCTCCCTCCCTCTTTCCTTTTTTCTTCCTATTCACCTGAGACTTCCTGTGTGTCTTGGCTAAAATGACATCAATCTCTCCCTCATCAGCCCAGTGCACACAGCATATTTGGAGGCAGCTTATATAAACAAAACAAAATTGAGTTTATTAGCAGTAACACTTAGTGGTATAGCTCGGCACCTATGAAGGTCAACAGAAAAAATTCCCCTTTACCTTCAGGCTACTGCATTGCCCATCAGAGAGCTCAGAAACCACTACTCAAATGCAAGACTATTGTTAGGCTTACTTAAAAGGCATTAAATATATTTAAAATAATAAATTGTCATGTTTTTATGCCTTTCTATATTTTCAGTCTTCACATTTGGCCCTCTTAATATACAAATACGCTATTTTTTAAGGACAAAGGATGAGATACACAATCCCTTTAGCAAAAGAAATAAACCAAAATATTACCTGTCACAGGACACACAGGTAAATAATGTGAATTAGCAGCATGAAACGAGGTGAAAAGGCACAGCAGAAGTTCATTCCCATTTTAGGAAAACACCAATGCTCCCTTTTTTCCAAGTTCTGTTACAGAATATAAGGTATCAAGAATAAAGAACACATCTGCTCTCAGAATACTTGATCATGCTTTCCATGTTGGCAGGACACTGTGAGCTCTCTACCACGTGCCAGCAGGGCAGCCAAGGAGGCATCACTGTGCAGGGAGAGGCGAGCTGAGCTCACACTGCAGCCACCCCGGCACAACTGTGCCCCAGGAGTGCTCTAGAGAGAGAGGCAGAAAACCAAACCCTGCCTCCTCCGAGGGAGCAGATGCAAGGAGCACAGCAGCAATGCTGTTTGACATCTCCACAGTGAGTCCTGGAGATGGATATAGAAAGCAGGTGTGGTTATTGTAGCATCTCTGCAACATCTGTCCATCTAAATATCTAAGTATTGGTAGAACTTACATCAGCATGATGCATAGAAGTCCCAGAGTTACTGTTCCAACAACATAAAGCCTCAGTCCAGAAGCTGAGGGGATTTTTGATTTTATTTCTTCTCCTCATTTTCCTCTCCTATTTGTTTTTGGTGGTGGTGGTGGTGCTGTTGATGTAAACTTCACTGAACACAGGAGTTTATACATTTTATTTACAGAATGTCAAAGTCCCATCTTCACTGGAAAGAAAGCCAGTTACTGAAAAATTTTCCTCTTCTGCTCTCAGGCCATTGCTTTCAAGTCTGACAGTTTTCTAAGTTTTCTAAAACTTAGAAGTTTTCTAAGACTTCCTGTAAAATAGTACAGAAACTCCACACCATATTGCTTGATCCCTAATTTCACCTTTGCTTCGTGCTCATTTCTTCATCTATGTATTACTGCTCTTGCAAACTATTTGGCAAAACATATTTCACTCAACTGGGAAGAACAGCACTTAAAACAAAGAGCTGAAAGGTAAAGAAGATCCTTGTCTGCACATGCTCTGAGGTTTGGTTTATCTGGACCAAAACTATTCTGAGTAAATTTCCTGCAAATCAGCAGCACTTGGTTTTGGCCAGACCAAAATCTTCTGCACAATAATCTCTCCCTTTATAGTAGCTCTTACTCTCAGATATGTTCACTTCAGCTTTGCTGAAGTGTTGGAGTCCTGCATTTTGTTCTTGACTATTGACCTTGATTATTAGATTTTTATTGACTATATTTCTCTGAATGTGTTAATTAAACATCTGCCTGTTTTCCCACAGAATAAGCCCACTGCAATTCCCTCTTCTTTTGTCCTCTCTATTTTTAATAAACTTTTCCCTTTTCTTTCTTCTACTTCTCCAGTGTATTTGTGAATTCAGTAATTCAGTCCATGTCCTCTGTTGGCACAACCCCGATTCCTGGTGCCAGACTATTCTGCGCCTTTGGCATGCTCTGCAGCCCTCTCAGATGGCTAAGCAGATACCACATAGTGCCTTCCCTGACTATACTTCCTCTCTTCTGTAATACTATTTTTTCTATTCAGTTTAGGAAATTATTTTGCCCTTCTTTGACTAAAGAGAATTTCTGGCAGGTACCAGCATACACAAAACTTATGCTAAACTTGACATTTTGTGGTATTCTGCTTGTTCAAACTGACCTTCTTTTATGACCAGGCGACCCTATTAGTGGGTGAGGGAAAGCTGTGCTTGTTGTCTACCTGGACTTCAGTAAAGCCTTGGATACCATTTCCCACAGCATTCTCCTGGAGAAGCTGGCAGCCCACACAGCCTGAGCAGGTGCATTCTTTGCTGGGTTAAAAACTGGCTGTGTGGCTGGGCCCAGAGAGTGGTGGTGGGTGGAGTGACATCCAGCTGGTCACCAGTGGGGTTCCCCCCCGTACTGGGGCCAGTCCTGTGTAAAAACTTTGTCAATGATGTGGATGAGGGGATCAAGGGTAAGTTCCTGGATGATATCGGGTTGGGTGGGAATGCTGGTGTGCTGGAGGGCAGGAAGGCTCTTCAGAGGGTCTGGACAGGCTGGATTGATGGGCTGAGGCCAATTGTGTGAGGTGCAATAAGGCCAAGTGCCAGGTCCTGCTCTTGAGTCACAACAGCCCCAGGCAGCACCACAGGCTGGGGGCAGTGGCTGGGAAGCTGCCCAGAGGAAAAGGACCTGGGGGTGCTGGTGACAGCAGCTGAACATGAGCCAGCTGTGCCCAGGTGGCCAGGAAGGCCAGTGGCACCTGGCCTGGATCAGCAATAGTGTGGCCAGCAGGACCAGGGCAGGGACTGTCCTCCTGTAATCAGCACCATCCCTAGAAGTATTCCAGAAAGGACTGGGCATGGCACTCAGTGCTAAGATTTAGTTGACAAAGTGGTAATTGGTCAAAGATTGGACTCAGTGACCTTGGAGGTCTTTTTCGACCTTAAAGATTTTATGATTCTATGATTCTATGATATTCTGTTTTGAGAAGATTTTGTTCATAATCTCATTCTGGCTTGTGGTTAGGGAAAAAAAAAACCCATTTAAATTTGTTTATTTCCTTTTCTTGTATTCTCACTTAGAGAAATTAATCAATAAAACTTCTTCCTTACCCTTTTCTGTTCTGTATAGCTGGTACCCCTCATGCTGTCCTTCCAGTACTAAGCATGGCTTTAGTACATTTCAAGGTTTGTTTTAGTGCATTGCAATATACATTCCTTAGTACAGCCTTAGCCTCTGAACTACTTACCTGACCCACAAGCTCCTTGTACACTAGGTAAATTCAGATGTTTCTATTTTTAATGTTTAAAATAACTCCATCTTTCAGCTGTGTTAGGAGAACCCACCAGACTATTTGTGTTAAGCAAAACCTTGTTCTTCTTATCAGGTTTAGACATCCACTGGAGGAGTAAACTCATCCATCATGAATCATTTACACCTGTACTTGTCACCACCTCATGGTCATTCACCATGCTTTGGTAACACATGTACACAATATCAAAACAAGATCATCTCTTACATGTTGTTTCCATACACGTGAAGTCCCTACCTGTGAAAAAAATAAGAAGCATAGAAGCATAACTATTAGTTACAGTTGTAATTTTGCAAAACTGGACAGAGGAATTAGCACTAGCCTGACAATCAGACCCAAATCTTCTCTTTGAGTCGTCGCTGAAAGGAATATTTTGCTGAAATCCCCAAAGTCAAAGCTCAGCTACACAAATAAATACTGTAGCAGATCCTGACAGGAAGACGTTCAGCCCAATCTTTTCCAGATGGCAGTGATGGATGGCTGTGTGCTTCTATTTATTTGGTTTCCCAGGCAATGGTGTCCTGCTTTCACTGGTCATCACTTGAAGTGTTCTGGCTTACAGACCGGCACAACAGGCGTGTGCACTGCCAGACAGGTACTCTGGTGGCCTTACTCATTGCTTGGATGTCATGGCTGCAAAAAAGAAGCTAAATATTACCTCCTTGCTGGGATTATCTTTTCTAGAAACTGCATGTTTAAATTCGGGACAAACTCAAGGCACAGGACTCTAGAATGTCCCAGGTAAAGCAGAGCCCAGTCATATGTAACGTGCTGATTGCTGGGATATGCCAGTTCTGAAAATAATACAGTGTCCCAAAGCAGGGAGAGAGGCAGAGGAAAGACATCCAAATCCCAAACCACATTGACTGAAAATGTGGCACTCAGCAGTCACTATTGTTCTGTTCTGTAAAACACATGGTACTTTACATAGGGGCTATAAAACAAACGTCCACAGATCAGGGACTTGTAGAATAATGTGTGGGGAAAAGTGGAGGTGGGATACAAAGGCTTCTGAATCCAGGCCATTCATTTTGCTTGGACATGCTCGAATAGTGAACCAAAGTTATTAGCAACAAACACATGTTTGGTGGCCTAGGTAAAATGATCCATTGCTTCCAGATGATGTTCATTTTGCAGGCATCCATACCAGGGAATAACATGAGAAGTGCTTGCTGCAGGGGTACGTGTTGTGTGGTGCTAGCACATTGTAGGCTGCTGGGGGAAGAGGTTATATTGTCATGTGTTCATATAACACCAAACGTGGCAGGGCCATATTAGTGACTGGGGCTTTTGACATCAGTCCTAACACAGCAATGGATAAATGCAAATTTTTGATACAAGAGCTTCCTAGGGAAACCAGGTGACAGTGAAAATGTGGAGCCACCCAGCACTGAATGCCTAATGGGAACAAAAACGAAGAAATGCCTGATCTTCCCATGGTCTCAACTCACAAACCTACTTAGGCAGGCGTTGTTAGGAAAGCAATACAACCATTATGATAAATCCTCCTTCTAAATGAAAGCATGCACACTAACATCAGTCAGTGGACAGATTAGGGGCAGGTTTCTTTTAAAAAAAAGCTTTATCTGTAATCCAAAGACAGCAGGAAGTGAATGAAATTGGTTGAGGCTGTGGGGATGTGGTCACGCTTCTCTGTGTAGATGAACAGATGGGCAGCAGAATTTGGTATGTGCTGGTTTGGACAGCTGGGACTTAGGGAAGCCATAGAAATGGAATGATAAGAGTATGAGAAAATGAAGGCAAACCAGGGGTTTCAGCAGAGGCTGGGCTGTAACTCCACTGTGCATGCACATGAGTCTTGCAAAAAGCAGTCAGTGCCTACTAGATGAGGGAGTTGCCTACCAGGTTGAACCATACGATTCAACAAACAGAAAAATGAAATTATGAAAACACTGCTAGCCAGATAATCACAAATCAGAAATAATTTAATGTGCTTTGGTTTTCATGCTGCCTACATTAATTAGGCTCTCCTGTGGATGCACGCTATGGTTCAACCCTAAAGTACACAACCATGTGACACATTTTCTTGAAAGGCTTCCTGAAAAATAGAAACACAAAAATATGGCCCACTAGTGGCAATGTATGGCAGACAACAGGACACAGATCCTGTTATTTTTAAAATAACACAGATCTATGTTGTTTTATCAAATAGAGAGAAATATTTGATTGTCAATGTCTTTAATCCTACATATAAAGATTAAGCCCCCCTCACAGTATTGCTCATAGTAAGTGAATAAAAAAAATCAACTTAGCCTCAGCCTTTTCACCAGCTCCTTCTGATTCCCTCTCCCACCCTCTCACTGCCACATGCCAAATCACAACCTCTTGTCCAGGTACACACTGTCCCTGCCAGAGCTCCAGCACAGCAGCACTGTCCGAGGAGATGCCATAGAGCTAGGGAAAGTGGGGATTTCTAAAAGGATTGTGACAGTAATTTATTTTATACATACTCTTGGCAATAAATTCATTGCTTGCACACAATATGCTGCTGAGTTCCAGATCATTATTTTCCTAGCCACTCAGCACCAACACAACAGCTGCAGTTGGCCTGAAGAAGATGAGGAGTGAGGTGAAGACACAAGCAGCAGCAGCAGCAAGATCCCAGTTATTTGCTAAACGTGACATTTTCATACAATAACACAACTGAAATAAGCACAGGCAAGCTTCTTTGTTTATGATGAGAATTTGAAAAATGATCCCAGTGAATTTAATCCACCCTTCCTGTAGATTAGGAATATGAACTATCTCAGCTTTCAGAATTGTGCTCAAAGCCCACCACAAAGGAGAATAAGCAATCCCACAGGCCAAAGAAGCAGGTGAGAAGGTAGACATAGATTTTATGGCTAAAGGAGAAAAATAGGAGGTTATTTTCACTTCCAGTGAAATACAAGGCACAGAAATTCTATATAAAACTTCTCTGAGCTGGAGGACATTTCACAGGCAAACTGCCAGCCATAATGTAAATTTACTTAGTTATTTCAAGGAAAAAGGAATACACTGCATTTGCTGATGGGTTTTTTTCTTTTTTCAGTAACTCTTTGGCCTCACCCTGGGTCCAAACTTGATTTTCTGTTTGATTTTGTCTATCTCACAATGTGTAAGCTTGCAGGCTCCTGGTGACTTCTGCCTTTGCCCAAGCTGTTCAATCAAAATTTTCTGCCTGTATAGTTACCTACAGGCCATTGTAGAGCTCCTTTCTCATTGCAAAGGCTCCCTTTGCAGGTCCTATCTGCAGCAGTTTCTAAACTCTCATTATTTTTTCATCACCTTTTTGAAGTGTGGACAGCAGAACCAGGCACAGATCTTGTGCCAGATACATATGACCAGTGCTGTTTGCAGAGGACATCTGATCCCTTTATTCAGTGTTGTCTGTTTATATACCCAGTGATTACCCGGCCATCACTCACTGGGCTCACTCAGCCATAGCCCTGCACCAAAAGGTCATCTTCAGTCATTTGCCACAAGCTAAACTTACAGAGTTACTGCCTCCCAGATAGGCTCCAGCAGCAGGAATACCAACTCCCTTTAGTCCTGCTAGTGTACAGCATTCCATTCACTTCAAAAAGGTAGGGAAAACATTACTTTCTTCCATCAGGGTGAGGCACTCTGTGTCAGCCTCACACAGAATTTCACAGTAAGACAACTCACCCCTACAGCACAGCACTAACTGTGGGATGTCACAGAATCAGCCAGGTCCTTTTCAAACCATGTATCTGAGTTGCATTTCCTGCTAAGGAATATCCTTTGTGTGACAGCCTAATAAGAATTCTTCAGGATGCACCATTTACATCCTGAGAGGGAAGGAAATAGAACATGAAATTAAAAGGAAGAAACCTAACTATGAGGAGTCTAGGAGGGATCCCAGTATGAGTTATTTCTAGATACAGCATCCCACTTGAGAGCTCAGCTACACACAGAGAAAAACAAATTGACCACATACCACTCAGCCATGCTGTTCATTTACTACGGGTTATGTTTGCTATGGAAATTGTATTTATTCACCTGACTTTTGGCCAACTAGAGATACAGCACTTTTCACCACCCAAGGATTTCCACTTGTATTTACATTCCAGCTGGGTACTGTGGAATTTCACTCAAAGAGCTCACCACAAAGGGCATGCTCTATCAAAACAAGAGCAAAAGCATAAAGAGACTGCCCTCCAAATACCCTATTTAACCTTAGGGTAAGGTGATGCAATTCATCTGAACACAATGTGCTACTAGCTAATTAAGCTGGTTAAGGCCAGCATGGGGTTTGACTGTCCATTCTCAGCATATCTGAACAGGCGTTTAGACACCGGCTGAAAATATATTGGAATTCTATGACTGATGTTCTACTACTTCTGCCAATATTCTGTAGAAAGAACAACTTTATTTCATTCAACTAGAGACATTTTAAGGGGAAAATACACAGAAAAGCCAAATCCCTAGAGTCTGAAATCACAAGTTCCAGGAATGGAGAATGAAGATCTATTTTAGAATTTATTGGACCAGAGAGGAGGAGCTCAAATTTGCACAATTTTTGTGCAAAGGGATATAAACTTGGGGAACTCTGCTGCTGACACTCTCAGCAGGAGCTGAAGACTCTTTCTGGCTGAAGTCCACACTGATTTACAGTGCTCAGCATCCTATCAAGACAGAAACATGCTATTCTTATTATCTTGCATTCTTTCCTTCCACTCATTCATGGAGTATCGATTCCAACACCATGTAGTCCGGTGCTAGGAAAGATGGTAATCACTAGGAGTTGCAATTATATCAATTTTATAGTAGGACTCTTTGCTGAAGACACATTTTCCTGAACAGAGCTGTGGATTTCAGTTTTACCTATGTGAAGACCAATAACTTGAGATGAGCTTTCTCCCATTTTGATTTCTGCTACTGACAGGATTCCACTTCAGATAGAAAATCAGACATTTGGTGGGCCAAAATGCAAGTCAACATTACTCCTACTGACTCCAAGTGACTGGTTCTGCACTTTCAGCAGATATGGCACTTGTCCAGTGCAGGTGAAAACAAGATTTAAGTCCTTTCTCCAATTAATCATCATAAAAAGTGGCATTTGCCACAGGAACTACTGGATTTCCAGAAAAGACTTAACAGATCTTTGGACTAAGTTCTTACTAGGAATATATGAGATAAGGACTGCAAGTGTGAGTTAAGTACTGTGGGGACTTCAGACCATTTCCCACAATGCAGCTAAATCACTTGGCCCACAGGTCTTTTGGAGAAGTTGAAGACACAATTCTCTCCTTTGCAGAAGAAATCTCTTTTGGAGACCTCTTCTCAGCTGAGTATTTCTGTTAATATAATACTGCCCCAAACTGAAAGCACAGCATCTGTTTTCCATTAAGAGATCATGCCCTTGACTCCCTTTCACACAAAATGAGACTAATAGACTAAGAAAAAACTCGATGAACACACACTTGCCATGTTCCCTGGAAATGCATTGAATCTTGCAGTTAAAGCTCCTCTGTGAGCTCCTGCAAGCTCTAGAGCTCACATTAGCTCTAGACCATAATTAATTTAGATAGAAATGTTTTTTCATATGGGATAGTTCAAGCAGAATTCAGGCACAAAGAAAGGATATTTACAGAGCATTTTGTACTGAGAAAAATTTGATCTAAATAATGGACCATATCTCTAACTATTTCTACAGTATTTCCAGTTTAAAGCTGTCAGTGCCCTGACTGCACTAACCAGCTTTAGTTTCTCTGACCAGCCTTACACCTGGAACTCCCCCATACACCCTGACCATGGGCCCAGGAGGTTCTTATGAGTTCATCCCTGAGCTAACAACAGCCCTTGCTTGACCTCTGTTTTAGGGCTACTGGTCTCCAGAGAAGCCACAGCCTTGACTGTGCCTGATCTTGAACCCCGTGTTTTGGGTGTTGTTCATGGACCTGTCCTGTCACTACAGACCTTCCCCACAATCACTGGACTCTGTCCCATGGATTGACTTCCTGTCTTGATTCTTGTGCTTGCTCCATCATCCCAAGATTCTGTGATGATCTGGACTCTTGATTTCAGCTGACCCTGGTCTACTCTGCTTACATCATTTAGGCATGGTGGAAGTAAACCTAGCCTGGCAAAGCTGCTGCCCTGCCAGGCATGTTACTGCTGCTGGCTCCCAGGTTCCCAACCCTTAGGGAGCAGCTGGCCCTCTGTGATGGTTTAACTCCAGCCAGGAGCCAAGCCCCTGGGGAGAGAATCAGAAGGCTAAAAGTGAGAAAACCCTGGGGCTGAGATAAAGACAGTTAAATAGGGAAGGCAAAAGCTGCACACACAAACAGAACAAAACAAGGAATTGATTCACAGTTTCCCATGGGCAGGCAGGTGTCCAGCCATCTGCAGGAGAGCAGGGCCCACCACACATAACGGTGACTTGGACAGACAAATGTCATCACTCCAAACACCCCCCCTTTTTCCTTCCTCCCCCTACTTTACATATTGAGCATGGTGCCATATGGTCTGGAACATCCCCTTGGTCACTTTGGGTCACCTGTCCTGGCTGTCTTTCCTCATAATTTGCCATGCACTCCCAACTTTCTTGCCAGCATGGCAGTATGGAAAGCAGAAGGAGCCTTGGCACTGTGCAAGCCCTGCTCAGCAATAACAAAAACGTTTCTATATTATCAACTCTTTGTTCAGCACAAAACCAAAACACAGCCCCATACCAGTCACTGTGAAGGAAATAAACTCTACCCCAGCCAAAACCAGTGTGCCCTCACTGTCCCCCCACTTAGCTACTAAGAAGAGAACTCTTCAAGAATGTGTTTTCCAATTTTTAGGTGAATTAACCCAACTGTGACTACACAGACTGTTGAAAGACCCTTCATTGTAAAGGCATACATTTACCTCATGTTCCACTTCGACCTTCATCTCTCAGTCAGGGTCTTGCAGTCTAAACAATGGGAAATGCCAGTGTAGCTCTTTGTCAGGACATTCTTTCTTTGTGGTGATAAACACTGTAATGCTTAAATATTACATACATCTGACCTTGGAGCAGGTCCACTGGAGGGCCACAAAGACGGTCAAAAAGTTGGAACACCTCTACTATGGAGAAAGGCTGAGAGAGTTGGGGTTGTTCAGCCTCTAGAAGAGAAGGCTATGGGTGACCTTATAGCACCTTCCAGAACCAAAGGGAGCCTTTAAGAAAGATGGGGCTGAATTTTTCAGTAGGGCCTGTGGATTAGGACAAGGGGTAATGGTTTTAAGCTGAAAGAGAGTCAATTTAGACTAGCTGTAATAAAGAAAATATTTACAATGAAGGTGGTGAAACACTGAAACTGGTTGCCCAGAGTGGTGGTGGATGCCCCATCCCTGGAAACATTCAAGATCAAGTTGGATGGAACTCTGAGTAACCTGATCTAGTGGGAGGTGCCCTGTTCTTTGCAGAGAGGCTGGAACTAGATGACCTTTAGAGTCCCATCCCAACCCAAACTATTCTGTGATTCTAAGACCAGCATCAAACTGATTCCCAGAGCAGTGGAGCAGGCACAAGAGGGTGTATATATGAATATATCCATACACATATGAGTGCTAATTGGCCCAGCCAAAATCACACAGTCCTGCTGTGGAAATGTTGACATCCAAGACCAAATACAGTTCTGGCACACTGTGAAGAGCACTGCTGCCATATAGCTGCAAACAACAACAATGAGATACACAGCAATAAATCACAGTTTATGTGGCAAGGCAATACCAAAAACTTCTTACAGCTCAGTCACATCTATGCTGAAACTAGCTGGAGTGCTGTGTCTGAGACATCCAAGGATCTGGGATTTCAGGAAATACATAATTACATTGACAAATTATTCTGCCCACTAACACTTAGGCCACATGAAAATAATGCTACATAACAAACACCTCCCAATTAAGTATTGTAATACAAAATGGAAAATCCTATACTACCCTAAAAATATTAGTTACAGCACAAATGAGGCTGTGCTTTAGTCTGCTCACATTGGTGGAAATACAGAGTAATTCCAGTGACTTCAACAGAGCTCCAAAGGATAGACACACCAGCACAGGTGATGTCAGAAACTCATTAATTGTCCTTTCCATCATTTTGACTGTTAAGTCTCTGTTCGGGACACAAAATGAGCAAACTGGGGCAGAAAAGTCTGTTGGGCACTTTTGCTGCTCCAAGAGTAAATGAAAATGCTTCCTGAGGAAGAAAGGCTTATGAAGACATGTGGGCTGTCAAAGGGGAAAATGGAAGACTGGGATGTTCATTTTCTTAGAATTTCCTTTCTATTCTCTCTCTTGTCACAATGTTGCTTGGTTAGCCAGTTTCAACTGTATCTGACACAAGTGACAATATTTCACAGATATTGACTCCAGATAGTCAACATGACAGTCACTACCTGCAGAGGAAAGTCCTTCCAAGTGCTTCCCTGCTGATGGGGAGATAGCAAGGCAAGATTACCTCTTCCCTGACTCCAGAGAATCCATTCAGGAAGCTGCTCTTGAAGGTAATTAAAGAGGTTCAGTCCTCTGATGTCATTATTAGGCATCAAAATTTTAGTGGATGCCACACAAATACCACAAGTTGCAATCCATGTTCCCTTAGTTTCATAATTAATAGAGTTATTTGTCTTCTATTTTGCTTACTGATAGTCAGAATATATTCTTCTGTAATCACTGACCCATGATAGATTTTAGCAAGGGAAAAGCAAATTCAGATAATAGGTCTGCAAACTAGAACTGCACAAATAATAGTCTTTCTGTAGGGATTGCATTTCCAGAATTAGTGCCAGACTATAAATCCTTAGATCTCCTGAAATGCAGCACACTGGTCTCCAGGGATCCCATGGAGAAGACTTCTTCAGGGAGGGACAGCTTCCTGGCTTTCCTGGTCTTCAAATTATCATGTAAGTAGTCATACACAGTTCTTCTGGATGGTTCCTGATTGTAGCAATATTTTCATGTTAATGAGACAAAAGAATAAAAAAAAGGTGGGAATAGCAGATTAGCAGATTGTTGGAGAATGGTTAGAACAGCCCATTCATCTCAGGCTTCACCTCCTGAGATGCAGCTTCAGGTGATCCTCTTGCCTTAATCTAGGCACAGGTGTCCTTTGCCTAAGTTGTCTCCAGGCTCTACCTGCCCCGGCAATTCTTCTAGGAAAGATCCTGAATTTAATTTACAGGGTTTCCAGTGTTGTTGAAGAGCCCAAAGAACACATGGAATCAACTCATCAGAAAGAACATAGTAAGTACATCCATACTCTGGGCAAGTGCATACTTGAATTATTTTCAAAGTGCAATAAACGTGTAAGATTTTCCTTGGCTTTAACAACTGAGCAAGCCCACAGCCAGGTATTTCTGAGGTCACTTCCAAAAAGAGGGTGGACAAATGCTGGAATTAAGCTTTGAGTCTCAAAGGTGTTCTTAAAATGTGGAGTACATAGAAGCTCACTCATAAAGTTAAGAGGCACAGGAACTTGCATCAACAATAAGCAGCTTGTGAAGGTGAAAACACTGTGGGGCTTGGATTAGGAGTGTGATACTGGACCCCCTCATGAATCTGGGAACTCTGAAGAATACATGGAGCTTGAATATTTTTTTCTGCCAATCAGTGGTATGTTTTATTTATTTATGGCTTTTTATGTGTTAAAGACCTTGGGTTCTGCCTGAGAATACTGTGTCCTGAGCGTCAGCTGTGGTTACCTCACTCTTGGAAGAACTCTTCTCTAGTGGCAAGAAAGCTGAGTGCTGTTAGCTGATGATATGAAGGTGAGGGACTGAGCTACTGATTCTGCAAACTTCCCCTTTCAAACTTCCAGCCATAAACACAGACAGATGGAGACACTTACCTGACAGATGACTGCGGGTACTTTATAGTAATCCCAACAATTAATTTGGATTCTGGATCATTCGGCTTTGTGACTTATGCTAATAAAATGTTCATATTATGCCAGAAACTAATTGATTTATCCCTTCTTTAGACAAAATACCAATAATGTTAAGATCTTGTAGAATGAGTTTGCTGGTTTGATGGCAGGCAGAAAAGTCATACAATGGAAGCTGAGAGAAGCTTGAAGAAATCTCATATCTGAATAAATTTACCAGTACAAGATTCATTAAGAGAAGCTAGACTTGAGGGGGAGGGAGGGGAGTGAGGGGAAGAGGGGGAAAATAAAATAAACCTCATTGTTTTGAGAATAGTTAAATCTGCACAAGTTTATTTCTAGGTCAAATCCATAAGGTAAATTACAAAAAAATAAGTATATACTTGACATGTGCTTGACTAGAGCAGCTAAATTTTATGCCCGATAGTCTTACAGCAAATTTCTAAGTGTTCCTCTTTAGCATAAAAGAACAACAGGAAGATTTCACATTTCTTGTCCAGGAACATTCAGAATCCATTTCACTTCTTTGTTCAAAGCTTGACCTTTCTGCCCCCCTGCCAGAGTGTGGGGATAATATGGCAAGTGCTTTCTTGAATGAAATGTGAGCAGAATGATTGGTCTTGGATAGACTAAGTGAGCTGATACCTGGGTTAAAGCTCTCTAGAAATTTATCAGAATCCTCAGCCTTGTTTTTGACTATGAAATCATGCAACAAACCACCTTGGAGATGATGATTGTTCCAGTGAAATCAGCATTTGATTAAACAAGGTTCAGATTTTTAGATACCTGCAGCTGAAAAAAAAAATGGAATTATTAGAATCTGTGCTTTGGGGGCTGCTCAGGAAGACAAAGGAATCCAGAAGAACTGTGTATGACTACTTACATGATAATTTGAAGTCAGATACTGTTCTGGAGAAGATAAGCTTTCCAAGGCAGAAATTCCTCCACGGGTTTCCTTTGTCCTGACAGGCTCTGGATGACTGTTCTTTCTCCAGATGCTGATGTTTTCCAGGCACTGAAAACAGGCAGATGATGCTACATGCATATGAGGTAAAAAGAATCTGAGCTAAGACTTGTTCATCCTACTTCTAGCTCCATCCATAGTGTTTCAGTCTTGTTCAGTCACATCAAGCATGGTGTTGGCAGAGAGAGAGAGTAAAAACTAGGGGGATGCAGGAAAAGTCACAGACCTTTTCAGCTTAAGGTCACCAAGGCAGAGGACTCTTGACCTCTCAAGAGTCACTTTATAAACCTCTTTCACCTTACTTTTGTCAATAGTACAGCACCTGCTTTATAGGTACTTCATGAACATGTGGTCACCTTCATTGTTGTCCCATGTCAAGTTCATTACTACAAAAGCATGGGCCATGGCTGGGGCCTCTTGCCTCCAAACCCATGCCTTGCTTGTGTGGACTTCATTTCAGGTCAGGAGTATTCTGGGGCCTGGGATTGATTTTGTTTTGTGTCTTTGGAGACACAGAGAACACTGAGACTGCTTAACACATAATAAAATAAATAATAACCCTAAATGAATGGGAAGCCCTGAACTAAGAAATGAATAAAAGCATTTTCAAAGGTGTCCTGCCAATGTTTTACAGGTTTCAAGCAGCAGCTTGATCGCCCATGATCAAGGTCTGCTCTTTATGTCTTGGCATCTCTCACCCTAACACTTTGAAGTGCATCTGTGCTGAAGAAAACTTGCTGTGTTTGTTTGCTGCTAGTGTGTGTGGTCACAACAGCAGCATCCCCTTGCTGAGGACAAGAGCCTTTTGTCTTGCACACGTTCTGCCACAGCAAGCCCAGGGGTGAGGCTGCACCTCACCTTTTATCCCAATTTCACACGTTGGCTTCACAGCATTAATAAATTGGTTTCATTTGCCACACATTTGGCAGGAGAATTTTCTAATAACATTTTTATCCCCTTTGAGAACATGAATCACTCGCATGCTGAGTATAAAATTACTTCCCTCCCTCTCCTCATTAAAGGCACCGCACGTTAGCAGGGGTCAGGCACTCAGCCTTGCCAGTGGCAAAGTCACAACCAAGGGCAGGGCTGGGAGGCACAGCAGCAAAGCTCACTGCTTTTCTTTCTTATGGATGGTGGATAACCTATTTAGCACCCAGAATATATGGTTTTCCCCAGCTGTCAATCCTACCTGGTTGGGATACAGATTGAGAAAACGTGTGAGATGCACCACGCTGCCCACACGGCTGCTGCAAACAAGAGCACACACGAAATGTGTGCAGCAGATTTCTGCTGCTCCTGCCCTTGTGGAGGCCACCAGAAGCTTCCAACACCTCAGAAAATGGTCCCTTCATAGCCATAGACACCTTGGGAGCCACAGGGGTTTCACCTGAAAGCATGGGAGGGATCAGCAACAAACCAAAAATGGCAGCATTCACACACTATATATCCATCTGTCTTTGACTTCTGGTTTGAAAAGGGAAAAACGCTCAATTTTTCTGATTTCAAAACAATGTTTTTATAAGGAGGTTTCTGTTTGACAATTGACTTTAGACAGCAAGCAGATCATGCTACTACAGACTACAGCCAATTAAATATTTGATTTGAGGAGCACTGCATTCTGAGAGTCATTTTGTTCCAAGTGCACACCCCAGTCAAAATGCGTCCCTTGAAAATACAGACCTGTCCTCATATTACCTTTTCTCCTGAGTTCTTTGCAAAGACTCCCTGTAGCAGATTCAGATGGAGGAAAGATAAGTAAGAGAGATGCCAAGAACTAGCATGGACAGGGAGCTATGAACTAATCCATGCTGCTGGGTGGGATCACCAGCACATCACAAGCATGCCCATAACCCGCCTGAATCCCAGGCATGGATTTCTGCGGTGTCAGAGAGACCTGAGGGGTGTGCAGGGAAATCCTGCTCACACCTCTCTGGTTTTCTTCTCAAGATCTTGCAGGTTACATGCTGCACTACCTAATGCAGTCACATTTTAACTGCTCAGCAGCAGTTTCAAGATCACAAGGAGTTTTGCTGGCAATGTAATAGCCCTGCAAGGAATTTAGACATCTTCAGGTTTGGCAGCAGCTTTGCTGGTGTTTTGGCACGTCCCTGAGCAATCTTGATGCCGCTTCTTGGTACTAGTGGGGTTTTTTTTTTTCTTTTTAATGAGGCCTTTGTATTTTATTTCTGAGTTGTTCACAGGGATATACACACAGGAGTGATACAAGTTATAGCTTGAAGCTGTTACTTCAGTGACGATCTCATGCATTCCCCATGAGCTACATGAGAACAACACTGTGACACAAAATGTCAGTGTATTTTGTCCAAATATGCTACGTGGTGCATAGAATTTGTCTATAGAGTTTCTTTAATGATTTTGGATCAGTTATGGGGGGTGAGATTTCCTATCCTGCACAGCATACAAACTGCTCCCTATCAACATATCCCTATCCAAATACAGAAAATGAAAGATCAAACGTAGTGAAGACCATGGGTTGGCAGTTGCTTGGTGAGCACCAGGTTTCCTGGGCTTTTCCCATTTGACCCTTTGAGGCAGGTTGTCCTTTTCCTAGCTTCTGAGTCATCAGCAAGAAGAGCAGGGTGCCAAGATCACAACAAAAACACAATCATGTGAGGCATCTACCCTCTTCTGCCGGCATGAAAATAGCAGCCAGCAGGAGAGCCTGCACCGCAGCTGTCTGGGTTAGGTTTGATTGGTCAGATAAATCACATTGTATTGTTTCCATTCCTTTGGCTCAGGGAATGTGTAAGCACTTCAAAACTGAATGCTTATGCATGAGAACTTTAAACTAGTTTACTTAAATGCACACACATGTATCTTTGACATTGACTTTTTACAGATTTTCTTGTCAATAAAAGTAAATTGCTTGACTGTTCACAGAAAGTTAACATAAACAGAGTCAGAGTGAATAGCTATTTTAAAATTGGATTTTAGCAAGCGACTGCCTTCAGTGACAACTTTGTCAAAAGAAATGATAAAGTCTTCACTGCTGTGACTCCATGCCACCACGGCACTGAAGTCATTTCTCTGAGCAAGAGCCCCAGACTTTAAGGAATAGCAGAGCACGCACTGAATACCTAGTTCAGAGAGGAGAACTCGCTGATTTATGGCAAAGTGTGGGTAATGGAATTGTCTCAGCTCATCAGAAGACACAGACACTGTCCAGTTACTTCCCAACTGTGCAAATGCTTTTGTTTCAGGGCTGACAACTCTATACCTTTTCACAACTCCTCAGGTCCTTCTTCAGGGTGATGGAGAAAACCTTTCAGCGTACAGTAAAAAATCATACCTCAAAATCTCTCCCAACTCTTGCACATCCTTGGGAAGCAATCACAGCTGCTCCACAGAAGGGGTCCCAGCACCTCCTGCCTACCCACCCCCTCCCTCCACACCATGAAAACATTAAAGGAACAGGGAAAGAGAATGAAAATCCTGAATGTTTAGCAGAGTGTCTAGAACAAAAGGAGTGAAAGGTAGGGGAGCATAGCTGGATTTTTTAGGACAATTATTTTTAAGAGGTATAAGAGTACCAATTGATTAACTCAGGACAGAACACTCAGTGTGGCTCTAGTTTCTCTCTCTTTTCTATGAGTCCCAGTTACTTGAAGTCCACACGGGAACTCCTCCTCCAGCAGACTGAGCCCGAGGGCACCATCAGCTCCCTGAATGCCCAGTCCTCCCACTCCAGCTCAGTGTCACTCTTTGTACTGCTAGCATCAAACACTGCTTGATCCATCCCACATGGATTAGCAGTGACAGGCAGCTCTGCTGGCTGCATCTGTGCTGCCAGAGCACTGGCTGCTAAAGGGACACAGGTAGGTGGGGGCTAATTCTTTCTGAGACATTTAAGACCAATTATTTGTACCTGGACTCTCTGGGAGACCTGACTGATGGATGCAGTCGGATTTGTGTAGCTATTGTAAGGTTACCTCAGTCTTCATCTACCCTTGATCAACATGGTTGCTTCAGTCTCTGCTTCCCTTCATGTGTGAAGCAGCTGCCCTTGTTTTCTGAGGATGTGGGGTGGAACTGACACAATTAAAGGTCACCCTCCATCTGGGAAGAGAAAGTTCTGGTCTACAGTGAAGCATAGGGGCTGGTTTCCATTTTGTTAGAGTTATGTAATCTCTAAATAAAAAATATTTCTGCTGCTCACTACAAGATCTTGTTGCTTAATGCTCCCTAGAAATGGCTGCCAGATTCCTGTGCAAACATAGCATGTACACAATGTTTTAAAACCTACATAGATTGGAAGTTCTTTAAATTGTAAATTCAAAGCATTTTACAGATGAGAATCAGTTCTTCCAACTGAAAAACAGGAGTGCCTGATTTTCAGAGGTGCTGGATTCCAGCTGAGACCAAAGGCAACTGCTTTTGGCTTTGTGCTGCACTTCTGAAAATTAAGTTTGCAGTATTAACAGTACATATTAATAACAGGCATTCCAGGTGAAGCTGAGAGGCATGGAAATAAAGTAGAGGGACACAGGATAAACATAGAACAAAAACTTGACAAAAGTGGAAGCAGTCAAGCCTTTGAAGAAAAGCACTATTTCCCACTTCATATTTCATAACTCTCAGTTCATAATACAACTGATCCATGCTGCAAAAACAGAACCCAAAAGCTAAGGTCTTCCAATTTAAATATGTATGATCAAGAGCCAGGGACAAAAATTTCATTTCTATCCAGGATTATGTAAGTGCACCCTTGCTTATTTTAGACAACATAATACTTAATAAAGCATTTTTCCTCTATCCTCATATATGTCAAAATGCCCTAATGTTCAACAAAATTTAATTAGCTTCCAGCTAATGAAACTTTAGCATCATTTTGTGTATACCCAACATCCAGAACCTGTGGACATGCAGCATCTGTTAAGGTATCTAAACTTACAAACCTACAGAATTGTGAGTATATATTTCTGTGGAGAATCAGATATGTGCATTGCATTGCATAGAAATTATGTATAAATTAGGTATACATAATATCTCATATCATTCTGTTTGTCTTCAGGAAAACACAAGATGTTTTGGGAAAGAAACAAAACCGAAAGGAGATCTGTCAAAGAGCCCAGAGATCTGCTATTTTAAAAAAAAATGCTTTAATCTGCCTCTAGCCACACTGCAAAAATTAATTTTTCCTAGGCCTAAGCCATGGATCAATGACAGTAAGACTGCAGACCTGCACTACGTGGGTAGATTTTCTATATTGCAAGCACCATTCTTTGCTGAGAGTTCACTGGTAGAAGGCAAAACAGCAAAGTCTGTTTCCCCTTCTACAGTGACAAAGACAGCTAAGCCAAGTGGAGTTCACTGAGGCTTGCAAGGAAAAGCTAAGAGCTAACTACAAGTAACAATGGATGCGAGATTTTGCTGCATCCATTGTGCCTGACTGTCACTTACTTTGGAGGGAAAACAAAAACAGCAAAAAAATCTGTTCCTAGAAGACAGCTGACACAAAGAGATGAAACCACAGGCTCTGAAGAAAAGGGGCTCCAAGGTGCTGAGCAAAACCAGAATCAAAAGTTAACAGGTGGCCAAACGGGCCATGGTAGTACTTTGAGCAAGGGTAGAAGAAATGGAGTAGAACACAAGGGAGTGTCCTTGAAAGGGACCAAATAGGACCTGAATTAGAGATCAAACATAACTGATTTATAGTCATTTACACAGGATCAAAAATTTTTCACCTCCAAGTCCAGGACATGTTTGCATCTGTGCCTGCATTTATTAAAGAGATTACTTTCACTCTTTGATGTCAGCATCTTTCCTGTGCATGGATGTCATGTCCAAGATTTCCTCACACAGAATTTTGAGCCAGATGCAGTGTACCTCTGTAGCATGGAACCTATTCCAATCACATGTGAACACCCTCTGCACTGTGTACCCTTTCTTTCTGCAGGCACAGGACACTCCTGGGAGGTCCCATCAAGCTACAGAAGTGCCAAGTACAAAGTGCCTCTCTTGAAACAAAGCAGAATCTAAAAATTACAAAACTGCCATCAACTTGGGATTCAAATACCCTGCTTCTTCCCATGAGAAAAACCTATCCTCTTACTTTCCTGACCATCCCAATGGGCACAGAGACATTACTGTAGATATTTCACATACATAAATTACAGCATAGCCCATGTACATTGCTTCTATTTCTCACACCCTTTAGAAGCAGTCCCCTGACTTCCAGAATTCTGCGGTCACAAATTGAAAGCCACTGTCATAAAGACAGTGCACCTCATGAGGAAAGTTAAGAAAAGATATGGATTGAAGATAGAGAAAGTAAAAAAGTTGAAGTGTAAGAGTCGCGTAATAGACTGGTAATCACTTCGTTTGCTTTTAAATCAAGCTTTGTTTCTATGCATGTGCTCTTACTCAAACAGGAATTAGCTTGGGGCATCCCAGTTATCTAAGCCAGCCCACAGGTGAAACACTATGGTCCAGCTACTCCCTCTTCAGGCACAGGCAGCCATCAGAGTGCTGGAAGCTCTGCCAAGTGCTTGTAATATATTTTGCTCTGCTAGACATAAAGCTCAGCAAGACTAGATGATAAAATGCTTGGGGGCTGGTTTGGTCTTCCTGTCCTTAGCCCTGCAGGTTGGTGGGCACCTATAAGCACCTGAAGGTGCTCCATATGTACCCTCACAGAGAGATGCACTTTTCCAGCCCCTTGACATGAGACACTCTCAGCAGCTAAGACACAGCTGGGAAAACCCTTTCCTTGCAATACCATCCCATCACTGGCATCTACCACACACATATTGAGCCCCTCACCCTCTTTACTCCTGTTTACTGGGAGAGCCACATTAGGGAAGGCCACACTAGGGAAAACAGGTTCTACTTAAAGGAGATTTACTGGGGGAACAAAAGCATGTGGCTTTCCAAAACAGATTACAAAGACAGTAAACACAGCAGTGTAGAGGGAGATCTCCACAGTCTTTAGACAGCTGTACAGCTGTCATTAATGAAAAGGAGAGGAAATCTTTTCAAAGTGAAAATATGCCTAGATCTGCCCCTGTACATTAGAGAGGCAGGAGATCTAAGCATCGGGTTTTAATGAGATAGAGCCTGAAAAGAATTCCATATATGTTAGGTGATATAAGAAGCATTCTGTCAGGGAACAGAAAGTGTTGCAACCATGCCTCACTGCATGAATCAAATTACAGGAAAAACAGCCAGAATCCAAACACGGAAGATACCTCACCATTAAAAACCTTTAAAACAAAACGTGTACTGTTGCACATAATCTTGCACTGGCAATCAAAAAGTGACTGAATTATCTGATGCTTGGGTTGTCATTCATATCCATCTGTATTTGCAGAGACAGCATACTCATAGTGATTGTATCTGAAAGGGCACCCTCACTGTCACTTTGTAGCATCCCTAATCTAAGTTTCACTAACCAAGAGATCAGTGTGATTAATTTGTCCATGCTGCTGATACGATGTTTGTGAAGCAAATAAAAAAAAAATTCTGACCAGATCTATCTGGCACTGCTTTGCTGCAAACTCTCCTGATGGAGTTGGTGTTGCTCAGCCTGGAGAAGAGAGGGCTCCAGGGAGGCCTTATAGCACCTTCCAGTACTTGAAGGGGCTACAGGAGAGCTGAAGAAGGACTTTTCAGAAAGGCATGGAGTGACNCTGATGGAGTTGGTGTTGCTCAGCCTGGAGAAGAGAGGGCTCCAGGGAGGCCTTATAGCACCTTCCAGTACTTGAAGGGGCTACAGGAGAGCTGAAGAAGGACTTTTCAGAAAGGCATGGAGTGACAGGACAAGAGGAAACGGCTTCAAACTGCAAGATTACATATTGCAAAAAAATTCTGTACTGTGAGGTTGATGAAACACTGGAATGACTTGCCCAGAGAAGCTGTGGATATCCCATTCCTGGAAGTGCTCAAGGCCAGGCTGGATGGGGGTCTGAGCAACCTGGTCTAGTAGGAAGTGTCCCTGCCCATGGCAGGGGGTTTCAAAATTATATGGTCTTAAAGATTCCTTCCAACCCAAACCACTCCTGTCCCAGCCTGCTGCACCCTTTGGTTTAATGGACTCAAAATGAGATAACTCATCCTAAAAAAACCCATGGAGAGTGTGGGGACAAGAGAAACAGTTCATGCTATTGAAACATGCACATTTTGCCTCTCAGTTCTGACAAAGGATGAGGAATACAGTATCTTACACTTCCAGTGAGGACTCACCAAAAAAAGTTGCTCTTGATGGCTAAAAGCACAGGAAACTGTCCTGCTTGCAATAGATACGAGTCTCCAGAATGGTCTCCAATCCAGAAGGACACATAGAGGATCCATACTAGGAATCAAAAGTATTAAAGCCATGACCCTTGGCACAAACAGAGGCTGCTCAGCGTTGCAGCATCCCTGCATATAGCTGTCAGTAGATCTGCCTTAGTGTCACTTACAGAAAGGACTCAAATCTCCCCTAAAGCACAATTTTAGACATGGCAAGCAGGCACCTCATTAGCAGTGGTGGCACCAGGGAATGGAAGATGGCAATCAGGCTGGACACAGCTCAGGGATATAGTTCTCTTTCAGACACACCCTGTACACTGACCCCATGTAGCCACCCAGGGATCACCTTCAGCATCTGACCCAGACCTCCAGCCTTCACCCAGGTCTCAGAGGGAAGGCTGGACACCAATCTCTGTGTTGCTGCCACATCTCTGACAGATGTGCTGCCGGGTGTGCCTGAGAGCCCGGGGGCAGCCGTGTTCCCTGGGGACAGCCAGGCTGCCAGCACCAGTGAGGTGAAAGGCAGCTGCCATCCGTCCCAGCACCAGCTGGAGAAGCCACAGCAATGTGTAAAGAGTGCCAGCAGTGGGAGCCTCGGGGGAGAAGAGGGAAAGAAACGACGTCACTGTAATGGAACCCTTCCCTGCCTGACTGTCTGTCTGTCTGTCTGTCAGCAAGGACTTCTGAGTCAATAAATACCAGTCAAAATGCACAATTCTGGCTGACCTGCAGTCCTCCCTTCCTCTCTGGAGAAAATAAACACGGGCTCTGGGTGCTGAGCTCCTCTGTTTTCTTCAGAGCCTCCATTGTACTTGTGTTTGCAACGTTTCAGCCAGCAACGCTGGGCAAGGTTCACTCGGTAGTCCCAGGAACTTGGAGGAACTCCCTGGTTATTATGAGATTACCCTTCACTGCAAAATAAACAGTTCCTTAAAGACACCCTCTCAGGGGTGTTCCCTTACAGATGTCTAGGAGTCAGGAGGGGTCAAGACAGGAGGGATTTGACATGGTGTATAAATCCTCTCAGTGCAAGCTGCAGCCCCCAGAACAATGACATTCACTGTCCAAAACATCCACAGGAACAGGAGCTGCCTCTGGAGAGCCTAAAGGAGGCACCCTGTCTCACACCTCAGCCCACAGCAGCACCTTACATGTCTGCAGGCAGCCCAAAATCAGATGCAGAAGGGAGCTCCTGATCCCTCATGCCTCAACAGACACATCAGTTGCCATTGTCCCAGTTTTCCCTCTTCCTAGGGGATATCCTGGGTCTGGGATTCTCTTATTCTCTTATTCCACATCTTAATTATCCTTGATTTAGTCAATGTTCACAGTGAGTTGTCAAACTACTGATTCAAAAACAGAAGGTCCAACATACCTCATGTTTGCTCTTTGTTTGAGAAGGATGGGACAGAAATGTCTTTTTTTCTCAGTTTGCAAGCAGAAGCAGCAGCCTGCCATTTCATATTTGGCCTGGCCATCAAAGGAAGTGAGGTGTACTTCACCTGTGGACTTCAGAGTTACCTGACAACAACTGAGTGATTCAAATGCTCTCTGCATTATGCTCCCCATACTCCAAAGTGAACCCTGGTGCTGATAGGTCCCTCCAGACCCATTCTCCAGGACCATGATGCTACTTGCCACTAGCTTCACCCCACTCCCAATTTCTAATCCCAGAATTTCTGTACCCTTTATTTGACACTGTAAGAACACTAAGGAAATTACTATTTTACCTACAGCTGCAACATATAGTATTGTACACATACCTGGAAAACACCTGACACATCAAGACACTCCATCAGCAATTCGAACAGCTGGACAAGAAAAAGATTTAAAGATATTTAAATTGGGCAAGGAAGGTGTAGGATTATTTGTTACTTTGAATTAAAAAGAAGAGATAGTATCACTGACAATTTTTGACTACAGAGAACAGAGGGGATACTCTTCAGCAAAACCAGACTATATTCTAGCAGGTTTCAGGTCACTTATCTCCTAAGCTAATGGGTCATGCTGAAAGCCAAGGCTGGTTTACAGTTTGCAGAAGTTGCTTTCTGGTTTTTCACCTAGAGCACTGTTGTTAAAAATGCAGTCCTATAAGCCTGAGAACCCTTGCAAACACCACAACACAACCCTGAGGCTGAGCAGGTAGGAAAATGAGCCATACTTCACCTAACATTAGACTAAAGACTGGCTCAGCAGGACATAAGGGTGAAGAATTCATCTCACAGGTGGTGTGCACAACAATGTGGCATAAGGTGTTCAACAGAAATGTCTCAGAGGAAAAGGCAGAACAGCAATCCTGTGTGGTGTGAGCTGCTCTGGGGGCACAGCCTGCTCTGCTGCACACTCAGAGACTCTGCTTCCCAAGCTCTGCAGCCCATGGACAACCCACCTACCATAAGCCATGCTCTAGAAATTATGGCTTTGATTTTAAGAAAAACTTCTGCCTACTGCAGTTAGGGAAATAACTGTGAGAATCTGAACCAGGGCAAACCATTGCAGCAAAGCAGAGCTGCCTTGGAGCTGGAAACAACAGCTCTCACATCACCTTCTGGAAGCATTGACACATTTACTCCACAGTAATGGAATCTGGCACATTCCTCTAACCCATAAACACAGTATTTTACCAGTATCTGTAGTAAGGTACCCAATGTGAGTTTCTGGCCAGTTTGCAAACCAAATGCATGCAAAGCCAGGGCAAAACAGGTCATAGGTCTTTGTGGCAAGGGAAGCAGTTGGCACATGGCAGCAGCAAGGCTGAGGACTGGGATCTGATACACTGCTTAAGCCATCTACAAATTAACTCCTTCCCAGGCACATACCAGAAAAAAAAAAAAAAAGTCCTGGGCTATGCTTCTTGAAACAATACTTCACAAAACAAGGCCCTGACAATGGAGATAGATTGCCTGGAGACATTGTGAGGCCAAGAAAAGATAAAAGCTTTCTTAAAAGAATGGTTGAAAATATTCATTGCCATATTGTGGTGATGACTATTTTCAGCAGATATGGGCCACAGCTGCACATGTTTGTGTGAAGAAAGGAAGACAAGAATGAAAGGATTTTTTTATATCATTACCATTTGGTCCCGTCTCATTGCAGAATACACAGAATCTGGCTTTGCAAAGGATGTGTTCTTTTGAATCCTTACGGCTTGAAGCCAGAGCTAAGGTTGTTAATTAATTTAATTAAAGCCCTTAATGAGATAAAGAACCTAACTCACTTTGCAGCAGTGAGTTCCTGGCCTACAGGCTATACCAGATCAATGTACTTCATGAAAAATAATACGCTGAGAAACTATTAACGTTGCAAAGTCAAACACTCAGATGTCAAGGAACATCAGTAATAAGCCTGACCTTATTTCAGCTCTATCTGTGAGCTACCTTACCATGTTTGATTACATAACCACACAATTTTCCATTGGACCACAGTTGAAGATTCTGGGTATTTAAGGTCTTCTTTTATACTCATTGTTCAATAGGTGCCTCATGTCTTACACTGCGTATCATCCAAAAACTGCTCTGAAGCCTGAACCATTACTTTTCTAGTTCTAGTTCTGGGTGTTTTTTCCGTCTTATATTTAATTGATGAAATTCCAGTGTGTGGAAATTCCTGTTCTGTTTCTGGAGCCAAGTACCTGAGGTCCATGTCTCCCCCTCATCATGCTTGCAGTCCTGCCTGTGAGGCCCCCACCCCTTTCTCAGAACATCAAGATATTGAGCTCAGCAGCTTTTTGTCCCAATGCCTTCATTCACAGTTCTTCAGTCCCAGCTCCCTCCCTACCTTTTGAAGTCTTGTTAGGAAGGTTCCTTCTCCTCTCCCATGGTCTGTCAGACAAACACTGAAACCACAGTGGAAGGAGCAGTGCTGTTCATCCCCCCTGCCTTGAGACAGCATAACACATACCCCACTGCTCACTGGGAGAGAACATTGCCATCCACCTCTGGGGCTGAGAACAGGCAGAAATCCTTCCGAGAACATGCACTTCTAATGTCTCTGTGTGAAGTGGGACTTCCTGAGGCTCATAACTTGACTAAATGTGGGAAATTTTTTGTGGAAATGGGCAAGAATACATTCCTGACGTCAGAGGGACGTTCCACACCATCTACTGATCAAAAGACAACTCTTTCATCCAAATTAGGTAGGGATTATTAATTGTTACCAGCATCCCTTTCAGGTTTTTTCAGCATATGTGAGAATAGTCTCCTAAAACATTTTCTGAAAACTCAGTTATTTATTTTTCCTCCATTTGTTCATAGAAGGGGGAAAAGAAGGATGCAAGGTACAGAGATTAATCCCTGATATGGGAAATTTCACCGTAGTTATGTCAAATGCAGCTAAGTTCATACAAAACCGAAAACAAGGTGTTACAGTGATGTGGCATAAATTTTCAACATACATTATTAGAAACATTTCCTTATATGTTGGTTATAATAATCAGTTTTCAGGACTATTACTGGTACATTCAATACAAAACTCTGGTTGGCTCTCATATGGATTGAAAGGTGTCCTAAGATCTTGCAAACGTCAATTCAAAAACCCATTAGTAACCCTTCCTACATTGTATTGAAAATCTTTGGTTCAGTCTGAGCAACCTCTTCAACTCCATTCCCACAGACATCATAACGCAGAGTTTTACTTTCCTGTATACAAGACATGGATGAAAACAGAGCATTGCAGCAGGGTGTCCCACACAGATCAACCAGGGAATCATTAAGGACTCACAACTACCAGCCTGAGGACTCACCTTCCTCTTTTGCTGCCAGTAGTTCACCTACCTTCCCAAATCCCACAGCCATTCTCCTTCAACTCCTTGTTCCCCCACTAACACACCTTGACTCTACTTGGGGTGGACATTTGTTCATGGCCCGTGCTATGCAGGTCACACAGAAAATAGTCTGGAGAACAACAGGAAACCATTTCTTGTGCTAAAGAGCACAGAAACCAGAAGTGGACCAGCAAAATGCTTGTGTCCCTCATTCCTTTGACACTGTGGTCAGGGTGAGCTCCAGCTCAGTTTTTTATCAGTCTTAGCATCAGGGTTGAGTGCTGATCAGAAAATTGAATTGCCTTCTCTCCACAAAGGCCAGAGGAGAAGGCAATTTTTCTGGCTTTGGTGAGGTGCTTTGAAAGGGGATCCCCATGAACACTAGTAGGGGAGCCAGCAGTTCTGCTGCTTCAGTGGTACCTGTTTTGTGGACAAACAAATTACTTCAGTTTCCAATGCTGTCAATCTGGAACACCTCATCATCACCAAATTAATAAAAATGTCTTTAAAAAGTGAATAAAAACCATGTAAAAAGCGCTAAGTAGCCAGTTGTCTGGCGCTTGAAGGCCAAGATTGGACGCTAGTGAGGGAGCAGGGGGTCTCTTTCTCACCTAGGTAATGATTATACGAGCCCCATAAGGACATAGTTAAATCAAGTATTAAGAAGACTGCACTTAAGAGGGGGAAAATATGTCAATCACACTTCGCCTTTGACAAAAGGAAATTCCTTGAAACTGAGAATGGGGAGAGAGCGGGAGGGAGAGTGTCTCGTCATGTGGGTGGCCAGGAAACTGGAGGCCAGAAAAGTACGAGTGAGAGAAGGAGTAAGAGACGGGGGCGGGGGGGAAACCCACCAGACTGAATTCTAATCCAAATGCTGTGAGGCGTTCACACCAGGCCTTGTGAGAATATTAACAAGGTTACAGGAGAGGGGCCTTTAGCCTCGGGAATTATTAGTGAATATGGAATTATATTTGCGCAAACACAACCAGATGCAAGCAGCTAAATGCTCTGCAGATGTGAAAGGAGACAGAGTGTGCTCCAAATGGGCAGCAGCTTCATGTGCTTTAGCCCTCCATCATGATGCCTGGCTGCCTGTCAGAGAGGGCTGCTTTTCTGAAATGGCAAAGGGGTGGGAGAGACAGGCTCTTTTTTATCAGAAATTTGAACATGGGTACACTTTAGTGTTTACTCTTTCACCCAGACATTAGCATCTCTTGGTTGACTGACTATCATGCTGGAGATTACATCCTGAGTACATTCTTTTATATCTCTGTGCCTTAGGTTAATTTCCTGCAAGTTTTCATTTCTCCCACTTTGCCGTGTCTTTTTCTAAAATCTCCTTCTGTCTCTTTCCCTGTTTTTCTTCATTGTTTGCCCTCTCTGGTTTTAGTGTCTAACTCCACCATGGCCTGTATGCACAATATAGCAGGCTGTTTCCATTAGAATGAGAAATTGGTTACAAGAGCCAGGTATTTCTTTGAAGTAATCTTGTTTTACTACAAAAAAAGTCCCACTTCTTGAAATAACAGTAAGATTGAACAAGAATGTGTTGCTTTGCTCATGATCCCAGATCTGCTTGCCGTCAGGGCTCTGCTCAAAAAACTCCTTTCCTTGGCTTTCTTTCAAGACCATTGTGTATTCGCTTCATTTCTTGTATCACAATTTTTGGGTTTGCTCCCTTCCTGCTTCCTCCTGCTTTCCATGGTTTCAATCACCCTCATCGATCCCCCAGCCCTGCATTCAATGCTTATGTTGGGGCAGCAGACTCAATTTTTTAAGCTATTCCTAAACACTCTCTTAGTCAGTGTGGAAGGTGACCAGCACACCTAGCACCTTGAGTGGGATTTATGGTGATTCAAAACCAAAAATCTGCCTTTCAGCTCCCAAAGTCACTTTAATTAGTGTACAGTACCAGTAAATACTTACTGTCTCTGTTGAGAATGCGGCTTCTTCATTCTAGATCAATCGCTACTTTCAGAGTAAAATTACAGTCCTTACTCTGCAGAGCAGAGAGCACATGCTAAACCTTTACATATCAACTTTATCAACTGAATTACAAGGACACTGAGATGGCCATAGGCCATAATCATAAAGTGTCACTCTGTGGCAGGGTTAAGACTTCTGCTTAAGAGGAAATTTTCTGCTATGAAGAATAATGGCAGCAAATGACTGTTCATCTTACAAAATTGTAAATGTGCAAGAATGGAGATCTGGAGGCTTATGTACAAGACATTTTAACAGATTACAGTTTGACTTGGTTGAGTATGCTAACTGTGATTTTAATTACCTGAACAGTTTGACTTCCTGTTAAGAGAGGTCTTGCCGATTTATTTCCCTGACTCACAATGCTTGTTTTCAAAAATAATCACAAAATTCCTACAGTATGGTTTGTGAAAAATTGTTGATGACGTTTGCTCTCAAATTTTTCATATTTTAAAATATTTTCTCTCACTAAATTCATGTTTCAGAGGCAACAAAATATTCTAGAGTTAGATAGAATTTTCAGACTCAGGCATGCTTTATTGATTCCTTACTCTCCATGAAAAAAATACAGCGTACTCAGCAGCACAATGCATATGGTTTGGTTACATATTTTACAGTAACTTGAAAGATGTATTTGAATATATTGATTTACTTAGAGATTGAAAATGAACCACCCATTATTAGACCTTTCTTTATCTCCGATCTTGTTAAAAAAATAATACGTACTCCATAGAGCCAAGAGTTTATGAGGAAGAAGGCTGCCCAGTAAAAAGGGAGGGAGGGTGGAAAAACAGAACATTTTCATAGACAAAATGTTTACTGTTCTGTGACAAAAATTGCTGCCTGTTAAAACTGCCAAATAAGAATTTTGTTCACTTAGTTTTTAAGGGGGAGTCAAGGCAACCAAAAGAGAAAACGTCAAAAAGAACTTCAACCTCCCCGACAAAAATGGCTAAGAGCTCTGCTAGCTCACACAGAAGTGGAACTCTTTGTAACCTTGCACACAGACTTTATTTCACTTGCTTCTTGTCATTAAGCTGGTTTGGTTTGGATGTTTTTCCTGTTGCATGTAATCTCGTTTTCCCTCAGGCAGGGCCAAGAGGCTCCTTGCTGGACAACTGCCTCCCCTCAGTGTGGCTGCTGCTCCCCAGTGCTCAGCGTGGGCCTCAGCTGGTGGCCACGTTGAGAAGGCTTTTCCCCATTGTTCCCAACGGGGTCTGTGTTTTATGATGCCTCACAGTATAGGCAGCCACCATCTCCCCCGAGGGCAATGGCAGTTTCTGTTTCATGGAGAACAATGGATGATGGTGGCCAGTACAAAAGGGAACAACTCTGCATGGGGGGAAAAACAACAACAACAACAACCAAACAACTTTTAGTTACAAAAACCACCAGCAAGTATGGCCATTCATATGAAGTCTCTGGGAGGAAAGCACCTATTGTGCCAGGCGCTCTTTACAGGCAAGCTGAGAGGAAGGTGAAGAAGGCACCATGCTTGTCTCCTGCACCAAAGAGGAAACCAGAAGCCCTCTCCCTGGAGGAGGGATGAAGAGGAAAGTGGACATGTGCATTCTCTGCACAAGATAAGAAGGTGACAGAGCAGGGAGGTTTGCTGTCACCCCTAACAAACCTGGTGCCCTCAGCAGCTGGTCACTCCACCAGAATTAAGTACCAGTCTGGCATACAAGGGGAGAAGAATCACGTGAGCCAGGGGAATTCCTAATATTTGCAGGATAAAGCCAAGATAAGGGAATGCAAACAAGAGGTTATGAAGAATAATTGATGATGGGGGGTGACAAATCAGGAGGAATTTGGAGTTCAGAAAGCAAAGGGTGCTAGAATCTGTTTCAGCAGCTTTTCATTGCTCTGATGAAACAAAGCAGCTGCATACCCAGCCAAAGTGTCCCATAAACCATAGGTGGTTTGCACTCCCCAGAAGGGAACACAATAGTCAGAGCATAGCCACAAGAGTGCATATAAAAGGTAAAATAAAAACCAGAACAACTTTGAAAAACTTTGTCTAGGAATGTTATTAAATATTCACATGAGAGTGATCTTTTTAGAGATAATTATAACTCTGCTTTTTACGTACTTCATTCTTTCTAGAAATACACTTGGCTGTGCCATAGCTACATTTTTTTGAAAAGAGTTTATTTTGGTACTTCATGATGGTCTCATTTTTTAGATTAATATGAAATAATCAGTATATTGAACTGTACATTAACTAGATGTTAAATCATTACCTGGTCAACAGGTGTTAAGCTTCTGATCTCATTTTAGCAATTAGCGTTTTTATTAACCATAAGGAAGAAAATAGGAAAGTGCTGCTAATAAAGTTTGCAGCTGATACACACACAGCTTGGTGGAATGATAAACTGCATTGAGCCAGTTATACACAGCTGGGTTATTTGGTAGGAAGGGGAACTCATTCAAGCAATGAGTCTGAACACACATAAATGGGGAAAGTCACACACCTAGAAACTAAATTACCTGTCACCTTTACAAATTGTGGGAGTGTGGAAAACACTGAAATTGAAATTGATAAGACATTAGATAAAAAAACTTGGGCTCAGTTTGGTGCAGCAGCTAACCGTATTCTCAAACACATAAATGCTATTTATTGTTCTATCAATCTGTGCATCATCTGCAAACTTTCTCAGTAAAGCTTCTATTTTTATTTTTTTTTTTAGCAAATGTTGAGAAGAAGCAGATGAATGATAATGAGAACAGTAACAGTACTGCAGCACATTTTAGTGCTTACCCTGAACAGAAGAGCTTGAAAAGCTGAAAAGATTAAGGAGTCACAATTGTAATTTAAAATGTGTAAAGCCTATTTTACACAACAGTTGGGGGTGGGGGGGAAGGTCCATGCTGTTTCTTTAAGAAACAAAAATTAAAAGCATTCTTTGGTTATAAGTGGAGAAGATTTCTTAAACTGTGTTTTAGTTTAAAAGCCAATGAGGTTAAGCAATCTAAAACTGGAAAGTAAAATTAGACTAATTTATATTGGAAATAGGGTATACTTAATAGAAACTGGAACTATTTATAAAAATAAATAATAAGGTTTACATCAATGTCTTTACATAAGTGTCTGGTGCCTAATGACCCCCAATTTAAATGCAAATAAGATGAGCAGATCTCTCTGTACCCTCCTCTCACATCTTAAGGATCCTTATTCCAACAAGCAGGATGAAGGATTCACTTCTTTATTCTTTCTAGATTGTCTTCTGAGTATCTTGGACAACCATGTAAGTCACAGGCAGATGTTCACACTGTAATATATCCTCTAGAGAAGGTGAGAGAGATGTCATATTAATTACCACTGTAAACAGCCAACTGCCAGTTCTCTTAATAAACTGAACAACCAGAGTTACAAAGCACAGGTTCAGACTGTGAATTCCTACCTATTCCTGAATTTTCCAAATCCGTTCGCTTACGAGAATTTTCTAACGAGCAAGTTCTTAACTTTGCCAACCTTGTTTTGAAATTAAAACTTTACCTTTTTTTCGGGTTTTTTCTATTAATTCTAGTACTAATATTTAAAGCCTTGAGTTTTTAATATGTTCACAGATATGGAAATATCACTATCAGTTGTGTATACATGAAGAAGATTTGGCAGATAAGGGAAATTATTAGGAGACAGAAGACCATCCTCACTAATAATGTTGCCCAAAGTAAAACTGCTACTTGAAGATGTGCTTCCTCTTTGGAAAGGAAAACTCACTGGTGTATACCAGCAAAAGCCTTCTCACTGTCTGAGACAATTACAAATTAAGAACCAGCCCAGATGATGATTCTATCAAATTGTTTCCCAAATTTGTTCCAGTTTTGCAAAGAACAGATCTCTGGGTTCAATGGGGTGAGGGAGTACATTAACCTAGTGCAATATATTTTGGGTTATATTTGCACTGATGAATATTAGTATATTGAAGTTTTAAAAGAGAGGGCATTTATGTAGGAGATAGGGAGGTCTCAGGGTAGCTTCTAAACAAATTAATTTCCTCCTTTCCAGGGCTAAATTCCTGTAAGAATACCAAAAAGTCTCAGAAAATACTGTATATCTGGGCCCAAGTGTTTCTTACATCTTTTCTCTCCTTTTCCAGCCTTGTGTTATTTAAAAGGAGACAGATATGGATGATACATCAGCATAATTTTTTTTCTTTTTGAAATCTGTTGACACTGTGGTTTTGGGGTTTTTTTCTGTGTATTTCATTTGACTTACATGGGGTAAGTATGTCCATTCACCATTTCTAATGACACTCCCTAAGAGCACTTATCTGGACAACAATATTTGCCTATAAAACGCAGTTTCAGATACAAAAGGAGTTATTAAAAGCATGGCTTATGTTATTCCCAAAAATTTGTTAACCATTTTAAAGATACACAGTAAGATAGCTCTCTGCTGGGAACAATTGAAGGTCTCCTCAGACATCCAGGCTGTATTACTCACCGGAAATACAGAAATGGGTTTTCTATTTACTGTAGTAGAGCAACCTTGTCTATAAACTCCTTATTGCTGCAAACCAAAGGTGTGTGTCTGGGGAGGGCAAGCTTTTCCCCTTGATGTTCCAGGACATGGAAATACAATCCTTTTTCAGAAACAGATGTTTGCAATAGAAAACTTTCACTCCACTCTCTTCTGTTTTTAATCTGCTCATGACAGGAAACACAGATTCAAAATGAATGTAAAGAACACAGTCACCATAACTGATGATAATACAAAAGAACACGTAGGAAAGATTTCTTTTCCCCGACACATTATATGGAGAAAAGGTTTACAGATTTCAGAGAATTCTAGGTGTTTTTATTTCCCAGTGGCTACCAACACAGTGTTTTTCCATTAACTTCAGAGGATACAGCTCTCAGCAATGCTTTGATACTACCAACAGTTTCAGCACACAAGAGATAGTACAACTCTTCTTCCTGCTCTCTGCCATATCTTCAGCACTTCCAAGTGACTGCCCTGCTAAAGCTTCACTGAACAGACAGATGTGTAAAAAAGGCCAAAAGATTCTTCCATAGCATGTGTAAAATACAAAATGAAACAGGTAAGAGTGATTGATTCACCCTCTTCAGCCAGTCTTGCTGCTAACCTCTAGGCTCTCAAGAATTTTGAAGATGTGCTTTTTAAGCTACACCAAACTACACATCTCAAGTGAAGTTCTTTATGTATGACAGTGTGAAGGCTTTGACTGGGCTCTTTCCTGTGTTGTTTGTCTGCCTCTTCAAACTTCTCCTCTCACTCTTCTTCACATCACAATCTCCCTGGTCTCCCTTCTCCAGTTTGCCTGAATCCTCTTTCCTTGCTCTTTCATTCAAGTATTACCTTGCTAATGACAACCTTCACTTGAAAAATATTTGTATATTGATTTCTGCAAATTCATTTACCACTCTGTGTGTCATGCACTCTTTGATCTGTGTTCACTTTTTTTTAACTGAGAGCTATTTGGGGCAGGGGCTGTCATCTGGTGCGTGCTTGAGTAATACACAGCACAAAAGCATCCTATTTTAGACAGTATCTGAACAATGCTGTAGCAAATAATAAAAACAATTATAGTTATAATTACTCCACCCACAAGCTACATTAAAATACATGATCACTCAGAAATTGAGAAATGACAGCATCAACCCTGTGATGTGATTTAATTAATTTCCCTCTCTTCTTCTGTGCATGATGATACTGTCTCTAGCTATATCACAGTATACTACTTTTTCTGCAAATGTCTTGCTTCATTGAGTATTGTTGATTTTTTTTTAATATTTTTTTTATCCAAAATGGTGTCCAAATCTTTCTTACCATAGGATTTCCTGTCATAATCCCTTCATTGAGTAGAAAGTTACTCATTTCCTTCTACATTTTTTTGGTTAATTTTATCAGAGGATGTGAATGATTCAAGAGTATTAGTGAAATTATTTTGGCAATGCTGACTTGAATAGCTGTTACTCTATCTTAGACAGGAGATAAAGTGTAAATAGATTAAGCAGAAAACATAAATCTTACATGTTAAATTAACATACACGTTCTAATATTTTATACTGTTTCATGTTTTTAGCATATGGTACCTTGGAAACACAATAACAAAAAAAATAGCTTTCAGCTAGGAGTGCACAGAATTTCTGATATTTTTTCAGGTGAGGAACAAAAAATATTTTAGTGTACATGATTTTTCACAGTGGAAAGAAACAAAGCCAAGCTTTCAAAATGTATTCAGCTTCTTGAACAATTCTTCCATTTTACACTCTGCTGCTAAAACCCAAACTTCTGATTTCTATGCTAGGTAAGACAAGAATGCTGTGCATAAAAACTCTCTACACATCCCTAACTGATCCCCAGAAGCCTGTTCACATCATAGAATGTTACATGCTCCTGTGTAAAGCACTGTCTCTTGAAGGTTTCATGAAAATAAAAGTTTTGTGGGCTGTAGCCCAGCTACAGAGGTCTTCCTACCTGGAAAAAAGTAATCACAGACTTTGTGTTCTGCTTCTAGGACTTCCTGCATCTTCACTAATAACTGTGCATGTGCCTAGTCTTTTGTCAAATTATTTTTACAGCCATTGTGTGTAGTTAATTCCCTGATTTTGCAAATAACTAAATAACTACTGCTCTTTTTAAGCATGGAAACCCAAGTGGACTCAGCAATTTTGGACTGGTACCCCAGTACTAAAAACTTGACTACATGAGCTACAGAACAGCATTAGCAAATAGATTTATTTGTCCAACACCATCTCTAGATCTCTTGCAAAATCACGATGGCCTACGGGACACATGCTGCTCTGAAAGACTTGGTATAAAACTCTTGGTTTTAAGTCCACAGTCAGTTTGGTGGTATTAAAACCAGCAAATTGCACTGGTGATATTTTGACTGAGTTCTGGCTTATCAAATTTTCTTAATTTGGGCTCTGTAGCAAATTCCTCACATCTCAACAGTCATGAATGTATTCATAATGTGCATTGGGATAATAAGGGTAGGGGGGAAGTGTCTAGGAACAATACATGAGAGAGGCCAGAGGTGTTCTGGCAGCAGTGGGAGATTTCAGAGGACAATAAATACTAGCAGAGAATCCTTCTCCTCTCCTAATTTGGCTATCTCTCAGGATGCAAGCTGTCATCTCCTCTGGGATTGTCAAGCCAACCTTTTCCTCATCTCACCTGCCTTACACATTCACACCACTCTCCCTCTCTGCCTGCACCAAGAACATCCCATGCTTATTCTTCTACCCCTGCCTAGATTTCTGCCATAGCAGTGGGCTCTTGTTGTGTTAAAGAGCTGTTGTAAATATTGTATTGATTTTTTTTTTCAGGTTAAATAAAGACTTAAAAGTAATAACACAGACTCAGTTCTCGTTAAAGAAAAAAATCCAACTTTAATTCAACCTTTTACTTCAGTTTCAATTTGATTTTAAACCACGTTTTGCTTTAATAGATTCCTATAATCTGTATGATCATTATGTTTTTAGTGTTATGTTCAAGTCTGTCCATATTTGTGTCAACAGGACATTTTAACATAAATTATTCAGAATCTACTTCCAGATTAGCAGCAGCAGTATTGAGCACAGCTCTCCATACAACTCTAACAGAAGACCTGTCATCTGATCAGCCCTTAGCCATTTCATGTATGTTTATCAGAATTCTCTGTGACACTAAGCCAAAGGTATTACAAAAGTTTCAAAAGTATAACTTTTTATTGTTCCATTTATTGAGTCAAATTCTAATAACCTTGAAAATGAGCACTAATGTTTTTTCAGTAGTATTAACTTGATCTTAATTCTTTAGTTTTTTATTGCTGAATTCTACATGGCTTTTTTCTTCATCATTTTGACTCAAACCAATGTTTAACTTACTGATTTATAACCACATTATAATATTGATATTTATCAGATGCTGAAAGCTTTCTCCCTGGTAAACGTACCGGAAAAGATTTTTGGTTTGAATTATCTGCAACTGAAAAATTGTCTTAATGTTTTCTTATCACATTACATCAATTTTCTTCGCAATTTTTTGAAGGTAAGTTTATATTCCATTTGTCTCCAGCATCCCACTCTTCATGGCACCAGTTTAAGACAGGTCTACCTGCTCCATTTAGTCTCCAAAAGAGAATAGTTCTAGCTGGGAGACAGGAGGTAGGGCAGCTGTCCATCCCTCCCACCATTGGGGTATTGCCTAATGCTCCACTCAGATCATATCTTCAGTCTCACATTAGTGGAACAGCAACAGGCTTTTATCCAATCATTTTTTGGTCTTAGAACTAGAAAATCTCAAAACATTCCATTTTTCAGCTTCTTCCCCGATGTTTCCCACATCGAGCTTCAAGTCATTTTTGTCTAGTTATGTTCTCAAAAAGGGCTGACACATTTTTGCTGAAACACTGAATAAAAACATCAAAGATGAACATCACACAGAAGCTTTCAGCTCGAATTATGAAATATATTTATAGTGATGATGCAAATGATGAAAAAAAAAATTGTAGACACAATTTCAGAGTTCAAGTAAAAGTTCTTAAAAAAATCAAAATCAATTTTCTACAATTTGTATCAGAGCAGTGCCTGGGAAAGTAAATGAAGATTACTCTCTTATGGCGGTAAGAGTAAGATTACTCTTACTCTCTTAGTACTCTCTTAGAGTACTAAGCACTCTTCAAATATAGTCTTAAAATACAAAAATTATCACTAAACAATGCATCAAAGTGAAAACAAATAAACAGTTATGTAAATTTACAGAGAGTTTGACTACTAAACCCAAATTTTAGAGTTGGGAATATTCCATAATAATATCCTCAGTGACAGGGTTGGAGAGGGCTACTGGAAATAATCACGGGTCCAAGGCACAGTGCCACTGCTAACCTACGAGTGCACCTTCTTTCCTGACCGCTGGTTTGTTTTCCCAGAGCCGGCAACAGCAGATTCCCACAGTCACTGTCTCACGTGTTTACAGACCTGCAGAACACCTGGCTTCACATCACCTGAGCACTGCTAACAAGCCTTTGGTGGCTTCCCAGCCTGGAGATTGAACTGGGGAGAAACGAACTGGGGAGAATCCAGGTACCTTTTGCAGAGGAGCTGACAGGAGGAGTTGATGTACAACTTCTTCAGGAACTTGTCAAACCTCATTACTAACTTCGGTGTTTCTTGCTTTGGTTTTGTTACCTGCTGCAATGGAAGAGACACGGCACAAAGACGGGATTTGGGGACACGCTGTGTCTGAGGTGCTGACAACGAGAGCTGCTTCTGCCTCGGCTGTCGGGCAGGGCAAAGCAGAGCACATTGAGGGCAGAAAGCAGCTCTGGGGGGTTTCTGCGGGGGCTGACTTTACGGGACAGGCAGAAGCGTGCATTTTCCAGCAGCGGCCACGCTGCGACTCCCTCCGTGGAAGAGCTG
>VZRH01005668.1:1262418-1322159 GCA_013397555.1 Urocynchramus pylzowi | reverse complement strand
TTCCGAGCAGGGGCCCCGCTGCGACTCCCTCCGGGGAAGAGCTGCCGCGGGCAAGGCCCGGCGGCGGGAAGGAGGCCGGGATGGAGGAGCCCTCGGATGGGACGCGCTGCAGAAAGGCGCCGTTTCCAGGGCAGCCCGCAGGTGAGGCAGGAACCATGGAAACCGGGAAGCGACGGAAACCGGGAAGGGATGACCTTCACCCCGACAAAGGCCCGTGCCAATGCCGACGGCAGCGCCGCCCCTTCCCGCTAACCGCGCCCCAGCAGCGGCTGCTCCCGCACCGCGCCTGCGGGACATGCGCGGACCCTGCCGGGCTCCTGCCCCTGNGCATGCGCGCAGCTGGGGGCGCGGGGCGGGGCCGGGCCGGTCCTGCCGCCCCTCAGGGAGCCGCGCTCCCCGCCCGCCATTCCCGCTTCTCCGCCCGCCATTCCCGCTCCCCGGCTCATCCCTCCCGCTTCCCGGCTGGCTCTCGCTAGCTCCGCTCAGCCGCAGGGCCTTTGACTCCGCGGGGCGCTCGGGGAGCGGGAGAGAGGGAGGCCTGAGCCGGCAAGTGCCGGCGGCGTGGGGGTCGTTCAAGCGCTGAGGTACCGCGGGGGATGTGCGAGGTTTCAGCGTTGGTCTTTGATTCTTCCCTTTCGATTTGAAATGCACCTGCTGGCTACGAGCTCCTACTGGCTACGAGCTCCTGTCTTCTGCAGCAGGAGGAAAAAAATCAAACCTCATAAGTGTCTGAATGGATGTATGCCAGCCGCTCCTCTTGGTACTTACGCGACCTCAGTGGGGTGTAGTGTTTGAGTTTCTTTAATACATTTGAGATTTTCATCGTAACCACCAGGAGCCTTCCCCCCTCTCATTCCCCCCATTCTATTAGAAAATTGAAATAAAGGAGCAACTGATTGCTTTGATTGTATTTTGTAAGATAACCCCAAGCAATCAGCCAAGTCAGGTAGGTGTATGCTCAGTGTCGTGTTTGTAGGCAGCCTCCTTCATAGTTTTACATCTGTGAATGGCGTGCCTTAGAAATCTAAATTTTTCTGTAGCTTGTAGCCTTGTTTTTAAAATGAGTGGAAGAATTCGATGACAGTAATACTAACATTGCATCATTTTAGAAAATGTTTCCCCTAGGTGGACAATTGGCTTTTTCATTAAAATCTTGCTTTTCACATGTCATCCAAATCCTGAACAGTATGGTATGTTTCGATAAGGGAACGCATTATTCCGAATAGTTCCCAGGGTAGATATGTCTCATGTTACTTGTGAGAAGAAAGAGGGTAAGCAGAAGATCAAAGATTCCTTTCCACTTCATGGTGTAATCTGTATTGTCTGTGATTGTGCAGCAAGTGAGTTCTGTTACTCTCAGACGTGGAGTTGGTATTTTGAGCACATCAAGCTGTAACACACTAATGTATTAATCTGGGTAAACTACACATTGCAGGACTATTTCAGAACCGGGATTCTTAAAATTAAGAAGTCAAGGCCTGTTTCATTATGTTCTAAAACAGCTAAAGACCTTGATTCTGCCCTTTCCATTGAGGAGGTAGAGTGAAAGCAAAAGAGGAAGAACCTGTTATGCCATATGAAGCTTTGATAACTGATATTTCACTTAGCAACTGTGTTCTTCCTATTAGTTGTTAGTGTGAGGCAGAAGTAAGGTTTCTGCTTATATTTTTTTGTTACAGAATTCATTTATGTATAAGACTGTGTTGGATTGCAACAAAATAGGAGAGCTAAAGAATCTCAATATGGCATCCTCAAAAAGCTTGTTGGGTGTTTCCATTCTTGAGGTGCTTTGATTTAATTTCATTTGCATGTGCCTAAATCTTCTTGGATTTCTAAGACTTAAAATTTGAACAGTTACACTGCCCCTGTAATATGCTGCAAAGCAGGTCTGCCAAAGATACCTCAAACCACTCATTATTTTTAGAACTCAAAAGTTCCTTGAAAAATATTGAAAGGATTTGAACATGCTTATCTTTCCTGATGCACATGGTGACTCTTTTGGCTCTGTTCAGTATCACAACAGATGCCCTCCCCTGCTTTCATTCCTCCAGCAAAGAAATCTCATTTTTCTTGCCTAATAAAGAAATCTGCTCTGAGTGAACGTGACTCACATTGTATTTTAATATTTACTCTGATGTGCATTTCTTTGCCACCTCTGAGTCACCTGTCAGGTCAAGATTACTTACCAGGTGCTTTATCATGTGGTTGCTTGTTGCCATGATGTCTTAAAGGTGTGATAGGACTGAGAATGTGCTTCCTTCCTGTTATTCTTTAAATATTTTCATTAAAAAATAAATCAATAAAACCACCACAAAGTTAGTGTTGGTTCACAGATTCACAGAATATTCTGAGTTGGAAGGGACCCACAAGGATCATCCAGTTCAACTCTTTAAGTAAAACCCCATATGGGGATTGAATCCACAACCCTGGTGTTACTAGCACCATACTCTGACCAATTTTGTGTAGCTTCAGATCACTCACCCTCAAGTAAGAGCAGTAATTTAAGTTGTTCCTCTGGTGCTAAATTTGTGAGTCCAGTGTGTTGTGGGACTTTGTCACTTTTCTCTCTCACTTTAAGTGCCCTCTTACATCTGTCTGGAAAGAATTGCTCTCTCTGGAATTGAAGTGGTACTTACACTGCATCTTCAAAAGAATTGAGAGGGAAAAATGGCTTCCTAATTTGTGCTGTTCCTGTTGCCAGACTGGACTCAGAGTGGTTCAGCTACCACTGTAGACAGTTTGGGACAGATCATGCATTTGCTGCCTGCTCATGGGGAATATTCAAATTTCAAGCTGGAAAAGTGTTTGCCTTCAAGCTTGAGCAGTGTGTCCACTGGCACCCTTGCAGTTTTGATGTTTTAAGTGTTCAAAAATGCAGTCATAGTCACCAGAGGACATAATTTATAATTTATGTGGTTTCAGCTTTGTTTCACTGTAGTGCACAGTTCATCACTGTGCTGGATTTACCATGCTGTGGAAAAGTTGCTCTGTACATTTCATTGTACGTATTTCTAGCACACAACTTAAATTTGTAGTCATAATCAATGTGGTTAAGAAGAAAGTAATGTTTTGTTGGAGAGATTAATTACATTTCGGGTATCTTGACTTTTAAGAGCTTATTTTCAAATTCCCTGATTTACTGTTCTTCAGTGCTCTCTAAGCCAGGGTTATAGAAAGTCATTTCATCAAGTCTGTTTCTTTGAGACACTCTTAAAAATGGCAACTGCAGATACTCCAGGGAATTACTGATAAAATCAGGAGAAATCCAACTATGGCATAACCTGTGAGTAGGAAAATTTAATCTAAGGTGAGTCAGTCAGTTGTTGGTGTATGTCCTGATAAAACATGGATTAGGTTTAGTCCTGGCTGCAAAGGGGAAGTAGAAGAATGGCAAGGTCTTGCTTTTAATGGTCTCATGCATCACTAGATGGCTTTCAAGACACTCAGCTGGAAGAACACATTTAGATCTTATTTGCCTTCAAGAAATCAGGAATCTTTGGCATAATTTTTCTTTTCTAGTATCAAAGTAGCTATCACTATTGCAATTACTGTAAGGATACTCTAATACCTGTATTGCTTTTCTTCCTGAGAATATCTTTTAAAGAAAACAACAGCTTCTCATTTTGCTGGCTTTTCTCCTACCCTTCCTCTTTGGTAGGAAAGCCCTGCCTGGCCTCCACACATGATCTGTTACAGTGGCTGTATTATTGTTGCTGAGCTGTACATTTGGATGTCCTACAACCTTCATCTCTTGTCAACTTTCACAGGAGTGATGCATCAGAAAGTGGATTCTCTGTTAGCTTTATGTGATACAGAACTGCATCTTCCAGCATAAGGGTTGATGTTTTTTAACACAAAATCCTTTCCTCTTTGGTGCTAGAATTTAGTCTTTTTTTTTTTTTCTGGCACTCAGGTTGGATTTGCTGTAGTGAAACTCAGGACACTGACTCTGGTGCATGCTGTTCAGGTCATACAAAGAGAAAATTGGTTTGAGTCCCACTGTTCCAATGGTGTTGTTTCTACCTTTTGGTGAGTGTTGCACAGGAAATATCTCTGGTGAATGTTTAGTCAGAACAACTGCAAGTACGGGATCTTCAAATCCAAGGAATCTTAGCCAATATAGTGGTAATCTTAGCAGCTCATTTAGGAATGTATCTGTTTCTTTACCTGAGTCAATATCTTTTAAAAAATACCACAGTATAGATCCCTGAATGGTTTCTCTGGTTTCCTTTACAGCTTGTGACCAAAGGTGGTGCTAAAATCAAGAGGCCTTTGCTGCATCTTCCCCTGCTGTGGCAGCCTAATGAGTCTCAAGGCCAGTCAGACTAATGTGGCATGCTTTGCTCTTAGCAAATCCATGTTTGCTGTAGTTTTCCTCTAGTTATCTTCTAGGGAATGGCAAAAGATGGGTTTTGTTCATGGAGTATTGATGCTAAGCAGACTACCTCACAGACTGCTCCTCTTTTCTTGCATTTTTGAAGATGGGAATGCCATTTTTCCATTTTTGGTCTTCTGATACTTTGCTGGGCCCTTGTGAACCTCAGTGATTCTAGCCAATATTGTCAGTACTTTAAGAGGAGATCTTCAGATGGTTTGGGTCCGTTGAAATTTGATTTACTTTTTTTTTGAGGAAGTACTGTTCCTTCTGTATTCAGGCCACCTGATCACTCTATTGTTACTGTGCTAGTCATGCTAATGACTGGTCATGTTTCATATTTTTTAACAAAGATGGCTGTGAAAAAGGCAGTTCGGTAAAAATTGAAGGGTTGTTTTGGAGAAGACCATTAAAATTATTTTTCTCAGATTGCAAATAAAATCTTCAAAATTTCTAGCTATGGTTACCATATGGGGCTCCAGAGAAGGGAAGTAACTGAAATTACCATACCCTAATCCTTAAGGATTTCAAAGATTGTAGTTAAAACTACAGTGGGAGAGAGAGCTCAGTTTTCAGAATCGTTCAGATGTGTTATGAATGAAATGCAAACAATTTAAAAGCATCCATGTTCCCATCTTGAATTTGTTGCTGTCACATAGGGGTCACTTTGTTAACCATTAATGAAATGAGTCCCCAGGTGCATGTAACAAGCTGCACACATACACAGGTTACTGCAGCAGGTCAACTTCAGAATGCCTGTCCAGACACTTGTGTGTTGAAATTGATGGATGAACAGGCAGATTTTTAAGTGCTTGCTCTGGATTTATGATTGTGACAGTCCCCTGTGTTGCATCTCTTTCTTCTAGAGAGCATAAAGGTTGGAAGTAGCAAAATGCTTTTGACTGAGGAAAAAAGGCTGGAAATGCAAATACCTGTTAGGCAGCAAAGACCCTGATGTTTCCTGGTGTCCAGTATGGACTGGTTAAATATATTGTAATATACAGGACCTTTAGGAAATATCTAAGTGTTTTGAGAATTCTTGCCAATTAAGGTAGCCTCTAAGTGGATTCATATATAGAAATTGGTGCCTTTTTTTTTTTTAATTTCCTATTTTCCTGAATATCAACATTTTTTACTATTGTTATTGGGCAGAGATACTGAAAGTTATTTAGTACCCAGATCCTTATGAAATCAACTAGATTTAGCAACATATTCCAGCCTTTGGATTAAACCTCTGGTGTCTTCTATTCAGGTTGGAATGGAAGTTTTTCTTAATCAGTCAATTTGTTTTTATTCTAATCACTAAATAGCTAAATAAATAAATAGGTAAATAATATTTAAATAATATAAATATATTTAATCCTCTAGGGAGACTGGCTTATCTTTCAGATAAAGCAGTGGAATAGTTCTTTATGCAAGAATGAAATCATTAGCTTTTGTATCATTTTCAGAGAGGAAGGCAAGTTAGTATACAGTGAGAATATACATTTCTTGGATTTTCACTGGATTTGAGTGGTTTGGTATCAGGTTTCCACACAGATTTATTACACTTCCAGTTGTAGAGAGACTTCTTGTGATCTGCCTTGCTGAGTGCCTTGTCTCTAGTGGATTTTGACCACTGTTGTAGCTGCACAGAGAGAGCCCCCACTGTAAACAGAAATGAAGGATCTTTGAGGCGTGAACGGGTCCTATTCATTTCATAATGGAGTTCTAACAATAGAATCTGGCAAATATAGATTGTTTTAGCAGGAAACAGCCATTTCTTCTGGCATCTTGTCAGGGCTTGGGTAGAGTCCCTCCATTCTTTCCCCCTCTGGCCCTTGCTTTCAGTGTCTTGACTAAGCCTGTTTTTTCTCTTGAGGGACTTCTGACTTTATTAACGTGTTTTTGTACAGTGAGTTTAATGAAAGATGCTACTCTGGCCCTCGAGGATGTTGAAGTTTGGTGTGAATTTCTCCAGTGCATGTGCTGAACAAGCCTTGTGAGTCAGTTTGCAGCAGATCACCTCTGTCTCTAAACAGCAGACTGAGGTCCCATTTTAATGCTGGTTCATTGGCAGATAGAATTTCCATTTACTAGTACAGCAAGTGCTGTTCTAGACACTTAACAATTACTTTTTCCATGACACAAGTTGTGGTTTATGCTGTGACTCTAGGGTTAGATGAACAAACATTTTGTGGAATTGACTCAAATTGCAGCAGGATCAGAAGATGAAGAGAAGAAAAACTCCCAAGTCTGTTAAGTCACCTAAGATCATATATTTTTTTGAGTTTTGCTGTGTTTGTAATCAGTGAATTGAAATTGTTTTCTCTTTGATTGTTTGATCCCTTGACTGACAGTATCATTCTTGGAATCCCCAACTCAGACAAATCACATAGCAGATTTTATAATTTTCCACTGTATCAGGCAAATCTATATATCCACTGGACAGGATTAAATATATTTTTGCCCCCTGAGATAGATATCCACCTTGAGAGTGCACTGAAATTCTTGCTGTATGAGAAAGGAAATAGTTACATATTTGTATATATGTATACACACAAAAATAGACAATGAAATATATATACTTACTTTTTCATTTCCCTCATTCTTGTGCTGAAATGTGATGATTGCTACCAGATATAAAATATCTGCTTTTACTTTTAGCTTCAAGTTCTTTGAATTATGCTAGGGCATGCATCTGCTCCTTGGAGCTGGCCAAAACAATAGAGTGGTGAAGTTGACCCAGTTAGTTCAGTGATGTCTGCACAATAACTGAATGAAGAATAAGTGTTGTGTGAAGTTTAAAAATAGGGGTTTCCTCAGTTTTCATGCTGTTGCATATAGTTCATGTAATAAACCCTTCTATGCTTCATTTATATTTAGATTACTCTTTCATAGTTGTTCAGACTAGGAATTTCTTTTTGTTTGAATTACCTGTATTGCTTACAGGCAACAGTGGTTTGGATAAGTGGTTTTACAGGATAAGTGGTTTGGAGCTTTACAGTACAGATTAGAAGGTGAATTAAATGCTTCTTATTGGTATTTCAAAGTGTGGTAAGCCCATCTCATTCACTTATGTAGGTGAGTGTCAATATTTACATTCCTGTGCAGAAAGATCCTAGAGTTGAATAGTGCTATATTTCCACTTTTGAGGCTCAGTTTCTGTAAGAATCTTCCAATTCCCAGATGTATTCAGAAGCTGAAAGGAGATGAAATTGCATGCATTCTCCATTCTGACAGATGGAACATGCATTGTTCTGAATCCCATCATTGTTGTTTCTGATCACTACACTCAGTGGCAATTAATTATTGTCTGCATAGTGTTGTCCTCAGAGTCTGGCTGACCTGTTAGTCTCATTTGAAGGTTGTTGGACAGCATTAAAAAAGAAAGTGAATTGCAAATGTCTTCACAACTTCCTAGTCTCACCATCATATTTTCCTTTTGCCAGTTGCATAGTTCTGACTTTGAAATCTGCGTGTGATAGCTGTACCTTGGGAAAGATATAGGAGCATTTCCATGTTAATAAAAGATTCCAGGCTTCCTGATGATCTCACCTAAGATTCACATAGCAGCTATTGCTGTCATTTGCTTTCACTCTTGTGGATGCTCCAATATCCATGTTCTGTGGCAGTGAGATTGCTAAATGGCTTGTTTTGTTTTATCCAACAGTCAGGAGCAGTTCTTTTCAGGGATTCTGCCTTAATCCTACATCTCATGGGCATTCACTTCTCTGCTTACCAGCATTGCTTTTTACATTACAAGAAATATGGGGAGGTACAAACTTTTAACAACAGAACCACGATATGCTATCCTTCCTAAATATAATCTTTTTATAGCCACATCAAAGTTTCTTTCAAAGGTGGTCTTTGACTTTTTGAATTGGGTTATCCATTTGCAAATATTTTTCTTGAAATCACATACTTGCCAAGATGTGGAAAGACTTTACTTAATAGGCATCCATAGGGTGCTTTCCGTTTGCATGGAAGAACAAAACAGTTTCAAACGTTTCAAAGCCTCTTTGTTGCTTATGTAAAGGGAATGAGGGGTCCAGCCCTCTGAATTCCTGACTGAATCTCATTTTGCATCTCTGCTGGCAACAAATTAGCCCATGTAATTTCTGCAGTCGAGTTCACATTCTGCTCTTCATGCACTCCCACTGGAGGGTTTTGTTGGGTACTTTTTTTACGCTATCTGCATTTTAGATCTTTGCAGAGCTAAAGCAATGTCAGCACTCTGACTCTTGTTCATCAAGCATTAAGCCACAACAGCCAGAGGTGCTGTCACTCTCTCCAGAGGGACCTTTTCACAGTTGACCATGCAACATTGGAGGTCTCCAATACCCAAAGAAAATGGAGTATTGTACATCTCTGGGATACTAACAGTAAAAACACTGGGCTTTTTTACACTGATGTACTCCACGGGGCACATCCAAACTGGGAGCTGGTGATTTGCCTGGCTTTCTGTGGGCCAGTTCGAGTAATACAGGTAAGTTAGCAAGGAACATCTCATCTCCTCTTTAGGACAAGCAAAACAGTGAGTGTCACACACAAACTAGGGAACTTTTCATTTGATGTTTCTGGGCTCAAGATGTCTAATAAGCAAGTCACAGTTTGCTGTCACCATTCTCATCTCATTTGGCTACATCCTCTTGGCCAGAGCACAAATGAACACTTGTGTTTGTCCTCCTCATCCATTGCTCGTCTGTTGTTTGTCCTTTCTGTAGAAACAGCCCAGCCTGGTGATTTCAGGACCAGCCTGTGCTGATAGAAACAGTTTTGATGTAGTCTATGAGTATTGTCTAGCTCCAGAAAAAGTTTTTTAAGTTCTACGGAAGTCCCTTATGCAAGTGTGATTATTATGTTTAAAAAACTTAAATTCATAGAATTTTCTCCAGCGTAGACAAGGAGGATCAGCTGTAGCATTTTCTTTGTGCATGTGTGCATCATTAGGGAATTTACTGGGATTTCCACATTCTAAGGCCTCTCAACATCCATCAGGTGGTTTTAAAACTTTTCTATTCACCTGAGATGAATTTCATGCTGTGACCACAAGGTGAAAGTTTTTGAACAGCTGTGTTAATTTTGGCCCCATGTGAAACAAAGCCAACTTTTCCATGCTACAGGAAATTGCCAAATAAAATAATGGAGAGGAAATGAACTACTCTTTGAGTTTCTAGGACAATATTCTGAAGAAACATAGTAATTCCAAACAAAAAGTATTTTTTAGAAAGTATCCTTCTAGATGTACGTAGATATTCTTTGTTTATATCCCATAGGGCAATCTTAGTAGCAAGCTGACTCCTCACTTGAAGAAAATATATAAAAAATACAATAAAATCTCTTTCAGCTAGAGGTCACGGAAAGAGCAGGAGCAATCAGATGGTTTTAAGAGATTTGGATACTACTGCGATCAAAACCATGAAACTTCTCTAATTTCTCTGTGAGGGAAGTACTTAGTTGTGGGGGCATTCTTTAGCCTTCTGTTTTGTTTTGCTTCGAGATTGTTAAGGTTTTGGTACGTAGAAGAGTGTAATATATTAAAATCACAGCAACCTTTCATATATCAAATAGTCTATAATTTAGAAATATATTACACTTTTCACTGCATTTTGACAGTTCCACATGTGTCTTGTAGCAAAATAAATGCTAATTGTTCACTTGTTGCTATTAAATTTATTCTGTTGAGCAATATACACTTCTAAATGTGGGCATGTACCAGTTTACAGGTGTTAAATGTTAACTTGTATTTCTCATCTTTCAATGACACAGAATGGTTTTTCAAAGCTTTTCAGTGTTCAGCTGCTATCAGTGAAAAGGCCTCAATTCTTACATTTTTGTTGAATGCAGGTAGAAGGACTTGAATCTTGAAATGCCATGAGATCTAATCTAGCTAAATAAAATTCTGCTTTCTTTTCCATCCTCTTTGGTCACCTCACTGTGACTTTAATCACGCCTGTGTAACATTATGGGCTCAGAGGACTAGAACAGACCTTGTTTGGGGTGATCTGATGTTTCCCCTGGCCCAAAATAAAAATTAAGTGCCCTTACATCTTTATGAATATATTACATATTTGTTTGTTTGTTTGTTTGTTTGTTTAATAAAAAACCTCTCTAAGCACTCTTCTGAAATGCTTTTTTTTTCTTACTCTTGGAAACCTTTCTTTACATCTGATCTGAATCTTTCTTACTTCATCTTAAGCTCATTGTTTAACACCTTTTATTTTTATGGTCTTCTTCCACTGGACTAAAAGCACTTTGGGCTTTCCTCTATAGTCTTTTTTATTCCAGTCACTCATTGGACTTGGTTGAACTTCTATGGCCTCTTTCTACCACTCTTTTGAAATACAGGACCTAAAACTATCCAACTTCTGTGGCTTGAGGCCATCCTCATCCTGAGTAAAATGAGCATATTGTTTTCTGTCTCCTTGATTTTCATCCTATTCATGTATTCCTGTGCAATTTGTGGTGTAGTTTATAAATGTGGTGGTTTTGCAGCTGCATTATATTGATTCATGCTCACCTTTTAAAATATTATAAACCCCAGACCCTGTTCTGTAATTGTTGCCTGGACAGCTGTTCTCTTTCCTGTGTTTGTGTGGTTGAGTAGACTTTTCTGTATAACTCTGTGTATTTTTGCCTGTAAATAGCATTCTGTTTTTTCAGACCATTTCTTTGCTTTGTCAAGATTGTTTGAGCCCTTATCATCCTTCCAACTTTGTTTAGTCTGCAGATTTAATGAATACTCCATTTCATCATCTAGATTTTGTATTTTGAGATATGAAAATATCAATTCTGGACCCAGCACAAAACCCTGAAAAACTGTATTTGATATATCTTTCCCCAAGCACTGTAAGCCATCAATAAGTGCTGTTTGCAGGATTTTCTTTTCTCTCCAGTTTCACTCCCAGCATATAATATTGTATTCGAGGTGCTATTTCTCTAGCTTGTTGGAAACTGAGATAGTATTGGAATTTAATGAAAATCAGGATATAACCTTTAGTATTTCAGCTCCATTCTAGTATCTCCTGTGCTATGGGAGGCTATCAGCATTTTTTAGAGGCACCAGTTCTCGATTAATACTGCTGTCTTCTGTTATTTCTGTAATTTCTTTGAAGTTCGTTATTTGCTCCTGTATCTTTCCAGGAACTGAAGCTGAGCTGACTGATACAGAGTAACTCTGAGGTCCCAGAGTGGAACATGAGGTTCTCTGTGAGTTCCCTGGCCCAGTGCTTCCATGCCAGCCTGCCTTGTGGGGCTGCATATGGATCAGAAAGAAGCCAGACCTGATGGGTGCTCTGGGGAGCTGTTTCCAGGAAGCACCTGTGCCTGAAAATTTTAGTTGTTGCTGGTTCAACCACATTTTTCAATGAATAGTAAACTGCTTTTTATATGGATTTTTATCTTAGGGGTGTTCTTCTCAGTGTAGCAAAGGTTGTCGTGCTTCTCCCTCTCCTTTTCCCTGGTACCACCTCTTCCAAGCAATGCCTGCAGTACTGCAACTGTCAGATTCTCAGCTTTTGAGCATTGAGTGCATCATCTGATGGTTTTGGAAGCAGCATGTGCCAATCTGACCTTACCTTCCTGCTTTGCCTGTCTGGCCAGAATGTTCCTGCTGATAGTTCAGGCTTAGCTCCTGCTGCAGCTTCCTGTCAGTGAGGCACTAATTACCTTCCTTACGTGGTAATTGTCAAAAAATATTGTTATAAATTCCTTTAGCCTTTCACCTACCCTGGGTGAAATGGACTGATAAGACCTGCAGTTAATGTCTGTTGTTAGATAGTTTGACTGGAGAAACTTCATTACCCCAGCTTTAAAAAGGCAAGTAAATGGTTTGAGAATCTTTAATCAGGGTTAAGGTTGCATAAGGCAGCATCTGAGGCCATTAATTGCAGCTCTGTGCATACCTTTGAAACTCAGGAGGCGCAGAAGTGGTGCACGTTTCAGTGTGCATTGGACCTGCTCTGTAGCTGGCTTATGGCTCAGCTTTGAACAGGAGCTCTAACATGCTGTCCTTCAAGTTGATGTGGAGAACTGCTAAGGAGCACATCACGCCAAATAAAACCCACCAGGCTGTGTCCTTGCTAAGGAAGGCACTGTGGTTTAGGGGAAGGTTGGTGGCCGCTGCTGGCTGCGTGCAGACCCAGTGCTTGGCTCCTGCACCAGCTCTGCACAGATGGTAGCACAGGTTCTTGTCCCAGGCCTCTGCCGAGAACTGGAGCCAGCTCTTGTGAGCCAGGAGGCTGCTGGCTGCCTCCAGGTCCCCAAGCAGAGGTTGTATCCCCTGTTCCACTCCACCCGGGAGAGGAAGGGTGCGGGGCTGCCTGAGGTCCAGAGGAACCTTGTGGTGTGTGACGGCAGAAGTGTGGCAGCCTGGCTGTGGATAATGCTCGGGGCTGTCAGTGCAGCTGTCATTAGCACCCCGAGCGGCACGTGGGGCTCATAAAGCAAATGAGAGAATCCACTTGCGGGATGCTGCGAGCCACATGAAAGGAGCCATTTGCTGAGTCATCTGTACCAAGGCAGCGTGAGAGGGCAGCCTAACCCAGCCGCAGCTTCACTGAGTTCTTTTGCTAGCCCTAGAGGGCAGAGTTAAATTTATTGGGTGGGGTTAGTATGTGCTGTAAATGTTCCTCCTTCAAATGTGTTTTTCATTTGAAATATAAATATTAAAGTCCTACTGAAGTTTGAGTGCATTTGACATTCAAGAAAGGGATACTAGGCAGTTCTGTTTAAATCTTAATTTAGTTCAGTTTCTGGGCAATGGGTTAATCTTTACTCAGAAGCTATTTATCTGAAAACTTGCTCTGGTACAAATATGTTTCTTTATAATTTAATGTTAGATCTCTAGTCTCTCATTTTAGGAATTAAACATGTTGAAATAGCATTTGTACCAGATGAATTTGACATATTGAATTATCAGATCAAAATGAACATGTTTAAAAGTTTCTACGGCAAGTTTGCAGAGAAGTAATTGCATTAAAAACAGTAAAGGAAACAAAGTGTGTAATACATACACTGCTCCTAAGTTTCCCTTTTCCTTCATGTTTTTTTCTTTCTGTAACAACATTAATACTTAAATTGTCCCAATTAGGCTTTACAATTTATGCTTTAGCTCATAAAATGTGACTCGTCTGGCTTCCCTTCATTTTGCTGCTTAATAACTGTCTCAAGACAGGTTTTGCTAAGCCAGCGTTAACAGATGAGCATATTGCTTTAGCAACCAGAGCTTTGAAGTTGCAAAGTATTAATAAGGGAAATTAAAAAATTGTAGACAGATGCAAAAGATGCAGTAGTTGGTGACTTTTGTCAGCCAAAGAATTTCTTTTGTCTCTGAGGCTGGAGCAAGGTTTTGGTTGTGTTGTTTTGGTTTTATTTTTCTTCCCTTTTTGATCCCTGTTGAGAGGATCTTCATGTTAGAAATTTCAAATTTTCCAGTTTTCGTGTTTTATGCATGTCTGTGTTTGCTTATGCTGCTCTTTCTTCCCTTTGACTTCCACATTTTCTTCTCGTCTGGCAAATTTGAACTCGCTTCAGCTTGGGACAGCTGGGGCAAAATGAATCCCCACAAATAAAATTATAACAAGAAGAGCAAAGTCTGTGAATGATCCTTTGCTGTTTCCTGAGTCGTTCCAGTGTCATTAATCAGTGCTGGTGCTGTGGAGCCTTGTGGTGTGTTATGTCGCCAGCACAGCAGCTTCTCCGTCCCTTTCCCCCACCCCCTGCGTGCCTACACAGTGGGGAAAACTAGAGAGGGAAGCCATCAATCTTCCCTGTCCTACATGTCAGCAGTGATTCTCCTGTCGACTTCCTGCTCTCTCTGTCGTGCCCACCACCTGTGTTTAGAATTAGCTCTGATGCTGGGGATCTCACTTGGCTCTTCACCTGTTCTGCCCCAAGTAAATGGCTGTTAAAATAAAGCAGAGCAGCTAAATTCATAGCATGTGAATGGTAACCATCGCTGTGGCTTGTGGGGAGGGGGGGTGATTTCTGTTGCAGCTGCTCTTGTAATACTGTCATAATTTTCTGTAACATTGTCAGGTTTGGGTCTAAAATCTCTTGCTTTTGTTTCAGCCCAGGGTGAGTTTGTGAGTCAGTCTTTTTATTATTTAGAAATTGAAATATTTATAAGATATATTATAGATGGAGGCATAAGCCTATCTCTCATCTGTTATTAACAAAGTCCAAAAAAACTAGTTAATCCAAAGCTTTGTCCTTACCTTCAGTCACTCCAAGGATATAATTAGCAAAAGCCTCCTTTGAATTTGATTTTGAAGATGTGTCTGTTTCCCCCATGACTGGGTTGATTGAGAAGCTGACAGCCACAACCTCTGTACTTCTAGGGCAGGATTAATGTGATCATTTAATGGTTTGTTGTGTTAAACAATAGGTCTTAACTGGACTCCAACCAGCCGCATTTTTATGTATGCTTTTATGTAATTTTATAACGTGCCTATGCCAAAATAAAAGGAGAAAACAATCCTGAGGATTGTTTGTTTACTGGCAGCTTTCTCCTACCTCCTTGAATGGGTGCTACATTTCCCTGTTTTTAAAACCCAAAAGAGACTAAAACATAGGCATAAAGTTACCCTATAATTGTAGCTTGTCTGCTGTCATTTCAAGCATGTGATGGCAATATTTATGTGGAGTTGTAAAGAAGAGAGATTCTGAAAACCTAAGTCTTGTGAATGCTTTCACTCGATTTTATTTCTGTAACTCTTTGTGAAGGGGGAACTGTTTTACGACTGATTTTACTACATATTTGAGATGCAGGTTTTTTTTTACTGTACCAGGCAAATATGTGTATCCAGCAGGTAAATAAATTCTTGTGTTCAGCAGTGACAGAATTCATAAAGCTAAACATGAAATGTATAGCCAGGATACCAAGAATTTTCTGTAACATGGGATGCTTGGATCTGCACGGATCTTTTCCTTTATCACCTTTGGTGTGTTTTCCAGTTGTGTCACAGCTGTCTCATGAGAGGGAATGATTGTGGTTTTGACTGCTGAATTGAGTCCTTGACAGTTGTAGCTCGCCTTCCATACAGAGAAAAGCTCTGCTTTGGTCCAAGAGAGCAGAATTGGATTTTTGTAAGCTGTCATCTTTCCTGTTTTGCATTGAAGATGGATATGGCCTTGCTACAGGATGGCAGGACCAGACTTAAGCCATCCTACTCTGGGATAAGGATTTAATGCTTATTACTGATTATTTGAGAGCATTTGAAAGTTGATATTTTTTCAATATAAGGTGTGGCAGTTGTTGATCTCATGACAAAAGGGAGGTTAGGTGAGAGAACACCTGAATCTTAATGGTTTTGGGGCCAAGCTTCGTTTTGTGATGCAGCTGAGAAATGCACTGTGATGTTTAGACTTGCCCTGCAGAGGTCTTTTAGAGAGAAAACAAACAGTGGGTGCTAAGTCATCAGTCAGATGACTTAGCACCCACTATTAACTATAACACTCTTAACAGGCACGAGGATTAAGGTGCAGCACTGCTGGTGTAGGTGCACACACCACACAGAGTTAAACATACGAACAGCAGGCTCTCACTGTGCTCACTACAGATGTCTGAATGAGTGAGTGCCTGTGGGCTGGAGCTGCATGTCTTGTGGCTTTCACTCTGCTCCGTTGGGAAGTCTTCACTCCTTTTGTTTTTATCCTTTTCCAGCTCCAGTACTTTGGAGCACACAGCTCCCATCCCCTGACCTAACAGCTCCATTGAAGTGCATTCCAGCCCCATGATTTCATGGTACCAGGCAGAAGTCCCCTGCCACGCTGCTATGCTGCCCGCTGCTTCTCACGGAGTGAACAAACAGGGAACATAAACTCTCTCCAAAGGAGCAATGTTCTTTGTATATTTTTAGTGCAAGAAATCCAAGATTCATTTGAGGGTGTTTTGTGTGGGCTTTTTTTAATACAGACTTCTGCTAACACAATGGAATATTTCATGCCACCCTGTTTGCTGTAACGTCTCGTGCTTTATGTTGTTAAATGGAATCAAAAGAGTTAAAGATGAAAGACTTCTAGTCAACTGGTCCCTCAGCTGGGAGCCAGTATGGGTTTGTTCTTTGTAATGGATTTGCTAATGCTTTACTCAGGTTCAGCCTAGCTCAGTTTTCATTATTGGATTTAGAATTCTCTACTTCAGGTTAAGTAATTGCTGAGCTTAGACTGAATATAATACTGCTACTGTTTGTTTCTAATGTTTCACTTGCTATTTATTGCTCCTATACTGAACAAACCTTTTGTAAGTATTTGTTTACCATTTGAACATACAAAGCACCATTAAAGATGTCATGCTTGCCTTCACAGGTATTCTCTTTAGTGGGTAGAGAACTTGATTCTTTCTTTATATGAAACTGTGCCCATTTTACATTGTACATTGTGTGTTTTATTTTCTACATGTAGTGTGTCACCAGATGCTAACTTATGTAGTATTACAACAAACCTTTCATTAGTACATTGTTAGCCTTTGAATATTTGGAGCTAGTACAGTATGTGAACATACAGTTTATGCTGAGACACTGATGTCTTGTATTTTCTTGGTGAAAGGCATTCTCAAACTGCCTGTTTAAATGTCACTATTGCATTTTTATGTATTGAGTGAGTATGATTACATACTCATTCAATACATAAGAATTGAGTATTTTATGTACTCAATTTTTAAGGGACACAACCAATACATCCAATATGTTCACATTAAGGGACACAACCAATACATCCAATATGTTCATAGTAACATTGTCTGCAGACTGGACAGTGATCCAAGAAGTTAAAAAGGCAGATAATGAATGTGTTATGGGAAACATTTGAAGCAGGGACTGTAGCTGCAAGGGAACTGTGTCTGCCTGACTGGGGGACCAACAAAGTTTCTGGACAGAACTGTTCTCCACAGGCTCAGGTGTCAGCCTGTGCTGACTGCACAGAAATTCCTGTGCCCTGGTATAACACACAGTTACCCCAGGGGGTAGAGCTTCTCCTGCACTGAAGTAGCACAGCTTCAAGTCCCAGGGAAAAGAAGCAGTAACATCAGGAGGCATGTCAGGTGATGCTTTCTTTTACCAGACTGAAGTTGGAAGATGTGCAAGTTTCTGCACATCTTTATTTTCTGCACATCTTATGCTTTAATTTAGTCATCCTAAGATACTTTAATTGATGTGGGTCCGTAGTGGATTTCTGGTATATGATAACGATTCTTAGCTTTTATAACCGTGCAGGTAAAAAACATATTTTATATGAAGTGACTTGAGTCAAGGCAGTAATAGCTTAATTAGTAATAATAGTAATAATTTTAATATGACCTGTGCCTTCTTACAGTAAGAGCTGTATATCAAGAGCTGTGTGTAAGAGCTGTTTGGGGAGGCAAGGGCTGTAAAGCATAAGTGAAGGAAGAAAAGAATACAGGAGGGATGAAATTGTCTGATAAGAAAATGGAGAGTAGGGCTGTGAGAATTATGGTCTGTGAAGAAGTGTGCTGTTAAACAGGCATATAAATGGGCACCAGAAAGCAACCAGTACTGTGGGGAGAAGTAATTGTGGGAAGGAGCATCAGGATTTGACCTTAGTGAGCGGAGATATGGACATGAAAAAAGGTTATGTGCTCTGACAAACACCCAACTGTTCTGGGATCCCAGTTGGGGTAGAACACCATGTTACTGGTCAACTATTTCCTCCCTGACTTCTTATTGTCTTAGTTAAGAAACACAGGAAGCAAAAAACAAATGTTATGCCTGTGAAGTACCTGTTGCATTGCCTAGCAGCTGCTCCAGGCCTGTAGTAATAGAAGTACAGCTCTGAAGTCTAGTGAATCCCAAGTTTTAATAAGACTTCATCTCATTTGTACACACTGGAATGTTGAATGCTCCTTCTGTAAGAGAGCACCTGGCCCTTCTCAGTGTTAACAGGAAGCTGGCTGCAGTCCTGGGCCAGGTAGTAACTTAGTGGGAGGTGAGTGGATTCTGTAAGGAGTGAGAAGTGCTCTGATGTAGGTTCCTAGGAAAACAAGTAATCAAATACCAAGTGAGAGATTGAGTATCATAACTCCATTTTTATGTAATGAAGAGAAGAGGCACATGGGTGGTCGAGGACTGGAACACAAGGACTGGAAGCTGGAATTACTGTTGGAAGAAGTGGTGTGCTTTTTGTTGCTTCAAGTGACTACCTTGAAGCTCCTGTGCTGGAGATATATACTAGAATATACTAGAAGTCTAGAAGATATCTGGGATGGGGTGAAGGGTTGCCATCAAGACTTAAATGTGTAGGCATTTATGTGAGCAGGAGAAATTATCATGGTGGCTAGCCCAAAGCTGCTCTTGTCTGTCAGCACAAACACTTAAACATTGGGTAAGGAAATTGTCTTGATCTGAAAAATAAGCTTACTTTAGAAGAAAAGAGAATTTTTCAGCAAATTTAAAAAGAAATAGTCTAGGCTTTTCTGAGCTGTAGATCATGCTTAAAAGTAATGAAGTCCTATTCCACTTGGAAACACATTCTCATTAATTTTTTTCAAGTCTGAGTTAAAATGAATTAAGTCAATTTGAAGTCCTTTTTTTTTAATAGTTAAAAGTAATGGTACTTGGCCTTGACTTTTACTGCCATTTTGTGTGGTTTAATAGTTGCATGACTTTTCTCCCACACATTTGTAAGAGATTCACAGAAAAGAAAACAGACTACATCAGTAAATAAATTCTTCCTGCTAAGTTATAGATGTTGCTCATAAAATTTAGCAGGAAAAAATCATACAGGCACAATGAAGTTGATGATCCTGCCACACAACTGAGTCTGAGGATTTGTATTGTATTTGCTGTGGTGGGGGGGACCCTCATTTATAAGTTGAGCGGTCTTGCATGCTCTTGCAACTTGGCATGTAACAAGCATTTTCACATAAAACATTGCTGAGCTACTTCTGAATATGGTGGAATTCTTTGGGAAGGTCAGGGAGGTAATTGATCATATGCTGACAGCTCGGGGCTCTGAGAAAATGGTCAGATGGAGGGCTGGGATGCAGGAAAACAAACTTTCTAAGATGGTAACTGTCACTTAGCCAAGCTATACATGTTTCAAGCTTTTTAATCCTTGCTCACAACCCCAGCTTCTTAGTCTTTTTTTGTATTTGCTTTTTCTCTGTGAACTCTTTTCTGATGTTGACATTTTACTGGTCCTGATGCATGGACAGTATTCCAGGTGGGATCTTGAGCTATAGCCGTATTTCTTTGTAGAGCTGTTTTAGAAATCCTATTGCTGCCAAAATGGGCAGTTTCAGAACTTTGATGCTCTTTCATTATTCTTTGACCTTTGGGTCAAGAAGTAGGTTTCTTTCAGGAACTGCTCAAAATGTTCTTTGCAGCTAGAAAAATAAGACTTCAATGTTCATGGGAGTTAAGATGGCAATCTACTGGGACATGGCATGAGTTTACAACAAAAATGTTTGAATTTCTCTGTTCTGTGACCCTAAGTTTCTATATCAGAGTGGATATAGATACTGAAGTTTGGATATAAAACTAAAGAGAAACATACAGCTTTGGTGCAAAAGAAATGAAAGAATCTACCACTTGGTTTCTGAGACCAACTTTTTACCAATTTTGTTTACAGCTGTATTTTTTTTGCATATGCAGTCTGACAGCTTAAAATTGTGGTGGTTGTCAGTCTCTCTGCTGTAAGATAGAGTACATTAACTGACTTACTGCAGTTATTGGTTCTGAGATCATTTATACATCAATACACTGACAGGTGGAGAGAAGAGACAGGCATAAATGAGGCTTTTTAAATGACCTTAAAATATTAAAGAATCTGTCAAAAAAAAAAAAAGTGTGTGTTAATTTTGCCAATGCTTTGTCACAGAATATGGTTGTGGATCGGATTTTCTCTGGTATCCAGCCAACTGGGACCCCTCATCTGGGTAACTACCTTGGAGCCATTCAGAACTGGGTGGATCTGCAGGAGAAGTGCAGCTCAGTGCTCTATAGCATTATGGACATGCACTCTCTGACCATGCCCAAGGAGCCAGCTGTCCTGCGCCAGAACATCCTGGACACCACTGCTGCCATCCTTGCCTGTGGGATTGACCCCAGGAAGTGTTTCCTGTTCCGGCAGTCACTGGTGAGTGCTCCTGTTGTGTTGGATTGGTTTCTGATTAAGTGGCTTTCCACACATCTTAATGAATGAGTGTAGCATTGCTAAACTCCTTTATCATGTTTGTGCTGGTGGTCCTAGAAAATGTTAGCAGTGTTGTATTTTAAACTTATCCCTTGCTGCAGTTTTGAAATTTGGAAGGCTGCAACCATGACTGAGAAGCCCATTTAGGGATAAGTACGCTGTAAATTTCTGAAGCAGAGCTAGGAGTTTGTACAGGTTATGAGAAAAATACTTAAAAGACCTCTTAGAAGACCACTAATTTGTCTCTGTGTCACTTTAGTCACAAAAGGTTAACTCATAAATGCATAAACGTGACTTGTGGAATCATAAAGGTAAGGAAAACATGTTTCTAAGCTTTTGTGTCAGCTCTGGCCACTTATTCTGCCAGCTGCCCAGCAATCACAAAGTGACAGCTGATTAACGTGGTAAGTTTTGTATCAGTTCCACTGTGATCATCAGGAGGTTACATCTTCTCTGGGACTTAGTTTCCCTTCTTTGCTATAACCTCCTTTTCATGCGATGCTTTTCCAACTGATCTGGTAATTCATATGTAAACCATGTGGGTCTCTTGACTACCCCAAGGGGTACTGGGCTTACCTTCCCACTTGGCATATAGCTATCACATGCTATATTTTCCTGGAACACAACTTGGTTTCTTGCTCAATGAACTTTCTGTTACTGACTCTAAACTGGCAAACTTCTATCATTTTCACAGACACAGATGTGTCACAGCTTCTGCTCTTGTGAAGACACACATAAGTGGGTGTCCACCTTGCAACAGAACTGCAAAGGTGATGTGCAAACAGGATCTGAATTTTATCAGTGCAAGCTGAAATGGTATTGTATTCTCCCTTTCAACACGATTCTTTACAGGCAGAGTTTCCTGGGGTTGTTAAACTACAAATGGCAATCATGGCTCTATATCCCTGGTGAATAATGAATTGATGAAGACAGATATACTTCCTGCTTCACTTTTCCTCTGTATTAAAAAACCAGTCTAAATAGATGAGCTCAGAATTCTAGTGGAAATACGTTTAAATAAATTCACCCCATTTTTTTCAAATCTGTTTATCATTTTAAATATGTTACCAGCTTGGGTTTTAATTTTCCTCTACTCTGACTTGTCAGCCTCAAAATGATGAAGTCATTAGCTGGAATAATCGCAAGGTGAGTTATAAGCCAATGATGCAGTAAAAACCAGTCTAGAGGGGTTTTTTTTTTCTTGTTTTCAAGCAACTGAGCAATTCAATTAGTTACAACACAGGATCAGTGACTAGATACACAGAGAGGTCTCTTCAGCATGAAGGACAAATGCTTTGCAGGTTATGGTTAGAGAGGAATAAAGTGAAAGCTTATAAAACTGCAAGTGATACGGAGAAATTGTTTTATCCACTGAAGAATGTGAACTGACAAATATCTAAACAAGTTAACACCTGGAAGATTCAATACAAGAATAACAATGCTGCATTTTACAAAATCCACAATTGGGCTAGAAAACCCCATGATACAGGATACAGTGCATGCTGAAATTTATTTGAATTCAGAAAGGGACTCAACAAATTAATCTGAAAAATTGCTTTGGGACTGTTGCATATCTGAGCAGTCACCTTTACAGGAAGTGGTGAAACCACAGATGGGAGAGTATCCATGCTTTTCTGCACTTACATTCTTTTTTTGCTGGCTGCTGTCAGGGATAGATATTTGATCTGGTCCAGTGTTGCTTTTTTTATGTTCCTACTGGTCTAAAAGCTAAATTAGTGCTGTTCCAGGTCTTGCTAAAACCAACACTCAGGCTTCCCTTGAAGCCAGCAGATTATCAGTGAGGATCTTACATTGCACTCAGCCACAGAAAGTATGTTGTATCTTTCAAAATACAGTAATGCAGAGATTGAATCTTTGAACCCCCAAAGAGAAAGTGTCAGACTCAGGAAATGATGGCTCTTTGTGCAGTGCTTCTACAGTACCAATACAGTCAAAAACCTAAGATAGCTAAACTTGAATGTGTTCAGCTTTATCAAATGAAAGTTTCCACCAAATACAATTCTGATTTTCCTTATGGTGGTTAGGCTGGCCTCAGTTAAATAGACTTTAATTTGCCTTTTTACCTTAATTTTTCTGTGTCCTTATCTGTCCAGATCTAATGGTCATTGTTCTTATTAAATCTAAACCATTAGATTACATGTCTGATGTCTTGAATGTTATTCTTACCAATACTTACCACAAAAGTATCCATACAACTTTCAGAAGTGGCTGATTCTAGCATATTTTTGAAAGCTCATTGTCACACTGCAATCAGAAGAACTATTACAGTTGTTTGTGAATATAGTCTGTTTCAGCCCTGGTTCAGGCTGAAGTGGTTTGTCAGCTTCCCCAAACCAAGTCTGTACAAGCTGTATGAAGTGGTCAGGTATAGCCAGAGATGCTCTGTGATCTGTTACATTTACATAGGCAGCACCAGATGTTTCTCTGGAAGCAATTAAAAGGAGTATCTGCATGTAGCTCTTGATGTGAGGAAAGGAGACAGGAACCTTGCTAATGTGATTATTGTTTTAGTATGATAATGAAATAGTACGTTATGGAATGTCATAATATCGAGATGATTGTTCCTAAAAATGAAGGTGTAAGATGGATTACAGCTATTGCTAATCAAGAAAGTTTATTGCTTGATTTTGATTGGAAATTTCTCAGATTTCAAAAAAAAGGATCTGGCCTCCTTTTCAGCCACTGTAGCAGTCTCCAAGGGTGGTCTAAAAAAGTCCCACTTTTGTTTACAAACATTTGGCTGAGGTGTAAAGCAAAGTGACCAAAACTGATTGTATACTGAAATAGGGTGTGTACTTCCAGAGGTCAGCAGGAAAGCAGTGAAAAATGAGCCACAAATAGAAAACTGGATTAGGTATTTAGTTATGGACAGAGTTGGTTTTTTCAATAGCAGATCAAACTGCTAAATGAGAATTCTCAGTAGTTTAGCCTGCTGTAATTATTGTTGTATTTTGAGTTCTATCTAGAAAATTAGCAAATCTGTAGATCACTGAATTGTTTCTTTAATTACTCCTGAATGACATTTCTGTTCATTATTTTAAGCAAACATCATGCAACAAAATTATTGTTTATGAACTTTTAGTTTTAATCACCAAAACCCTCCACAACTAATGACTTTTTCTGTACCCTGATTCTGTAGCATTAAGGCAGAATGAAATTCTTGCACTACAGCAGTTGCTAGTAGTGGTAAGCCCCACTGAGGGAATTGCTCATGCATTCATTCATGTAAATGCTGTTGTGTCCCCTCACTTTCTCTGGATTACACTGGGCAAGAGTGGTCTAGAATTGCTGAAAAGGGCTTGGGGTTTTTTGTTCTTTATTTGTTTTTTTTTGGCTTACTCTTTCTGTATTTTGGTGCTTGTGTTGCTTCTCTGGAATGAATTGGCCATATGTGAAAAAATATAAGGCTACTTGGTTTCTCAAAAGGCCTGTGCCTTTTGGTAAGGGTTTCATTTATTTTACTTACTTAGGCTTTTTTTCAAATCTCTAATCCAGAGATATCTGAAATACCTGCCTTGAGAGTTTTCACACACTTTATCATCCTTTTCAGTACAAGCAAGAGACAAAATGCTGAGCAATATGAATCACAGACTGACTGCTGGGAGAAAGTGTGGTGAGAACAGATACCTCTCATGCTTATACTAGGTCCAAAAGGTGCTGTTTTGATAAGGATACAGGTGAAGTACACTTGGAATCCCAGAAGAGATTTCAGTGATGTCCTTGCCTTTCTACTAAAATTAAAGTGACAGAAATTTTGCATAGGCAAGTTTTTTATTGTATTGTTTAGAGAGCATATGGCCTATGTTCTTTTCTGTTGAATTTACAGTCAAATTACCTATAAATGGAAAGTGCTAGTTGGATGAAAATTAGTTTTGTATGCTTCAGAATTTACCATTTATAGATTATATTGTTTTAAAACATGTACAAACAGCAAGTTAATGGCTGGCTGTATATTTGGTCTTAATACGTTGCAGTTCAACAACTATCTCCCACACTTACATTACCATATAAAAACTTGAATTCCAGCCTAGGGAAGTAGTGGCTGCAAAGAACAAGTGATGATAACTTGAAAATATTTAGAAGCAAGAAGGATGGCGATGAATAATTAGGGTAGTGTTTGGAACCACATTGTCTGTGAAGGGTTATAAACAAGCACATTTAATTAGAATATCTAGAAAAACAATTGTGGTATATGTTGGACAGTGAAATAGCCTCCCAGTGAGAGAAGCTCTTTCATTACTTGTTTAATTATATTTTCTCAAGCTTATTTAATTATATTTTCTCAAGTAGGAAGTTAAAGAAAAGTGACAATTTTAGTAAGAATAAAAAATTAAAAATAAATGCGTATTTCAAAATAGTGAATTTTTATTTGGAGTACAGCTGCAAGATGTATGAAACCCTCTTAGAGAAAATAATGTCAAGATATGCTTTAAGTTTCTGCCTTTGCCTATGGGGCATAAAAAAGAAATTATGGAATAATGACTTATATGACATATCGTGAGAGTATTAGAAGAAACAGAAAATATATTCCTTAAATTGTACCATAACTGATAAAATCTGTAACAGTCATCTTTCATAAAACTTAGATCTTTTATTGAAACCAAAAAGGACTAGGGGGGGGGTAAATAAGGAAGGCAGTATGCAATCTGCACACATGGTAAACTTATATGATATAACCCATTTTCTCTGATTCGTGGTGGGTACACTAAACATTTCATTTCTTACTCACAACCATCTTGTATCTCATCTGCTTCACAGTCAAAACAATATTAGAAACTTATTTTGCTTTTATGTGGTCTCAGGCTGTTCTTCCTGTCCACCTATCCATTGTAGCAGACACATGCTAAATGTCCCAAGAGAAACTAAAATTCCATCAGAGTTGATTCAGCAGACAGTGCTTGATATGCTGCATGAACACTTCTCTGAGGAGCCCTGTGAGTTTCTGGACAACATAAAGTTCCGTTTCTGGGCAGAAAATTGCAGTTTTCATCCTTCTGGATAGGGTGATTTATTTTCTGAGTATAATCAGCTGCAGTATTCTTGCAGTGTGCAAGCAAATTGAGGCAGTAACTCTGGGAGGTGGGAATTTGCAAATTTGTCTTAGCCCTAACTCCAAAAGCCAAAACACAACAACATAAATGTGTGCACTGTTTCACTGCTGTTATTTTCCAGAAGTATCCATCTGCTGTGTTTTGTGGGCAGAGTTTGAATAGATTCACACTACCCCTCATCCAATTTCCAGAGGGGCTGAAAAGCTTCCATTGCATCATAGCTTATAAATTCATTAAAGTACATTAATTTAGCATGGTCCATTGAAAACTTCCTGTCATAAAAGGAAGTATGTGACTGTTTAATTTAGAAAATTATTCTGCTTCTCTCATTCCTCTGGTTTCTCTCTCATGGACTGGACTAGACATAACTAGAGCTCAGTGGGAAGGAAAGTCATGGTTCACTGGGATTTCTCTTTTTTTTTTCTTTTCTGCTTTAATTTACCTTCTTCATCTCATACTATTATGTAGATGCTATATTTTTCTCTCTTCACCAATCTTCTGGACACACCAGACTAATTTTTCAAACAGTATTGTGGGTTATACTAGGAGAATGTTTCTGAAAATAAGTTAAATTCATAATAAATAGAGGAGAGGAAAGGGTGCTTTGGCCAAATTACTGTGGTCTATTGGGGTTTATAACCAGTAAAGCTTGATTCCAGTAGGAATATCCTTGGTCAAATTCTTCAAAAAGGAGAGGCAGATCTTATTTCTGTATGTTTTATCCAAATTTAAATAAGGATATGTGACTAAATTGTTCCAAGGTAAAGGTGAAAGCTGTAGATACTAACACATTTACTGACAATAACTAGATAACCACCCCCCAATTCAATATGTTGCGTAACATGTTCTTTAAATCTGATATTGCCTTTGTAACCATAAACTTATTCTACCCAGTCAGTTATTTCTTTGAGCAGGAATTTGGGATACTGTGGCAAATTTTCTGACATTAGATTACCTGCACTGTGTGCATTTGATTCAAGAGTAGTCTGGTTTTTTGTCTTGTAGATGGTCTTTTTTTTCTTTAGCTGTGTAATATAGAGACACATTGCTAAGTATCTTGAATGTATTGCCTGCAACCTTACACATTAATAAAACCTTACCTGTTATTCAAGAAAAATTGTGAGCATCATTTGCTTTTAAAAAAGGACTCTTGAATTTTTCAGAAGCTCTTACTGGTAGTTCTAGAAGAGACAAAAGTCCTAAAAAAAGGTTTGAATTCTTCTTAAATGTAGGACTGTTTCCCTTCTCTTTTCCAATTTCTTTTAGTACACTAAAAGAAATCCAGCTATCCAAATTACCTCCTGAGACTATTTGTTTGTACTCTACTTTATTGAAATGAAATCTTTTAAATTTACTGCCCCTTTAAAATGTAGCCCTTAATGAGGTTACTCTGCTGAGGGGAAGCTGTTTGCACATGATAGATATGCAGCAAATTGGCAGTGCCTTACAGAGAAGGGCTATAGGTTGTAACTTGAGGAAGTCCATCTTGAAAATAAAACACTACATGTCTTTTTGCAGAAAGCCACTTCAGCTGCCAGCACACAACTTTGTATGATAACCTCAGAAAGCTGAGGCCCAGTGTTGCTGATTTGCCTGCTTTCAAATCTGCTTCCAGTATTCATGCCTCTCCCACTTCTTGAATCTCACAGCTTGCTGTCTTCCTCAGCTGTATGTTTCATCACAAAAAGTCATGTAGAATTATTTGGACTAAAAGTAGCTACTGTTTTTCCATTTATATATCATTGGCTCTGGCAAGGGAATATCAACAATAATTTGGTAAGGAATAGCTAGGATCAAGTACAAAAAAATAGATCTGCAGGAAGAAGCCCTGAGATTGTACTTCAGCATATAATGCTCCAGAGATGTTCCAAGTATTAATTGTGAGCTGAGTTTAATAACTTCAAATGGCTGCACAAGTAAATAATTAAGAAGCTATTTGTCTTTAAAAAGGGAGGAGCAGGGTGCTCAGGTGAAGAAACAGAAGTGTTTGTGCCTTTTAGATAACTGATGATTATCATATGGAAATGGTCACCTCTGTTAAATATGTGCTTTAAAAAAAATCAATGGAATCTGGCTATGCAGCCTTGGCCTTGTCAGGCCACAGGGAAGGAATGGAAGTAGTTTGCTCTGGAAGTAACTCTTTGATTACTGATTAGTAAGCCAGGTTGTGGGGGATGCTTAATGCTGTGGAGATTGAGAGAGGTAATGTGTCCCTGATAATAGCATGGAGGTGACCGTCTCAATCCTTTGAGAAATGTTGATGGTATTTACAGACTTTTATGAGATTAGGAAATAAAACTGTTAAAATGAGCAAGAGCACAGGGCAGGAAAAAAAAGAGAAACTTGTTATATTTACTGAGAAGAGGAAAGAGTAGGATTTGGGCTGTCTGAAAAGGGGGGGATTGCTATTGGATCTGGGTAAGATTTTTTTTGGAAAATTTTAAATGGAAATAATTGACTTTGTAAAGGGAAACAATAAATAGAGCTCTTAAAAACTGTTATTCCTGGAAATATTTTCAGCAAGGCTGTAAGAAATATTTCCCAAGAAAATAATGTTTATACTGAAAACAAAGTATTATATTTTTTTTCAGGACACAAAAGTAGCTGAAGTTGACCTGAAGGATTTAATTGGTTAGATAGCTGATTTTCAGAATTACCAGTGATTGTGACATTCTTGGAGTTTGGTTTGACATACAGTTCAGGAACTTCACTGGTTGTGAGTTTTGTTAATTGGAGATGTAATTCTGGTTTTCTACCATTTGAATTATTTTTATACTGATGTATTTGGAGGAGAGGGCACGCTGAGAAAATTATGTCTTCATTGGAAAAGAGTTAAGTTTATTATTATCTGTCCTCTTTTGAAAAATTGGAAATTCCTGAAGTACATCATAACTCTGGACAATATTTTGTTTCAGATTTTAAAATAGAAAAGGAATTGAGTTCTTTACTAGTTAAAGTATACACAAAATAGCCTGAATGAATTGGAGCTCTTTATACTTTTATTTCTTGAAATCCTAGTTGGATTATTGGGTAACCTCCCCTTAAAAAATAAACAAAAAAAGAAAGCAGAACACCTCTCTAACACTTGTACTCTTTTTTAATGAAAATTGTGTCAAAAGTGATTCTTCTTTGACAAAGGTTTTCCTTGTGATGGCACAATGAACACTACCTAACACAATAGGAATCCACTGAAAATCGTTTCGTAGATTTATGCAAATATGAGATGTCTCACCTCTGATTCCTTTCATTTCACTGTTGAAAGCCACATAGGCTATAATGCTCACATGGTTTGGTTTGGGTTTGGGGGTTTGTTTTTGGTGGGGTTTTTTGGGGTTTTTTTGGTTTTTGGTTTTTTTTGAATTGCACAGTCAGCAGTCATATTCCTCAGGGAGCAGTTCTAGTCACCATTTTCTTCCATGGCCTGAAGAAAGTAGTGAACAGCAGTTCATGGGCAATACTAAGTCCTTATGTGTAGCCAAATGCTATGCCAAGGAAAGGAATTCCAAAAGAACTCATAAAACAGAGTGGACAGGCAAATAAGGGGTAGAAGAGCTTTAAATACTTTAAAACATCTGGGTAAAATATTCTAAACCTTCTTCACATAATGCAGGAAAGAAAGTCCTGGAGTCATCATTGGCAGTTCTTTGAAATCATTGGCTCAGCACAAGCAATTTTCAAACAAAGCTAATGACATGTCATCATCACCACATCAGCAGAAAGGGTATTGTGAATAAGACAGAGATGACGTTTTGTCACCATGCAAAACCTTAGTGTGCCCATTTTTTTGTATACTGGGTGAAGTTTTAGAGTCTACATCTCCAGAATGAACTGATGAATTAGATATGATGCAAAGGAGAGGAATTCATGCAGCAGGGGATGGAGTAGCTGCCTTAAGAAGGAAACATTCAGAAGTCATGGTTCCTTCAGTTTGAAGAGGAGAAGGCTGAGGCATATATGCAATCGAAGTTTACGAAATCAGAAAAACACTGAATAAGCTGGATGTGGAATTGTTCACCAAATTGTGCAATATAAGAAGCAGGTGGTATTCAAAACCAGTAAACAAACATGGATGTATTAGTGGCTGAATTATTTCTTTACACATCAGGTTTAAGCCTCTGGAGCTTTCTGCTCCATGGGGTTGGGAAATGGGCAATATCAGCTGGTTCAGAAAGGGATTAGACACATTCCTGGGGAGTCTGGATACATTACCAGGACTGGGCCAGGGATAATACCTTCTGGTATTCCCATGTGCCACAATTATGGATGCTGGAGAAGTATGAGGGGAAGATACTGTAGGAAGCAGTAGGCTCTTGTGTTTGCCCAAAGTGCTACTCCTGGAAACAGAGCACGAGGCTGCATTGCCTTTGTGTGATCCAGTACAGTGTTATTTCTGACATTCTTGTGTTTTGGTTGTTTAAGGAAGACATTTGCCTGCTGTTTTAAATGGACCTGCAGCAAGAATCTGATGGAGTTAGTCTGGGAGAATGGCTTCTCCTGATTGTGATCCATGGGTATAACTCAGTGGAAGGAAGAGTGGACTGAGCCATTATTCTGCTGGTGTCATATACATCATCGTGTATGTCTTCCAGTTTCTTTGTATCAGATTGATGCAATCAATGTGATGGAATGCTAAAATAGCTAAATGAATAACATTTGAGCAGATGCACCATGACCAACCAAAGGCAGCAATTACCTGCCTCTCTTGCCAAGTAAAACACGGTAGCTTAAACCGTGATTTAGTCTGACAAATGATTTGTGGTTTAAGCCTAGAACCTCCTGATTCACACTCCAATATACAGTCAGTTATTGCAATTTGGATGATGAATGCTGAGTCATTAGCCTCCAGTACTGAATTTTAGTCAATACTGAAATCACTACCCTTTGGTATACTTCTACATATTTTGTCCCCATTTTATCAGGCTTTTTCTTCAGCATATTCAGCACTTTAGTCTTATTTAGGAAAGGACTGTGTGTTTGAAGATGGGAAAGGAGTATAACTTTGTAGGACCAAGAACTGTGTATTCAACTCAACAAATGCTGTTTAGATCACTTGGTGTTTTGGTAACTGATGTAATGTCAAATCAACTGATCCAGTGGAACACACGTGCACTCTTGGCTGTGAAAGCAACATCTGACAGAGCTGAATCAATGACTGCATAGCTTTTAAAGAGGGTTCTTGTCAACACAAGTGCAACAGAGCACCATCTCCTCTCCATCCGTGACTAGAAGAAAGAAATGAGAAACCACTTTCAACCAGATGGTGATTCCTTCTAGATGAAATAGGAGTCTTGTGCTTAGTATTTTCCGTGAAGTTCATTTTACTCCGGTATTTTGTTGCACTTTGTCTTATGCACAGAAGATTGCAGGTCAAATAAGCATGAGGGAATAATAAAAACTCTGAATCTGTGGGAAAGGCAGAAAGAAGGGAAAGAATCAACCTGAAATATTTCTAACCACTGAGCTGTAGTCTGGAGGTTGGATACGTTTACACATTGGTGACCAAAGTAGTCCAATGACTGCTAGCTAGGAAATTACTGTACTTAAAATGTTACAACAAAGGAATTGCAATTAATAATCCTAGTAGTTCTTACTTGTTAAGAAACACTTTTTACTGCCTTCTGTCTGAGTTGTTATACCATATTGCAGGCATGAAGCTTTGAACAACTTTGAGACAGTTAGCATGCTCTTAAAGATTCAAACCTTCCAATATTGCAAAGAGTGAATCAAGTATTCAAGCAAAGGAGTTTACATGTGTGCTCAACTCTGCTGTTGCTAAAGCATTTTCTTCCTTGTTTAGAATATGAGTGGATAGGATCAAGAACCTTGCTATACTATTTTAATGTAGAGAATTCAATTCTGGCAGTGTCCAAAACTTTCCATTAGCTTGTCACTTGACCTTACTGAAAAAGTAATATACAGAAATAAATGGTTTTCTCATCTTTGATGCAGTTTATTCTTACTGACTTTGAGAAAATATGCATATAAAAGAGGAAGATTTAAATAGATTCTAACTTTGTACTTTCAGGTTCCTGAGCATGCAGAACTTGCCTGGATTCTTGGGTGCTTAACTAATGTGCCACGTCTGCTACGTTTGCCCCAGTGGAAGGTATGGACAGTTTGGTAAATTTAAAAGAAATTTATGGGAATTCAGTAGAAAAGTTGTCCTGGAAATATTTGTCATCTATGAAGTACCAACTGTACCTTGGTTGTTCTTGCTTTAGGTTTAAGTAATTCTGTAGTCCTGTGGTGGAAGGGGTAAAACATATCTCTCCAGGTCTGTTCCTCTTAGTGAACATCTTCCTGCTGGAAGCTACAGAGTTTGTTTTTGGCAGAGATTTACAGAAAAACTGTGCTAAAAAAGAGGTTTGTATACTGTTGTTAAGCTGATTTTGCTAGAACATTCAGTGTTATTTCAATGCTTGTTTAATAATGCAAAAGTAATGGAAGGTATTGGAGTGGAAACCTTGGGCCTTGCTGATTAAGGAGTTCCATAAACAGCTTTTCATTTTCCACTATAAAGAGTGGCTGCTCTGTAGATTTTATGGAAGAGTGTTCAAAAGAGGCATATGTTTGAAGAGGAGCATAGAAATTATAAATATTAAAAACGTGCTGAGTGATATTGTATCTTGAATATTTGCCTTTACGAGTCTCAAATGTTCATCTTCTTAATCTTGGTGTTGCATCAGCCTAACTGCATCAACAGAATTCTTGCATTTAATTTCCCTGTATTTTATTTTGACATTTAGTAAGCAGAAAAAGACAGGAGAGAGAAGTATCTGAAAAAAAAAAAAACCAACAGCTTAAGAGCAGTTTGGGCTTGCAGAGTTCAGAGCAGTCTTAAATACCTCCAGATGTTTTCTTTTTTCCTGTTTTCCTTCTTAATTAAATAAAACCAGTAAAACTTAAATACAGCAACCAGTGTTAATGCATGGCATAGATTAAAGCAAACCTTTTCAAACCTGAGGTTCTAAAGTTAAGCTCTTAAATCCTACTTTGACTGGATTGACTTTCCAGACCTACAGATAGGTGTTACAGGTGCTAGGCTTTGCAAATTAGGTTCCCTGAACCCTAGGCACTTAGAGACAGAATGTAGACAGAATTCAGTACCTGTTGGAGAGCGTGAGACAAGTCTAAATATATTTGAACAGTCCTAATGAAATAATTCAGATTTCAAGGGGGTTAGTGTATTTAACAATTGCTAAAAGTTAAATCTGCTAAATTCTGCTATTACAGTATATTATAGTGTATTTAACAATCTGCTAAAACACAGATGTGCCATTGCTAGAACAGAATTAGTGTTTGTAGCCTGCCTTGATCCAGGTGATCCATATCAAGGAGCAGTAGAGGACTTGAATGCATTAGGTGGATTGTGGGGAGCAGTGAGAACCAATGGAGACAGCACTGGACTCTGCCTCTGTAGTTCTGGGTTCTCCCAGCTGTCACTGGCTGTCCTGGTGACTGTGTGTGATCACTGTGTCTTGATCTCTAACACAGGTATTAATACCTTTTTGTATCTCCATTATGAAGTGTTTCAAAAATTTATTGCTGAAGACACTATTTAAAAAGTAGTATTTATGTGTAATATACAAGTTTAATAACTCAGCCTGATGGTTTTGTATTTGAAATCATTTCCATTAATAAGGTTACAAACAGGAAACAAAATAAACCCTATGTTCCCTTCTCACTAGAGTATCAGAACAGTGTAGGGAAATTCATAAATATAGGACAAAAAACAGAATATATTCATAAGGAGTGGATTTTACGTGACACTGTCTTCTGTAGAGCTACATAATAAATTACTAAATTATTCAGAATTCTAATTAATTAAAATCATGGACCATGATTTTAATTAGTCAAAAGTGATTGATTAGTCAAAAGTGTGATTCTTCTCTGTTTTTCTTTTCCAAACAGATGAAGCGTGCCAGCCAGAATAGCGAAGGAACTGTTGGTTTGTTGACTTACCCTGTGCTTCAAGCAGCAGATATTTTGCTGTACAAGTAAGAGGCAGAATGTGAGCCCATGGGCAAAGTCTGTTCAGCTACATTGGAATGAATGCTTGTCAGGTCAAAATGCTAACTTACTGAGCAGGGGAGCTGGGTGTGATTAGATCAGAAGATTGGAAATGGATGGCAGACTCTCAAGTGGCTGGTTGAAATCTAGCCTGGTTAAAAAGCTACTGACAGGGCTGTAAAGAGCAGAAGCTGGTCATGTGAAAATAATTCTTAGAGAATTATAACAGACTGATTTTTAATTATACATATTACACATTCACACTGATACATTTTTTTTAAAGTAGTTATGCTTTATTTTATGCAGTGTACTGTAGAGGTACTTAAACTGTCTGTATGTAGCATAACAATATTAGTGGGGGATTCTGTGTAGGCCAGTTCATCCTGATGAAAAAGAGTAACTTATTGTCTGCAGCTTGTAGTACCTGGGCTGGTGCTGCAGTGGAAATAGCCCCTAGTGAGGGACTGGGGACTCAGCATGCCTAAGCCTGTAGCCTGGCTAATAGAATTTGTAGCACATTGTCATGACTGGTTGTATTTCATAATATGATTTAAACTGTCTCAGTAAGTAAATGTTAAAGACAGTGCACCATATATGAATTATTTTTATGTTCAGAGCATAGATACTTTGTAGCATTGTTCTGAAGAAAGTTGTGGATATTGGTTGGGACAGAGAAGTAACACAGGACTGAGGACAAGGATGTCAGGTCAGACTAACCAAGATTAGCCAGTTGTGAATTCAGAAAAAATGTATCTAGAGAAATTTCATGTTAATTGATCATAGCAGGAAAAACAGGACTGTTAGAAGACCAAGAGATAGTATTTCTAATTTACCTGAATTTTAACTAAAAATAACAGGAAGCAAGCAAAAGTCAGAATTATTTTGAATATTATAATGATCTTATTTGAAGTGAGTCCCATTTGATTGTCAAATATTTGCATGATTTGAGTGTCAGGTATTTAAGGGTGAAATTTAGACAACTTTATCAGAAATCACATTGTTTTGATTGAGTTCAACCAAGTCTGTCTCTTCCATCTCTAATAAGATCAGGTGTTTCATCTTTCCTTAGCAAAGCCAGTGGTTTGTTGGCTACTATCTGTATTAACAGCAGGCTGTCCACCCAGGGCACAAAACAAGGAATTGAAAGAGAAACAGTATCTCTTTGAAGATACTTGACTTAATATCTTTAATAAAAAATGTTTTAATGTAAGCAAAATAATATGGGGAACAAGAATTGGTGAGAAACGGAAACACAGGAAGAAAGCAGCAGTCATGAAGTAGAATTTAGAGCTGGAGGAGGGGGAGACTAACTCAGATGAGCCAAGGATCAAAGAGACAGGAAAACGGTCAGAAGGTAAATACATGACAAAAAGGAGTAAAAATAGCACCAGAATAGAAATTTTTTTAAAAAAAGCCAGCAAGGAAAAAGGCAAGGTACCATGCAGAGACTTTTATAGAGATAATATGTTTTCTGTTTAGTGGCAAACTTTGTGAATATGGAACCAGTTTGGCATATGGAAACATTTCTTTTGACCTGCTTAAAGTATATTGATTATGGTAACTGATTTTCTCTCACTTATAGGGCACGGTGATTTCCTATTGATTCCTACTGTAACTGTTTTTAGGTTGCCTTGCTGACTGGTTAGGAATAAAGGTGGACAAATTCATTCCTGGATGTCAGCCCAGTAATTCAGAATCGGAAGGAAAGAGTACCATGTTGATCTGAAATTTTCTGGGAACTTAAAAGATGCATAGTAAACTTCCTTATTTTGGAACATGTCCAGTATTCATAGCTGAATACCCCATAAGCCTTAGAAAAAAAAAAATCTGCTGGGGGATGGGAGAGTAATCAAAAGCTGGCAAGATTTCAAGTCTGCCTCATCTAAAAGAATCATACATTTATAGCAAGTATGATTAACTGTGGGAAAGAATCACCAGGGGAAGTAATGGATTCTTCACCTCCTCATGTCCTCTGATGCAGATTGTGTTTCCCTCCAGAAGTGTATTCAAGCTATTGAGTTCAATGCAGAAGATCAAATTATCCTTTGAATCCAACAGCTCTAATCCTGTAATAACACTTGTGACAATAGAGGCACTGGACCACATGAATTATACAATTGTGATGAAGAAGAAACACTCTCTTCTTTCCTTCCCTTGATACATCCTCAGTACTAACTCCTCAACAACAGTTATGTTTTCCTGAGACTTGACATGACAAGCTGCTTGCACTTTATGCCTTGCAGATCTTTCTTACTTTTTTTTTTTTTTACACTATAGCATGTGCTCTTTGATCTTTAAAGAGGCAGCAGGAGATAATACAGAAACCTTTCTTTGAGCTGAGTTTAATGAGTTGCTCTTACAGGTATCTTTGCCATATATGTCTTCACAAAGGGCTATTTTTTTTTTTTTTTGCCCTTGGTTATGTGTTTCAGTTCAACACAAAAAGTAGAGTCATCCTTGAATATGTTTAGTTTGGGATCTTGTTCCCACAGCACCTCTATCTAGCTGGGGCTGAGTGTTTGGCTCAGTCTGGCCCTCAGTTGTGGCAGAAGCTGTGACAGTCTTGAGTAACATTTCAGCAGAACCAGAGAGCTTTGCTGAGTTTCCTGTATCTGTCTTTTATTAAAAGGTCAACACGTGTTCCTGTTGGAGAAGATCAAGTCCTGCACCTGGAACTAGCCCAAGATATAGCACAACATTTCAACAAGAAATATGGAGAATTCTTTCCTGTGCCCAAAGCCATTTTAAGTGAGTTGGTTATTTTTTTTCCCTTAACTGCACTTCGAAGTTCAAGATGGATTTAAATATTGTGGAAATAGTTTCAGGGACCAAGGAAAGGGGGCAAACTGATATTATTAAGGGAGTGGAAAACTAAAAACTGGCAACAAGAGACTAGAGGCTGTGAAAATGAACTCCCAAGATAAATATAAGGCTTTAGAAATCTATGGTTGAGGAATGTACATGATGTCTGGTATTCTAGTCCAGGGGGCCAGATGCACTCTACTGCTGCCAGTCAGCCTTGCTCTTCAGGTTCTGGACCTTTTAAGAGAAGGGTCTCTGTTCCATGTTGCTCATTCAGGAGACATGTAGGAACAAAGGCAAGAGACCTCTAGCAAGAAGAATTCTTCAGTGTCCAAGTGGGAGATGTTTACTTTAAGCATGCTGAACAGCCTGTTGGTTTATATGTACAGTGCTCCAATTCTTTTTAAGGGTGTTTAATATATGCTTGAGTATTTCAATATGTGTCTGTCACAGAGCTTAAGACTTTAAGGTTTTGATCTTAGTCTCAGGAAGACTTATAAGGAAAATCTTCTCGGCCATTTTTGAGCTATAAGGTCATAGGCCGGGGGGTGAGGAGGAGTCAGATGGCGCAAATGGCATGTTTGCTAAGAAACGTGAAGAATTGGGCAAGGATGAAGCGTTGCATCTTTGTTGTAAGTAATGTAGAGGAATGCACAGCAGAGACCTTCGCCCCCAAAAGGGCAAGGAGCTCTCACCTTGGAAAAGACAGGCAGTAATAAACCTTTCTCAATTTTCAAGCCTCAGTGACAAAAATGGTGTTAGACCTAGAGTGGAGTTTTGAGAATATTAGGGATTGCAAATTCTGCAGTTTCTAGTGGAGTACTAAGCACTATAAAGAGGAGCTGAGTGTAGCCTCTGATGCAGGTGAGACTGTTTACCATTAAATAAAAAGCTCAATTTGGAAAAAAAAAAGGAAAAAAACATTTCATTTTGCTCCCAAAAAGCATTCCTTCTTAAGTTCACAAGAATATGCAAACCAACAAAATATTCTAGATGAATGGAGAAGGTAGGTACCTATTCAGACTCACTAGCTGTAGACAATTGGATTACCTGGACTCTTTCAAATTTGCGGAAGAGACTCTTCCAAAAGGTGATTCCAGAACAAAGCACTTTCTGGGGCAATCTGAATTGTATGCTGGAAGAACCCTTATCCTTTCACTGAGTACATAGGCCATCTGTCAGCAGTATGCAGGTAATTTCGTTGGCTGTATTAGGTGTCTAAAAACAACTGGTATAAGTACTCTGTAGATAAGTGATACTTTTTTTTAATTCACTCCATTAATTATATTTCATGGTGAAAAACTGAAACAGGGTTGATGCTGTTAAAGTAATTTGCAGTATTCTCCTAATGCTACTAATCTATTTCATGTACATGCATGTATCTCAGCAGTTTGTACAATACCCACACCTTTCTTATCTGAACAGCTCTTTACGTCTAACAGAGCTGATCAGTGTTGAGTTAGAGAATTTTAATAACTGTTTTTACTGAGATTTAGGAGAATTTCCAAGAGATTTTGAGTGGAAAAGTTTCCTGAAATAAGGAGATAAACTGTTATGGGATTTTTTTTTTTTTTTTTTTTAGCAGTGGAGTTAACCAGTTTCTCCACTGCTCAGAACCATTCAGTAACGTGTAGTAATAGAAGGGGGGAGAAATCTGGGGGGAAATCAGCATGTAAGCCACATAAAATATTAGGAGTAGCCCCAGCAGAAGTTCCTGCTTATTGAGGATGGGAGAGATGGAACAGGCTTCATTCAGTTTATGAGAGGAGAAAGGTGGCTTCTTAGAAGGACAGGAAGGATGCAAGGGCTAAACAGAACATATACGATTGTGCTCACAGTTCATTTTTGAGCAAGGATAAACAGCTTCATCAAATAGCTGCACATTGTTCTTAGCAATTGTCATAAGGAACCATTGTCCGCGCTCATAACTTGTTTTTTTTTTTAAAGGTACAACAAAGAAAATAAAATCCCTCAGAGATCCATCGGTGAAGATGTCCAAGTCAGACCCACAGAAGTTGGCTACTGTGAGCATAGCAGACAGCCCTGATGACATAGTGCTGAAATTCCGCAAAGCTGTGACTGACTTTACCTCGGAGGTGACCTACGACCCCGCCGCTCGCCCCGGAGTCTCCAATCTGGTGTCCATTCACGCCGCGGTGACGGGGCTGAGCGTCAAAGAGGTGCTGCGCCAAGCCACCGGCCTCGACACTGCTCACTACAAAATGCTGGTAGCAGAGTCGGTTATCCAGAAATTTGCACCTATCAGGAATGAAATCAAGAAACTCCAGGAAGATAAGTCTCATCTGATAAAGGTTTTAGAGGATGGAGCAGAGAAAGCCAAAGAACTGGCCGCTCCTGTCTATCAAGAAATAAGGAGACTGGTGGGATTTCAGTAGAAGCTGCTGAGTAGTTGCAAGGACTTTTGCATCATGGGACAGAGATTTTGTTATTTGTAACAAAATCATTTATTAATTATTAATCATTTTGGTTTGAAACAAAAACTTTTTTTCCTGTAAGATCCAAGGAGAACGTTGGAGGTGATTGCATTAAAAAATGTGCAGGAAGCCAGGTATTTCCAGTGGGACCAGCATTGGCTAGTCAAAGAGGGAGGACAGAAGCAATCACAATTCACAAAGAAATTGTGCAAAATTTCAGATAATAAGGTTGCCTGTGTGGGTTTTTGGATTTTTCCACTGACCACTGCAAGAAGCTGAAGTGTAGGTAAGGTGATCAGAATCTAGCAGAAAGATTTGTAATCCTCTCAAGAACATACTTAGCTGTGTATGTGCTGTTGCTACAGAAGGACAGTTTATCCTACTGGGGGTTATTCAGCTTTGGTATGGTGGTTGAACATGTTCTTGGATAACCAGAATAAAAGCAGAGACTTAAAAATAAATTCTCAGGGTGATGAAGAGAGAACTTCTTCCTTTAGTTTCTTCAAATTCAGTGTGAAATTTCTTTTGTATCTGTGTAGTTTGTGTGAAGTGAATTTCACTTCTGCCATTTGTGCCATCCTGCTGGTCAGGTCTAAGGTACTTCAGTGAGAAATGACATGTGCTTCAGCTGCTCCTATTTCACCTGCTGTTCTGTTTAACAGGCAGCTCCAGGATTTATCAGTTCAGGATCAAATCTAGAATTGCTTTAAAAAAGGTGTAGAAGAGAAGATGCAATCCTGAATCAAAGAAATCTTGGGTTGAGAATCGGAGAACTTTCTGTAAAGTTTAAAAAATTGCTTCTTTAGAAAATTCTGGTAAGGTAAGATCCAGAATAGAGTTAAATAGATCTTTATGGACTCTTCACTACTGAGCCTTGAGAAAGTGTAGTGATGGGAGAGCAGTGTCAGCCTGCCCTGACCCTGGTCCTCACAAAATCCACAGACTTGGACCCATGGATTGTGGCACTTGTTGGGGAATGTGTGGCAAAGGGGAATTGCCAAAAGGAGACACCATGTTCTGAAGAGGGGGAGTAGTACATGCTAAAAGGTAATGAAAGCCCTACTGATCCTGAGCCAGCACATTTAGCTGTGTCATTACACTTCATGGTGCTGTGTTTGAAATTGCTGCACTGTAATGTAAATTGAGTTAATCCTGTGCTCTGGCAGCTCATAACCACTCTATGCCTGTGGCATTTGTCATGAAGGATTGCAGTCTTACATGACTGAGTTAGTAAAACATGGTGGGGGGGAGGGGTGGTTCTACTTAGTGCAGTTGGTTAGTTGGTTCTTTTGGAGTTTTCTAAAAAGCAGCATTTAGTTAATTATAGTGAGTTGATTCAGAAAGAAATATTTAATTTTCCAAAACATAAAGCTGAGGGCTGAGCATCTCCAGATCTGTGCTGAGACCTGTATTTATTTGTTAGGGATCTGAAGAAGAGAACTGCCATGCAAGAACTTGATGATGACAGATTTTCTAAAATTAGTCAAGACTAGAGAAGCAGAGTGAATGGAGACAGACTGATTGGAACGAAACTCAGTGTAGGCAAGCCTAAGGTAATGTCCTCTGGAAAGAACAAGTATATTCAAAAATTGTCCCTGGTTTTAAATAAGCTGTAGTGGATAAGGGAAGGACATGTTATAACTGTACATATTACATAGTTCTACAAAACTTTTGTCAGTGTTTAACAGCTGCATTAGGGCACTGAGATGAAAAATTAGGGCACACAATTACTGCTGCTTCCTGACTTGGCATAAAATGTTTGCTGTGGCACTTTTTAGTATAGATTGATTTCTGCAAAGGTCCCACAGTATATACCTTGAGAGAAGCTAACACTGTCCTCATGAGGACTCTGAAAATCTTTAACACTAGTGTATCTAGTTTCTACCTGTACCTCTTTTTCACTAGCAAAGATAGAAGCATATATTCAAAAGACAACTCAGAATTTCAAGGTCTCTTTACACTTCTGATACTCAAATCACCTAATGCATAGAGTTGCCATTCAACACACCTTCTGTGCAGTGGAAGGAAAACAGGAGCATTCATGGGAGAGGTTGACACCAACAGGTAATTTTGGTTTGTTACTTAAACAGTTCTGAGCAATCTTTCCAAAACTGCTAAATTCTTTTTCAGAATATCATGTAAGTGAAGCAGGAAAAAAAACTTCAAAAGAGCCTTTTCTTTGAGCTGGGGGTTTAAGGCTTTATATATTTAGCTGTGTTTCAATCAAATTCACTAATTTGCCTCTTTTTAATTCAATAATACATTGGGGGATTTTCATTCTCTTTCACCTATCGGTCAAACAAGTCTTCTTTGCCTGACCTGTTTCCTTCAAGTAAGGAAATACACATGTTTTTTCATCTTCAGAAAAGTTAAACTTGTGTAAAATTAGTATATTAACCTACTGATTGTTGACTAAGCTTTTCATTTTAGTTGCTCCTGTGGAGGAATCTCAAAATAACATGTGTTTGCCCAGTGAAACAATCCCGATTCCATTAACAACCATGATCTTTAGAATCCCTTGAAAGGACACAACAAATGTGGATGCTTGCAGGTATCTGTTGCCTATTTCAGTTTTCTTAGAGCTTGTTTTTTCTGCAAAGTTAACCATCTTGGCACTCAGGTGGTTTAGCTGTGCTTGAAGCCATGAGTTGATCCCAAGCTACTCTCTCCTCTTCTACCTCCCTGTTTCCCTTTGGGAATGTCTTATAAACACCCATTCTGTATAGGGTTTTGTGGCAATGTTTACTAAGGAGTGCAGTTGAGTTGGAATAGCTGTTTAGAAAAAAATTGTTGGAGAAGACTTGATGCTTTATGTTTCATAATTATTTGTTTCATACTAACTCTAGTGCTGGGGATTTAATGTTTGTTTGCAACAAAATAGGTGCACTCCTGAAACACATTTTCATGTTTGTTTTTATCCAAATCACACTCTCTAAGACTTCTCTGTGGTGTCAGCTGAAGTGCAGTTGGTTGGGAGTTTCTGTAGAAGCACACTCCTCATCCCAGCTGCAGAGTGGTATAGACATGCCCTGTGTTATTGTGGAAGTCCCTGTAAGGTGTTCTTCCAGGACAGAGTGGGAAAAAGGTCCAAATACGTCTTTCCTAATTGAAGTAAAAAGAGTCAAAAGGTGGAGAGGTATCCTTACCCCGTGCTGTGTTGCTCACTGAAGAAAAGGAAGCAGAAACAATGATCCTTTATTTAGAATGCATCGGTAATTTGTGATTTAGACCCAAAATCTCCTCTTCTGCCATTCCTGTGTGTTAGTGCCCCTGGCCTACTGCAGATCCCAACCACTACATATGTGTCAGACATAGCATCTCCTGGTAAGACTCACTCACCTCTAGAGATAAAACATCAACTCCAGTGTTGCAAAAATTACTTGCAAATTTCTTGCAAAGTTTCTTGCAAATTACTTGCAAAAATGTAACAAAAACATTTATACATTTGAGACATTTATTTTTACAGCTAGTTGTTCCTAGGAAGTCGTGATATCACATAGTGAGTCTCAGCTCTGTGCTTTCAGTTTAGAGCACAGAGTTTACTGAGGATCTGAGATTCAGGAGCAATGTTTTCTGCAGCAGAGATTCCAAGTTATGGTTGGCCCCATAAATTAACTCTGGGACTGCTCCACCACAGGACCCTGCCTCAAATAGCTGGAGCGCATGGAGATTGTACATTATATTGGAATGTAATTGTAGCTCTTCAAGATGATACCTACTTTTGAACCCCGTGACCTGGCTTCTCAGATTCCCCAGAAGGCTTTCTGCATAGTTCTGATTCAGTGTGTGTTTATCTATAACCAATTCAAGCAAAGCTCCTTTGCAGGATTATGGCTGCATCCATTAAAGGCTAGAGAATTCATAAAAATTAAATGAAAGTCTAAGGAAGGACAGTGAAATGGGATCCTTGGGGACTGACCTGCATCTAAATGTTTTGGGAACCATAGGTTAGCAAAGCAAATGTTTTCTTATCCTTGGTTAGGGCCATTATGATCCTGACAACAGTGTAGCAGTAAATACTGCTGATGGAAGTGTGTTCTTTCAATGGTCCAGCTTGGTTAGATTTATGTTCAGTACAATGGATGGATCTTTCACCATTTTGATCTGTGCATTTAAGCTCCTGGATGCTGCCCCTTTTTGTTTTTTATGACTGGTGGATGACTGCACAGAGAGAAATAGTCTAGCAAGCTGGTGGAGGAGGTCTAGTGGAAAAGGGATTTTGTTCAGGAAATATCTGTTCTTGACAGGAAAACAAAACCCCTCTTTCTGCTGCATTGGACTGTCTGATTTCCTTTTAATTATTTGATCTGTTCATTCTTTCTAGATAAATTTGACAGTAGCTGCAAGAAGAATGTCAATGTATTGTGTAGTCAAAAGCCTTGGAAGGACCCATACATCTCTCATCTTTTCTAAAGTCTCTTACATAGTGGGACTTTACTTTTAGCACCAGCCAGTTTTGGGAAAAATGCTGCAGCAAAACTGTAGTCATATGTGACAATTATTTATCTGCTTAAAGCTTTTGTGTTTTGGTTTGGATTTTTTTACCTGCAACAGTCCCATATTATTATGGAAATGGAAGATTCACTGATCATTTCACTTGTAGGCAGCAGCCTTGGTGTCACAATTATTTTATATAAAACCAAATGCCAACCTCCTGCAGAGATAAAGTAAGCAGTTTAGCACCTGGGAAGATGTTCTGCCACTGTTGTAAATTGCTGTCACAGAACACCAGGACTGAAGATGAGATTATCCACTACAGGAGTGGGCTCGTGCTGCCTGTGGACATAAAATTAAGCACTGAGCTTAATGTCTGTTGTGCTGTCGTGCTCTCAGCATTCCAGCATGGCTGTGAGACAGGAGCAGAGCAAATCTGTGCCACACCAGAAGGCTCAATCAGTTCCAGATGTGCTACATTTGCTGTATGTGCAAGATGAAATGTCAAGACAAGAGTTGCAGAAAAATCCTTAAAAGTTATTAAATGTTTGGAAGTAGCAGCATGCTTGTAAAGCTTGGCTTATAAAGCCTGTGATAGCATGGTCTGAGGCTCACTCAGAGAGCTGACAGGAGCAGTCACACAGCTGAGTGTGATGGTGGCATAAGGTAAGCCATCTGCTTCCTCAGTACAATAATGTAAAGACAGTATGAGACTAATTTGAGGGGTTACTGGATTAACCCTCACAGGTGGGAAATAGTTTATGGCAGAGCAAGGTAGTACCACATCTCTCTTGTGTCTTAAACCATTCTGAAACCAGATGCTCACAGTTCAGGTGGGGACACAAAGCACAGAAAAGATGCTGCATGGACAGTGTCACTTGTCCCACGTGCTGTTGTATCTATGACTCTGCAATTCCTCCAATTTCAGTTTGGTGTGACTTTCTTGTCATCCATCAATGTGAAATGATGGTCATGTGCTGATAAAATTAATGGAACTTTGGTTTGAAACACTGGATGTATGTTCTCTACTATCTTTGATGATAAGTTCTTTCCTGATGCCCCAGGATTTATAGAAAGAAATCATTAAGCCAAATAAGAAAAAAACTCATCAAAACAAGGCTACTTTCTGGCATTATCCAGTTTCTGGTGTAGGTGGTTTCTGGCTTCATGCACCCTGTTTACCTTCATGCTTCATCCCCTAAGCCACGTCTCTCTCTGAGTAAAGTAAAACCTGTATGTTGACTGTTGTGAGACTGACTTTTTATTGTGACTGGAAACAGTTCATCAACTATATTTGAAGTCTCTTTGTTTGCTGAATGAATAGCAAAGATTTCAATAAGTGCCTCTTGAGTATTTGAGCCAAGAAATAAATATGAGTGGGTTGGGGTTTACTCTGCCCACACTTACTCCTTCATGGCCTGTCTGGCAGATTTTCCTACAGCAAGAATGGGAAAAAGAGAAATTTTCTCCTTAGGGTTGAAGGCCAAATGTAAACTGTGAGTGGCAGTGTGGTGTCCATTATTTTTAGATAGTCCTCATTAACTTTCTCTTAGTGGTATATCTGTTTGCACACCCCCAAAGCTGAAATTGTGTGGATATTCAGGGGGAAAAAGCACGGGATGTGAATGACTAAACCCATTTCTGTCTCAGAGCTGCTGTCTTTGCTATGTGTGAACATTGGCACACGAGGAGGAAGGGCCTCGCTGCTTGGGAGAGGATTATTGCTGTCACCATTGAGACAACTGATCCAAACTGTGACTCTCCTACCTTAAGTTTAGCAATATGGACCCCCCTAGAAGGAAGCTGTGAAGTGGATGAATTTACTGTGTACACTGCATGAGTGCTGCAGGTTCTATAGTGTTGGTGTGACCAGCTGGGAAAGTATCATTTTGGTGTTTAGTAATGATTGCCAAAATGGCCCAAGGATGTGCTGGGATTCTGAAGATCTCAAATATCTTATGAGGAAAAGCTGAAAGAGTTGAGATTGTTCAGCCTTGAGAAGAGCTGTCTGAGAGGGGGCCTCATCAATGTCTGTATCTGCAGGGAAGCTGTCAAGAGGATGGAGCCAGGCATCCAGTCACACCGTTCTTCTTGGTGGTGCCAAGCACTAGGACAAGAGGCAATGGACAGAAAATAGAAAATGATGCACAGGAAGTTCCACCTGAACACAAGAAAGAACTTCTTTACTGTGCAGGTGCACTGGAACAGATTGACCAGAGATGTTGTAGAGTCTCTCTCACTGGAGATATTCCAGAACCATCTGGACACAGTCCCTTGCCATGTGCTCTGGGATGAGCCTGCTTCAGCAGGGAAGTTGGAGGAGCTGACCTACTCTGGTCCTTGCCAACCTGACCCATTCTGTCATTTTGTAAATTCAGATGTGTTGCTGATTTGTATGTGGGTTGTTCTGGCTCCCCTGAAGATGGAATATGCTTTTTTTGGGTGACTTGTATCTACAGAGATAAGTCTAATTCTACAGAGAAATTGTTAAAATAAAATTCAGAGTTCCAAAATATCTGTGTAGCATAACAACAAAATTGAAGTGATGAGCTTTGCTGCTGTTTTAATCCACTTTGCTTACCAGCATCACACACTGGCAGGAGTGGAAACTCCCCTTTTTTTCTTCTTCAAGCCAACCAAGTTCTGACCCAAAGGGCTTCACTCTACTTTCTGCTTGCCTTTGAGGAGGTGGATTAGCTTGAGTGTGAATGTTGTCTTTATGGCTTATGAGGATATTTCAGTAGCTGATGAGTGGTTTGTCAAGGGAGATCTCTGGGTGGCCTGAGAAGATTTAATGGATGCCACAAGGTTTTGGGCAGGATGCTTTACCTCTCTTCATTAAAAAAGAAAAAAAAAAAAAAAAGTGTAATGTAGTTGTAGATGAGAATTTAATAAATAGAGACTACTGAATATTCCTTTTTGGTTTCATTAAATGTTTTGCTACAGCTTCATAGAAAACAGCAAAATGTGCATCATCTAGGCCATTTTCGTGTATTGTTTTTAATCTGGTTTGAGCCTTTGTTGTCTGCCTTGCAGTTTTCTGTTCCTTTACTTCTTTCTCTGGAAAAAGAGTTTTGCTCTTTGGTTAAGCAAAGAAAATCTAAAAATATGTTTTACTTTTTATTTCTCTTTTGCTTTTGAGCAGAATGCTTAACTTAGAGCAGGATGCTTTGCCTCAGTTTCCTCACTATAAATGAGGCATAGGAGACTTCATTACACATCTTTTGGGAGGCTAAACTGATATTTACCAAGCATTTTGAGCCTTCTAGTTCAAGATGCCCTCACTTGGCACTGAGTTATAGTATTTCTTCCTGAAGTGCTCTTTTGGTGATGCTTGTGGTGCAAGTAAACAGTGAAAAGTGCCGAAGGGCAGACAGTTCAGTATAGGGTAATAAATAATGCATTTAGTGAAAGTATCTGAGTTGTGTGCTTCGCAGAAATCTATAGGCTGTTGATTTCTACCTTGACACTCTTTGTTGTGCTGAAAAATACTTGAAAATGTCTCTTAATTTCTGTCTCCTCCTTGCACCTGAACATAAGGGTCTCTCCAAGGATCTAATATCTAAAGAACGGTAATTCTACTACAGGGAGGGGAAACAATAATTACTAAATTTCCTGAATAGTAGGGATCTGGTCCCCCCGTTCTTTGCCCTCTCACTGCTGGTGAGTATCTCGAGGAGGGCACACCCCTGCCTGCTGTTGTTGCGGGCCTCTCGCCGCTCCCCACCTCGAAACAGCGGCCGGTGGAGAGAACTGGGAAAGTGCCGCAGGAGTCAAGCGGGGTGGGGACGGAGCGTGTGCGGGAAGGAGCTTGCCCAGCTCGGGAGGCTCCGTGTGCGGGACGGAGCTTGCCCAGCTCGGGGGGCTCCGTGTGCGGGACGGAGCTTGCCCAGCTCGGGGGGCTCCGTGTGCGGGACGGAGCTTGCCCAGCTCGGGGGGCTCCGTGTGCGGGACGGAGCTTGCCCAGCTCGGGGGGCTCCGTGTGCGGGACGGAGCTTGCCCAGCTCGGGGNCGCGTTCCCTATCCAACCCCGCTCCCCATCCCGGCCCGCTGTCCCGCGTTCCCTATCCAACCCCGCTCCCCATCCCGGCCCGCTGTCCCGCGTTCCCTATCCAACCCCGCTCCCCATCCCGGCCCGCTGTCCCGCGTTCCCTATCCAACCCCGCTCCCCATCCCGGCCCGCTGTCCCGCGTTCCCTATCCAACCCCGCTCCCCATCCCGGCCCGCTGTCCCGCGTTCCCTATCCAACCCCGCTCCCCATCCCGGCCCGCTGTCCCGCGTTCCCTATCCAACCCCGCTCCCCATCCCGGCCCGCTGTCCCGCGTTCCCTATCCAACCCCGCTCCCCATCCCGGCCCGCTGTCCCGCGTTCCCTATCCAACCCCGCTCCCCATCCCGGCCCGCTGTCCCGCGTTCCCTATCCAACCCCGCTCCCCATCCCGGCCCGCTGTCCCGCGTTCCCTATCCAACCCCGCTCCCCATCCCGGCCCGCTGTCCCGCGTTCCCTATCCAACCCCGCTCCCCATCCCGGCCCGCTGTCCCGCGTTCCCTATCCAACCCCGCTCCCCATCCCGGCCCGCTGTCCCGCACTCCCCGGCCTCGCACAGCGCCCTGCTTCTTCATGGCACGGGGCCGGGAACTGCTTTTGCCTGTGTCCCGCTGCTCTGAGCGGGATGAGGGAGCGGACTCCGAGCTCCGCGGGTTCAGGGAGATTTTCAAGGTAGTCCTCCCGGGAAGGGAAGCCGGCTCAGCCCGTATTGCGGGGTGAGTGCGGGAGTACCGCCGCGACACTGCGCGGCTCTGCACAGGGGCTGGGCTGTGTCCCCTCGTAAGACTCCGGGCACTCACCGCATCCTCCCAAAGGTTAAAAGCGAGCAGGAGGCGCGTCAAAGGGCCTTTCTGAGCCCCTTATTCTCCTCTCCCTCCCTCTGAAAGGGTGCTTGCTTACTGTACAGAATGCAGGCTCAGCACTGAAGGCTATCCTGACATTGCACCCCGGAGGGCTCTTTCCCTCAAACAGATTTTAGAGCAGAAACAGGGGCAGTCCCTGCTCCACTTTCGGGGTAGTGAAGCCCTGCAGGGAAAAGGAGGCTGACTCGGTCCGTCCCTTTCCCGACGATAATTCCCCAGCGCTCTCCCTTAGGCGAGCCGTAAACTGGGGATTATTTCAGTGGCCGAGTGGTTTAAAAGGATACGTGAGGGGATAGTGCGGGGGCGATCAGATCTGCTCATCGGGGATTATATACTCAGCGCTCCCCGTGTCCCTAACCGCGGAAAATACGAGACGAGCCAGGGCTGGCCCGAGCCGTCACCTCCATAACGTGGGGAAGGAGGGAGAAGCGTGCTATCGATGGCCGGGAAAACTGTCATGATTTTGTTTTCGAGGGTCGGCAATAGGAGCGACAGGGCAAAATACACCTGATGGAGAGAGGATGGAATGAACGCACCGGCAGATAAAAACGTCTGCCCGCCGTCTTTTGCTGCAGCACGAATTCCCGATACACGACCTTTTCCTCTGTCTTTCCTTTATTCGTTCCCCGCTACCTCTGCTGGGGAAACCTCCGAAATTTCGGAGGGTTTGGAAAGCCGCGTCTCACCGCGGCCGTGTAGCCCGGCCTCGAGCCCCTCTCAGACTCGCAGCGCGGTGTTAAACCCGCGTTGGCCCTCCCTGCATCGCCACCCCCCGCTCGTCTCCGCACCCCGGCGAGGCAAGAGAGGGATGGACGGGACGGGCGAGTCCAGCCCCTGGCATCCGCTGTCCTCCGTGGGCTCCAAGCCCGTGGGTGGGCAGAATTACACGCCTCTGTTGCCATCCACGGGCTTTCGGGGAGGGCTTAAAGCGGGGCAGTGATTGCCTTCATCCTGTTACGGGATGTGTTTTGCTGAGGCAGGGAATAAGTCTGTGCGTTCCCGAGCACCCCGTCATGTGTTATTGCCATCAGTTTGAGCACTTTGGGATTAGCTAGAGGCAAACTCCGCGTTCCCGTGGAAATGCCCCGGAGACAAAGTGCGTGGGGCAAGCGGGGGAAGCAACAGTGGCAGGCTACAGTGCTCGCCCTTTTCAAGCATCTCCGCGGGGAAAATCGCAGCAATTTCCATATAACGAAAACCCAGTTAGGAGGGGAAAGAGAATAGAAACAATTAGTGAGTGAGTTGGCGCGTTTCGAGAAATGAAGCCTTGCGCGTTCCGTGGAGGGTGCAGCGTTGGCTGCCGTCGATAAATCCCGCTGCTCATTTTCATTCTTGTCTCGGCAAAGCCTGGCGAGTCCCGCCGATCCCCTCGCGTTTTCGTCGGAGGCTCTGTGTGCTGAAGCCCGGGGCAGTGCCGGGGGCGGGTAGCGCATCACTCCTGCTGCTCGGAGCCCCCATGGTGCTCACCCCGAGCGGGGAGTCTCCGCTCCCGTCTTATCCCGAGATCCAAGGGATCAGCCCCGCCGAGTATCTTTTCAACCTCTTTTTTCCAGGCGACTGAGGCTCGTGCATCAGCGACTCTCCTAGTGCCTCGCAAACTCTCACCTGGCGTTATTAAATCCCAAATAAATTTTCTAAACAAGCATTTGCCTCCCAAATACGGATATAATCTTCACTGGCTTTCTTGTTAATGACTTCCATTGAATCGATGCGGCAAAGCTCTTTATCTTATAGTGCAATGCAGAATGTGGCGTTGTACACATATGGTTTAGTTTTTTCCCCCCTGATTCTTGCGAGCTGAGCAGCTTTCAGCCGGGAAAGGCGCACTTACACATATTGGACTCCTTGAACATTTTAATACACTGAAACGGTGCAGGATGGTTTGGGGGATATGTTTGGGCAGAGAGATTAAACTAAGTCTAGGTCTAGGCAAATGCACTGTTAAAGCCGATTCCGAAGAAATAAGTCTATCCTTAAGACAGAGCTAAAAATGCCCAGGACATTTTTATTGCTGTTACTGAAAATAGGCTAAACACGGAGCGATCAATTGCCATGGCAAACGGATCAAGANTATATAAGGGAAAAAATATAGAAGGAAGGTACGTCTAGAGCCTCATATACGGGAGGATGCGTGCAGAGCCGGGGGTGCTGTGAGCGTGGGTCTGGTGTGCAGCGCGTACCCTGCAGGGGTGAAGGCAGAGGGCAAGCGAGGGGGAAATTGTCTGGCAGCCTGCCCGGAGCCACCCCCAGGTACGGCCTCCTCGGAGCCCCGGTGGAGCCGGCGGCTCCCCGCCTGGGGAGGCGTTTTTGGGAACCCCCCGGCCGACACAAATTGGCGCCGCCGGGTCCCTGCAAGCTTCCCCTCTTTCCCGGCCCCTGGAAAGCAGCGGGGCTGTCTGGGTTCCCCGCGCTGCTCTCGAAACTTATCCCAGCTTGGAGCCTGCACCCAGGGGCTCGCCTGCCTCTCACGCCGCGTGTGTCGCTCTGTGTGTGTGTGTGTGTGAGTGTGTGTGTGTGTGTGTGTGGGAGAGTCCTCTGTGTGTGTGTGTGTGGGAGCGCTGGGCTGCCGTGTCCGTGCCCGCTTTCTGTTTGAAGGCATCTAGAAGTGTTGTCTCTGGTGTCCACAGGACCCGCTGGCAAGGCAGAGGGGGTGAGTACGAGCCCCTGGTTGTGACCCCTCTTTCTGCTGTGTCTGAGCTGCCAGGCCGCCCAGTCTGGAGTGTGATCTCTATCTTCATCTGAGAAAGAACAGCTTAGTCCGCGTTCTCCTTCTTCCTCTGAACTTGACAGGGAAGTGTAGGTGCCGTTTCGTTTCGATCAAAGCAATGCCTGCAAAGGCGATGTGTACTTCCACCCAAACTCTCAGAACTCTGCCACCTCTCTCCAGGCTGAACTCAAACTCCTTTTCTAACTTGCAAAATCTCTTCGCGTCTCAGCTTGACAGTCTGTCCAGCTATCTGTCCGTCTATCTTCCTTTGGGGTTGACCTTTCTGGGACAGGCAGCCCAGAAAGATTGTCGGATTGTCAAGTATGTGTCCAGTCCTGTCCAGTTTGTTTGGCGTGAGTTTGCCTTCAACCCTGCCTCTCCCCCGAATTCGTTCTTGTTTCAGTAATAAGACAAGGAAAGTCTCATCGCCATCCTGAGCACCTGGGGTTCCCAAACCAAAACACAATCACAGTACTCAAAATTCAGAGGCTTTCTCTGAAGAATATATATTTGTACTTATATGCACCAACACACCCGTAAAAAGTTCTCGAGCTGCGCCAGCGCGTAAACGAGGTGTCAACTCCGATTATGTGAAAAGAGATCACATTGATCTCCTAGGCGTATTTGAAATAAGTTACCAGCTTATTGTTGGTTGGTTTGTTGTTTGTTGTTTGTTGTTTGTTGGGATCTTTTTCTCCTGAAATAAACGTGAACTGATTTCTGAAATCGCTTTCCCCAAGGGGTTTCCCCCTATTCTGTGATGTTTCTGCCATTGTAAACGGGAGATGACCAATTTCTAAATCTGGGATCAGGCTTAGAGGACCAGAAGAGTTAATGCCGCCAATCTAGTTCTGTTTCTAGACACACATGTTTTGGAATATGGCGATACACTGACGAAAAGGTGCTCTCCGAAAGGACGAGCCTCTCGGCGTTTAGCCTGGAAGCAGTGTAGGACGGAAACTGCAGCTGCGGAGATCGGGATCCCGACCCCGAAAACTTTGTTCTGTAGCTCTTTGCAATGATTATTTCTAAGAAGACTGAAGGGGCCAAGCTCTTACTGCAGCTCCGCACGGGTTTACGGCCTCAAACCGTGAGGGACGGTGCTGTAAAGCTCCCAAGAGCTGGTGACACACCAGGTTTTCACTCTTCGTGTGGTGCCGCCGAAGTGTCTTCTCCCTTTTTTGGGACTTGTGCGCCGTGACGGTCTCTCGGGGAGAGGGAAATGTTTGCTAAATTTGATTTCCAATGCCGACGTTAAAACGAAAAGGCGGCCTTTGAAGCGTCTCTTTTAAGCCGCGCCGTGCAGACCTGGAAAGCAATTCGCCGGGGATCAGTCGTGAAACCTAAAGAGGGAACGGGGAGCCTGCAAACCTTTGCAGCCGCAGAGAGAATTAATCGCATAACACCGGCTAGACGGCGTCCGCCCGAGCCGTGAGTTTAAAAATCAAAAGAGGGAGTAAAAACCCGATGCGAAAACCAGAGAAGATGCAGCTACCATAAAATCGGGTCAGTAAAGCCTGCACCGCACAGGCCGACCCGCATGGCCGGTGTCAGGGCGGAGGGGAAGGTGTGACCCCGACACCCAGAGGTGTCGCATCTGTCCCCCGGGCAGGGGAGGCGGCGGGCGAGGCCGCGGCCGCGAAGCGGGGCTGAGACTCGCTCAGTGTGCAGCACGCACTGCGAGGGGGAGCATCGCCTGCAGACCTGCAGCTAAAGGCCCAGAGCCCCTGCCCCGGCCGTGCTCTGCTTTTTTGGCTTCTGCTGACCCAGCTCGGCCTTTTTTGCTGGTGGACGGGAGACGCCTGGCTTCTCTTGCTTCTCCGGCAAAGAGCTGCGATTTCTCTTCTGGGGCTCTCTGGGTGATTCCTTCTCCCACTTTGCCGCCTTACGCTTGTCCATTAACTTTGAAAACTTGGCGAAGGTTTCTGTTCCCGGGGCTCTAGATACATCTCCTGACACGCAAGACTCTCAGTCGGCTTTTTCCCTTTCGCAGGAAACCGCCCTGCCAAAGGGGTTTTCTTCTCTGCTCCAAGTTCAAAGGCACAGTCCTGAAGTAGTTAAGGGGGCAAAAGGGACAAGTGTGGGGGAGGCACCGGGTCAGGAGCGCAGGGTCGAAGCCATTAGAGCCTCCGCCTCCGCGACCTTGCCCTTTGTGGCCTCAGCATTTTGCTGCGGGCACCGTCCCCACGCGTAGGACCGAGGGGCTTGAGGGACACCGAGCGGGGAAGGGAAATACCCTGGTGCTTCCCTTTGGGAACACTAAAGAGCTGGCACTGAGGGCCACCGAGCCCAAAAGAGTGACCCCGGCGGTGAGCGGGGCTTGAGGACAGCGTGGTTCTCCCACCCGCTCTGCCGCCTTCTTGGGATCCGCGTTCACTGGGGTACGGGGGCAGGCATATCCTACTAATGAACGGAATAATAATTTCTCTGCCGCTCCCGGTACCTGCTTCTCTCCGTCCACTACATGCCCTGTCAGCCCGAGGATGTCTGCTGGAGAAATCTTCCCTCGCCGCTGCCCTCTTTTCCTTCCCTGCGAGTTATTGGGTTACACTCGGCTGCTGTGTTATACGGGGCATGTGCTGGGTTGTGAGAAACATCTATAAAAGAATAAAGACTTAGTGGCAGCCCGCGCCTGAAACTCGTTTACCTACACGTTATAACGCAGTCCGCAGGGGCCGTTTGGAAGCGACGGGATTTGGGCTTGTAGAAAGACGAGTCTCCCACTATTTCTATTTGATCGAAAGAATAAAGGCGTGTAAGGTGTTTCCTGTCTACTTGAGATTTTGTGCGGCACTTTAGGCAGGTTATTTCTTTGGAAAACAGCCATGGAGCCCATTGTCTTTATCTGATGCTTGAAAGATTGGGGAGGAGAGGAAGAAGAAAAATCATTGTTAAAAAACACTTTGAAGTTGTGCAACTGTTGCCGCTCCAATTTTTTTCTCCAGTTTCCAGATGCACCAGAAATCGTTACTTTGATCTCACAAAGCAGCAATTTATATTTTTTAATTTTTTTTAAAAAAATGGTTGGGTAACTCAAAGCGTAATGGCAAACATGCCGGGGATGAGGTCATCGGGCCGCGCGGGGAGGCCCGGGAGGCGGGAGCGCAGGAATGAGGCGGCGGGGAAGGACGGGGCTTTCTCTCCGGACAAGCCTGCTTGCCGGGACATCTGCTCGGAGCTGATCCCCGCTCGTTCACGAGGGAGAAGTGTGCCAGTGCACAAGGGTGAGCGGGCGGTGGGAGCCTCCCTTTCATGCGCTTGCCAGGGGCTGGCGGAGGGGCGCGGTGCCACGGAGAGAGGCGCGCACACGTCGGGCTGCAAGGAGCCCAGGAGCTATAAAAAACCGCGGCTGGAGCCGTGGCGAGGCCAGGACACGGCTTGGCAAATTGGTCCCGACCCAATTTCGTCAGAGCAGGAGGGAGATCATAGAACCATGTAATATACTGAGTTGGAAGGGACCCGCAAGGATCATCGATGCCCAATTCCTGGCCCTGCACACGGCAGCCCCATGGATCGCACCATGTGCCTGAGAACGTTGTCCAAACGCATCGTGAACTCCGTCAGGCTTGGTGCTGTGACCATTTCCCTGAGTAAACCGTTCCAGTCAGTGCCCAATCACCCTCTGGGTGAAGAACTTTTTCCTGATATCCAACCTAAACATATCCTGACACAGCTTCAGGCCGTTCCCTCGGGTTCTCACTGGTCACCACAGAGAAAAGATCAGTGTCTGCCTCTCCGAAGTATGAGAGCCCTCCGCTTTCACTGGTGCATGTCCAACCCTCCTTGAACGTTTCTTTAAAAATAGTTGCCCCATGTAAAACCAGGAGCCTCGCGTCTGTTGCAACGCTCCCAGCTCAGGGATGCGATGCATAGGCTGGAGTTACCAAAGCCAACCCCACCCCTTGCCTGAGCTCACCGGGGCGGCTCTCCCTGGTCTGCTCCCTCCTTGCCTGGAGAAGCCTGGGCTGGCATCCCTGTCCCCAGGGACACGGCTGCCGCCGGGCCCGTGGTGATGGCAGCTGCCAGCTGCCTCCCTCGGGCCTCCCCCCTCTGACCGAGCCGCAGCCACCTGCCGAACGGCTTGGCTCCCGGGAGGCACCCGCCCGTGCGGAGCTCAGGAGTTTATTTTGCTAAGGAAAATCAAATGGGAGGAAGGATAAGGGGAGTGTGTTTGTGTGGTGGACCCGAGAGACGCCGATCTCATCACTCTCCCACTGAAAACACAGGCCCGTGTTGAATCAGCGGCCTTGGCTGCCGGTGATTGTCTTGCAGGGCAATCACTGCCGCCGCTGCCCGGCTTTTCCATTCCAAAGATACCGGCCCGGATCAGGCTGCTGACCCTGCAGACCCCGCAAAGTGTGAAGCGGCTCTCTCGGAAGCCCGTGGTACCCGGTGGGAATGTTTGCAAAGCTCCTCGGCTGCCCGCGCTGGAGGGAGCTGGCCCGGGGCTCTGCTTCTGCCGTGCCTGGGGGCGCCCCGGTGGGATTGCGCGGGGGGAGCGGCTCCACAGCAGGACTGGCATCCCCAGGGACATCCCCTGGCTGCCGCCGGGCCCTGGTGATGGCAGGGACGCTTCGTTGTAAGGCCGCCTGGAGCCACCGGCAGCACGAGGCTGGCTCTGATCCCGCTGCTGCCGGGGCGAGACGGCTCCAGCCGCCGGGCGCTGGCGAGAGGGCCCGGGCAGCCCAGGCAGGGTGCGACACGTCCCGCAGGGTGGCTCCCCGAGCGGGATGCGTGTCACCGCCCCGGCTGCCCCGGGGGTGGAGGCTCCGGTGCTGCCGCCGTCCCCGCTCCCCTGCGTGGTGAGGGCTGCTCGCTGCCTCCCCCGCCGCGGGGAGGGGTGCGGGGAGAGCTGCCCACGCCAGCGGGAGGCGAGGTGGCCGTGGGGGACAGGAGACCTGCCAGCTGGCGGCCATGCACACGGCCGCCCCCACTGCAGCCTGCGGGCAGGGAAATCTGTGGTCTCCAGGGGAGGGGGCAGCCCCGCACTGCTGGAAGTGGCCCTCCCGTGGGAAATGGGGCTCGAGGGTGAGGTGGTGGGATCTGTCGCGACTGTTCAAACCCCTTATTTTTAAAAGGGAAGAAATGCGGGGGGGAGGAGGAGGAAGAAGAGACAGAAATGAGATGCTGACACTGAGGAGTCGCAGGGAGACATCAACAATCGGTGCCTATAGACCACATCAAAGCACTGCAGAGCAACAATAAAATGCCTTGAAATACTTCTTAATGCAATGTTTGCGTTGGGCAAGTCCACAGATGACGCCGAATTTGCCATCACAAGAGAAAGAAAGCAGCAGATGAGGTCTAACCAATATTTCTCTGAAACCCGACTGTAGAGGGGAAAGAGAGGAAGGGAGAGGGAGAGACTTTTATAATCCTGAAAGGCAAGAGGAGAAACCACATCAACGCAAAGTGAGTAAAATGCGGCAGGGCAGGATTACTAAGGCACAGGGGGATCTTAACAGATAGACCAATATGCCACAAAACATCTGTAAAGAAGAAAACTTTCAGTCAGGATTGCTACGGAGGCACTTTTGACTCAGAGGCTGTTGCTCGGCCCTGCTATTTTAGAAGAGGCCATACTTGTTCCCCCTGGCGCTCGCGTTCCCCTGGCGATATAGGGGCGCACACAACCTGAGTTTTGTCCCGAAAGCTGGAGAGCTTTTCTGGGCGGGGCGCCTCCGGAGCGGCCGGTGAAGAAGGAAAACGGGGGCGAACGTGTGTGCTGGCAAGGGGAAAGCCTCCGCGTTCCGGTCAGTCTCTGCCAAACAAGCAGTCACACTCAGATGAGCGCTTAATTGCTATTGTGTTTTTGTTTTCCAAAGGCAGAGCTCCTATTCCCCGAGCGCGGCTGCAGTGTGGCACAGGCTGGCTTTGTCTGGTTGCCGTGCGGCCGCTCTCGTCGTGCTGGCCCCGCCTGACTGCCGCCCAAAGGCAGGAGTACCTATGTAGCCTCCTGCCACCCACGCACGAGAGAACGGCTGGATGCAGGCGGCTGAGCACCCCTCTGCCCTGCAGCGAGTCTCTCCCTCGCTGGCTGCTCATTCCCGAGGAGATGAAGCCCCGACAGTGCTGAACTGTCCGATACCGCTCTCAGTTTGCCTCGTTGCCTTTTCCCGTGGGCGAGCTGCTGTCCCCTCTGAATTCGGCTCTCCCACCTCAGTGCAGGGTGCGAGACCCGGCACTGTCTCTCCCTAAGCCGGAGCCCGTCTCTGAGCTTCCCGTGCTGTTTCCACGCAGAACCTCCCGGCTGCTGCGCCCACGCCGGGCAGCCTCGGGAAGTGCTGCCGGGCTGCCTGCCCTGGCTCCGGCTGCCCGGGGCGCTCCGCTCGTCCCTGCTGCGGACGCGTCCCCGCGGTTCGGCCCCTGCCGACAGGAGCCGGCTGCTGCCCACCGCCCGCCTCGAAATACTGTTCTGAGAGAGCCGGAACGGCGGCATCGCGGCCCTCGGGCTCCTCCTCTCCGAGTGTGCCACACGCCGCTCCTTGACCCGGGGCGACTCCGTGCCCACTGCGACAGGAGAGCGGGCACGGGGCAGGGACAGAGGCCTTGGGGCGAGGGAAGCACCGCACACGCTGCCGGGCTCGCTGCTGCGTGGTCGTGTCTCCCCAGGGCATGGAGAGAGAAGATAATTTCACTTATCGAATCGTGATAGAACGTGACCCCGACAGGAATGCGGCCGGCACCGAGACGGGAGCGGGGGGGATATCTGTAGGTTTCCGCGGCTTTGCGGGGAATTAGCGGGATGAGCTGTGGGGAGCCGAGAAAGCTGCGCTGAGGGAGGGATAAAGGTTCAGCTGGATCAGGGGGTATCCCACGGCGTAATCGCTCGCCGCCCTCCGTTCGATTCCGAGGTTTCTATCTTCCAGGCAGGAGAAATCCCCGCGAGGTGTGCAGCTCACACGGCAAAAAAGAGACCACAGATACCAGGAGAAGTTCCTCCCGCCAGCCCAGAATTTCGTCCTGAGAGAGCCCAGTCCCCGGCAGCTTTCTGGTTACTAGAAACTAATAAAAACAGTATTAGAAGCTAATAAAATCTTGCTTAATAATAAATCTGGGTGAATTCCGGGCGCGGAGCAAGAGCGGGAGAGGTTTGAGATGCGCAAAGAGAGCACGGCTCCGGCTCGGGTGGCTCACGACCATTTTCGAGGGGCTTGGAGCGGCGTGCGTGGCGTGCCTGCCTTACACAGCACTCGTGTTTCACGTGGGTCAAAATAAACCGTGTTTGAAGCTCCCGGGTTGCGCCACGAAGGCACCTCGTGAGGAGGCCGGGGACCAGTCTCCTGCTCCTGCAGAGGTACCTAGCCTTGATGGCAGTGTTTTCCATAGTGCGAGGATTACATCCGGCGGCCACAGACCTTTTGAATAGTCCCATTAAAGTCTGCTTCGTTTTAGGTTCGGCCCTAAACGGGATTGTTTACAGTATAACACATCATGGATGAGGTAGGGGAGCGCAGAGACGTCTCTTGGTTCAAAGAGCCGTGCCTTGAAGAGGGGGAAAAAAAATCCCCTTATATTTATTTTTTTGACCGAACGCACATTGAAATGCTGTACGCATTCCTGCTTTCCTCCCTGGAAAAGCGAGCTTTGGATCCCGTCTCGGTAACAAGGGGCCGGTTGTCCGCCTGCAGCGCCCCGTATGAGAACTATTGTGGCGATTTCTGGGAAACGCCATTTTTTTGGCGTATGTGAGGCTTGGGGACAAGAGCGGGACAAGGGGCAGCGTGGCGGGGTCCTGCCCGGACCCAGGGGAGGTTAAAACACGCTTGGCTTTTCCCTCTCCTCCTCCCCGGCGGCAGCTCAGGCTGGGACGGCTGCAAGGTACCACAGGCCCCGTGTCTCCAGACCTCTCTAATGATCGCACTCAGTCCTGTGGGTTTGGGAGCCGAGGGTTGCATTTGGGCTGGAAAAATAATCCAGCAAAAAAGGAAACCAATCCCCAAACGTCAACTCCCTCCAACGATCCCAAATTACAATAGCAGCAATTATCTGCGAAGAAGCAGCTCTTCAACGCGCCTCTGTGTAAAGCTGTTTGCTACCCACTTTAAACTGATTTCTTTTACTTTTCCGATAGAAAAGTAGTCAGGCTCCCTGCAGAGAACAGTCACCTTTCAGACTAAAATCTCCCTGCTGAGACTCCCCACGCCTGATCCTGGCCCGGCTTTCCCGGTGCACATCCCGATCTGGGGTGGGAGCGCTGAGCCGCGGCAGAGCTGAGCCCCTCGGCCTCCGGGAGATGCTTGGCCGGCGACCTTCTCGAGAGCACCTCTTGTGCCCTGACTCTGACAGTGGATCTGGTTAAAGTTCTTGTCCTGGAGTTTGTCTAGATAAAGCCTCGCTGCCGGCTTTTCCCCGCTCCTCCCGAGGTCTCCTAACCCTCTAGAACTCCGAAATTCCTTCAGGGTGGTTTATGTATTGGGGGGGAAAACACCAAAATCAGCCAACAAACAAACAAACAACCCAACCCAGACCTATGAAATCTCTCTCGGTCCCGTCTCGGCAGCTAACACCACTGCAGAGTCCACCTGCAGACCAGGGCCAGGGCAGGAAGGAGGAGGCCCCGAGGAAACCTCAGCGACCCAGTGCGGATGAGGCCGGGGGGGCGCGCAGGGGGCAGCGGAGCCCGGGGGCCCAGCTGCACCTTCTCCTCCTCGGCACCAGCGCCCTGTGCGAGCGACTTCGGCTGGCTTTGCCACCTCTTCTCGGGGGTGTGAGGGTGGGTGTGCAAATAAGGTTGTCAGGAAGGGAATGTGGCGGGTGGCATGGCTGATTGGACACCGCCGTTCCTCATGGAGCCAAGAGGTGCACAGGTTTTTGTTTTGGTTTTTTTTTGGTTGTTTTTTTTTTGGTTTGGTTTGGTTT